>VDFB02026320.1:176776953-176917321 GCA_007258455.2 Sequoia sempervirens
ATTTAATATGCTAATTGCTCAATTGACATCTGTTGGTGTGAAGACTGAAGAAGAGGATCGATGTATGTTTCTATTGTGTTCTTTTCTAGACTCATGGGATCATCTGGTGATGGCGATTGGGAGTACAACATCCAGTTTCAAGATGGAAGATGTTGTTGCATCTTTCCTGTCAGAAGAGATGAGAAGGAAATCTTTTGAGATGGCGAAGGAAGCTCTTGCTGTCAGAGGAAGACTGAAAGAGAAAGGCAAGAAGAAGGACAAGAAGTCCAAATCAAAATCAAAGGGGAAATCAAAGTCTCCTGGCAAGAAGTCCAAGGTGAAGTGCTGGAACTGTAGGCAACCTGGTCATGTCCGAAAGGATTGTAAAGAGGAGAAAAAGAAGAAGAAGGGATCTTCCGATAATGGTTCTTCTCATAGTGATGGTGACGCCTTCATTGCAGCCTTGGCTACTCAGGCATCAGATGATGTCTGGTTGATTAATTTTGGAGCATCTTTCCACATGACATCTCACAAAGAATGGTTCACGAAGTATGAGGAATATAATGGTGGAAAGGTGTACTTAGCGAGTGATTCAGCTTTAGAGATTGTTGGTCGTGGAAGAGTCAAAATACAATTCCCTGATGGAAAAGTGAAGGGAATCAACAATGTTATGCACATACCAGGTCTGGCTCAAAATCTATTGTCTGTAAGTATGCTAAATGATATTGGTGTATAAGTTATGTTCTCTCGAAATGGTTGCAAGATGACTAGAGGTTTAATGGTGCTGGCTAGAGGTGCTTGAATTGGTACCCTGTACAAGCTGGATGCACATGCTGTTCAATGTAACAGTGTCTCTAGAAAGTCACTGAAAGCTGCTCATGGAGGTATAGAGAGAAATATCCCTAATTTTGTAAACTCTATGGAAGTAAAACTTCTTGCAAAGAAGACTATGCTTTGGAATCATAGGTTAGGCCACATAGGAGAAAAAGGTTTACAAACCTTGAAGAATAAAAACCTGGTTGAGGGGCTTGAAGATTGTAATCTTGAATTTGAATTTTGTGAACACTATATATATGGAAAGCAGCACCGTGCTTCATTTTATTCCATATAAATCTTTTAGTTTGCTAGATTATATTCATTCAGATGTGTTTGGTCTAGTAGATGTTCATTCTTTGTCTAAATCAAGATACTATGTATCGTTCATTGATTATTATTCAAGAAGAGCATTTGTTTATTTTTTGAAAAGTAAATCAGAAGTGTTCAGTCAATTTAAGGAATTTAAGAACCTTGTTGAAAATCAAACTGGTAGAAAAATAAAATGCTTAAGGACTGATTATGGTAGTGAGTTGTGTTCTGATGAATTTGAAAGATACTGTAAAGACCATAGAATTAAAAGACACAAGACTACACCTTATACTCCACATTAGAATGGAGTTGCAGAAAGGTTCAATAGGATAGTGATGGAGAGAGCACGAAGTATGCTCAGTAGTACTGGCTTGGAGGAGAATTTCTAAGCTGAGGCTATATCTACTGCATGTTATCTAAGAAATCATTCTCCAAATTCTATTCTTGTTGAGAAAACACCATTGGAAGCGTGGTCTGGTAAGAAGCCCTCACTTAGAAATGTTCGTGTTTTTGGCTGTGAGGCATATGCTCATGTGTCAGATGTGAAAAGATCTAAATTGGAGAACAAGACTGTCAAATGTATTTTTATTGGCTATAGCATTGTCATAAAAGGATACAAGCTTTGGAATCCTGATACAGAGAAGGTTGTATATAGTAGAAGTGTAATCTTTCATGAGCTGAAACCTTCCACTTTGGATCTCCAGTCAGAGATAAAGACAGAAAACAATAAGGATGTAGCATTAATTCCTTCTACACCAGAGAAAGAGGAATTGAAAATTCAAAATGTACCTAAAACTGAAGAGAGCTCAAGCAGTTCAGATAGTTTTGAAGAAGAAGAACCTCAGCCTTAGCCTCAACAAGTGAGGAGGTCAACCCAAGAAAGAAAACAACCAGATAGGTATGGGTTCTCATTGATTGATTCTACTTGTGCTTATGCTTTGATTTCTAGTACTGATGAGCCTAGGAATGTAAAAGAGGCATTTAGAATGTCTGATTCAGACTCTTGGTTGGAATCCATGAACGAAGAGATGGCATCATTGGATAAAAATGAAACTTGGAGTTTGGTGCCCTTGCCTGAAGGCAGAAAACCTGTGGGCTACAAATGGGTATTTAAGAAAAAGATTGGTCTGGATGGCAGTGTAGAAAAATATAAGGCAAGACTGGTTGCAAAGGGTTATTCCCAGGTAGAGGGAATCGATTATGGGGAAATATTTTCTCCTGTAGCAAAGCTGACATCTATCAAGTTTCTTTTGTCACTTGCAGTAGCATATGACTTAGAGGTAGAACAGATGGATGTGAAGACAACATTTCTTCATGGTGATCTTGAAGAAGAAATCTATATGTCCCAGCCTAAGCACTTTGTTGAGAAAGGTAAAGAAAAACTAGTATGCAAATTAAAGAAGTCTTTGTATGGGTTAAAGTAGTCACCTAGAATGTGGTACCAGAAATTTGATACTTTTGTATTGTCTTTGGGATTTGTAAGATCAAATCTGATCACTGCGTATATTATAAAGCTAAAGGTGATCAAGTTCTTATTATTGCTCTTTATGTTGATGATATGTTGTTCATAGGAAATAGCAAGCTAATGATTTCTAATCTTAAGTCTCAGTTGTCTGCTAAGTTCGAAATGAAAGATCTTGGTGTAGGCATATTCTGGGGATGGAGATAACCAGGGATAGGAAGAATAGAAAAGCTTTGGCTCAGTCAGAGTAAGTATGTCAAGACTGTTCTTGAGAGATTTTGTATGAATGATTGCAAATAGCTAGTGGTTCGAGTCATGCGGGGAACGAAGCTATCTGTTGAGGACTGTCCAAAATCTCCTACTGAGATGGAGGACATGACTAGTGTACCTTATGCCAGTGTGGTTGGTAGTCTCATATATGCAATGGTCTATACAAGGCCAGACATTGCCCAAGTAGTGGGAGTACTTAGTCAATTTATGGCTAATCTAGGAAGAACACACTGGGATGCTGCAAAGAGAGTTTTCAAATATTTGAAGGGCACTTCAAATTTGGCTTTGTGTTACCATGGGAACTTGGTTAAATCACAGAGGACTCTCAGTATTCGAGGCTATGTGGATTATGATTAGGCAGGGGACATTGACAGCAGGAGGTCCACCAATGGATACATTTTCATGATGAATGGTGGTGCAGTAAGTTGGATGAACAAGCGGCAAGCTGTAGTCACTTTTCCACTATGGAGGCTGAATACATGGCAGCTACTCATGCTTGTAAAGAAGCTATATGGTTGAAACGTTTGTGTTCTAACATTGGTTTTGATGTAGAGGAAATAAATATTTTTTGTGACAGTCAGAGTGCAATTTGTCTGGAAAATAACCCTACTTTCCATGCCAGGACGAAACATATTGATGTACAGTACCACTTTGTACGAGATATGGTGGAGGATGGAAACGTCAGTTTGGAAAAGGTTGATACTCTAGAGAATGTTGCAGATTCATTGACGAAGCCAGTGAGCATAGACAAGTTCAGGCGGTGTGCCAATTCAATGGGCCTTAGTGCCCATGATTTTCAATAAGTTATGTTGTGCTTTGGAGTTCCTGTATGATCTCCATCAAGTGGGAGATTGTTGAAAATATGTGCCTCAAACAATACAGGCTGAAACCTCCATTAGAGCCAAGTCGGTGTGACATCTTCATTGTCTGGCCGACTAGCAGCTTGATTCATTCTGGTTTATACAGGTCATTGTGACCTTGCAGATGTCTTGTCGAATGCTGTCACTATGGAGCTATCACTATGACAAGGAGTGTTCGGTATGACCTCTTAGCACTCGGGAGACCTCTGGCCGACAGGCCATTCAATCGTGTATCGAGGAGACTCATGGCGACCACGGGCTTTGGGGTAGCTTATAGTGGCTCGGTGAGAAGTCCCAGTGAACAATGAATGTCTTTCAGATAGGAATACATTTGATGTCTTTGCCATAACATAAGGGTCCTGGTGTGATGTCTTAGTGATATATGAAAGTCATGCCGACGGGGACACACTCGGGAGTTATCGATGTAACACGGAGGCTTCGTTATGAAGTCTGGGCGATATGCAAATGTCTCACCGACGGAGGCTCAAGGGTTGGCTATCAGGGTAACTCAAAGGTCCTGGGAAGATGTCTCAATGAACATTGAAGGTCTCACTGACAGAAACACCTTTTGGGATCTTTGGTATAACTCTTAACGACAGATGAAGCTTTCGGGGTAAGTCCTAGAGCTCGGTGAGAAGTCTTAGCGAGAGTTACATGTCTCGCCAACAACGCTTTATGTTGGAGCCTTCAGGGTAACATATGGAGATCGGTATGATCTCTCGGCGAAGGGCGTATGCCTTGGCAACTATTGAAATCTTTGGAGTGACAATAGAAATCTCGGAGAAACCTCTTGGCGATATCAGTATGTCTTGCCGACTATCCTTTGGAGCTCGATATGACTTGTGTCTTCAGTATAACCTTTGGTGACTCGCTATGATCTCTTGGAAAAAGTGATAGGTCTGGGCGACTACTTGATAACTCGGTGTAACACATGAAGCTCGATGGAACATATTGGTGATAACTATGACTCTTGGCGACATCGGTATGAAGGTTATGTGGCATCGGCGAGACACTGTTAGTGTCTCACCGAGATGCCAACACAGTGCGAATTATGTTGACCAAGTAAGACCATCCTATGTGGAGTCTCGTGGACCAATAGGAGAAGTCAAATCTGAGCAGTTGGAAGACAATCGGTTGTGATGGTTCTGTGAGGAAGTTCGACGGACAGGGAAGGCCATGGATATACTCTGTGATTGCAGATTGTAAGAGGGTTGGTTGAATCGATAGATTGTTGAGTGATAGTATTAGTGGATGTAATCTATTCTGTAGAGACTGTAACTCGAAGGTTCATGTACAAGAATGTTCATGGTGAATGCTGCTATATAATGACACCAGAAAGATAAGTCTGGCATTTGTATGTAATTTATGTTACTGTAATACAAAGTGATTTCTTTTGGTGTGGTGGGTTTTTCTCCCGTAAGGGTTTTCCCATGTATATCTGGTGTTCATGTGTGATTATTCAAATACTATGTTTCTGTTATCTGTTTCATAGTGCATCTTAGTTGAATTGTAATTGAAAATTTTAAAAGTATATCTGCATTCTTTCCTGAGGTATTGACGTTAGGAGAATTGTTTCCGCATCTAATTTTCCTTATAGGGAGGAGTTAGTCGCGCAAAGTTTAACTTTATTGCTTAACACTGTCAGTGGAGATGAAGACTCACGGGCTCGTAGAGCATGAATGCTTTGGCTAAAGAACAGCGTCGAGGAGCCTAGGTTTCACGGATGGATAACAGTTGATTTGTGAAGTTCACCAAGATTTTATCACATGGGTTTTGTGCGTCTCGTTATGATCTATTTGCCTACTAAGTCTTCCTTCCTCATACTTAGTGATTTTTCATAGAAATTAAAGAAAACATAGATCAAGGTGGAAAACTTACCTCACAAACCTAATGAATGAGGTGAGAACTTAGCTAGCAGATGCATTGGATCAGTGGCGGCACTCGTCGGGCTCGGAGGCCGCACTGGGAGATGGCTCTCTGACTCGTTCTGACAAACTAGCGAATGAAAATGATAGTTTAGACCCGGCTATTTATAGAAAATGCAACATTAAATAAGGCCATTAAATGCTTGTATGGAGAACCAAGGGTTGGTGGGCTACAATTTGAAAATGGTCGCGGAGCACCAAGATCTGATGGTCGGGTGGCAGTTGGCTGATGAACGTTTGAAAGTTCGGTGCTAGATAGACAACGACGAGAGCTCTAGGTTCCGATGGGTAGAAAACCGTTGGAGAAAGGCCATTAGAAATGGTGAAGAGGCAACAAAAGTCTGAGAGGGGCGACCCAGCAGGGCAGGCCCGATGGACTCCACGGATGCCAGTTGCAAAACATTAAGGAAAACAGCCAGCGGGATCCTGCAAAGACTTGGAACTTTGAAAATTTGAGGAGGTGAAAATATTGTTAACTCAAGATGACTTCCCTAAAGCTCATTGACCATTTTGAACACTAAAAAGGGGGCACGCAAAATGAGGCAACAACCAAAAATGACCCAGCAGGGCAAAGGAAAGAGAGGGTCCCCATTCTGAATGGGTCAGGTGTGTTGAGGGCACAAAATAACTCATATTCTCATTTCATTCAATTCACTTCTCATTGTAATCTTCATTCTTGCAACTCCACTCACCTCACTCTCAGTTCTTTGACTTTTTTATTGCTTCCATTCTCTCTATGTACCATTTCTTGTAGGTTTCAAGCTCTACATCACTCTTACATGTTCGTCTCATGCTTAAGAAGCTCTCACCCTTCCTCTCAACTTCTTCAAGCTTGTAGAAGGGAGGGTAATGCTTTGTTATTTCATTGCATTATTGTCTTTATAGTTAGCATATTGATTATCATTTCTTTCTATATGTCTTGTCTATTACTTCTTTATCTTTATTTCTCTATTGTGGTCTATCTAGTTGTCCATGGAGTTGGAAACACCAAAGAGAGGGTTTGACTGAGGCAATCCCCGAAAAATCAACCCCAACATTTTCCTATTTCTATGTGTCTAGGATGCGTTCGTGTGGAGCTTGCAGGAAGCTGGACCTACCGTGAGTTGGATATATCTTTCTTTCTACTTGCTATTTTGTTTCTAATTAGTCTATCTTTCATTTAAAGTATTCTTCTAGTTGTACTTGCTTATCTTTTTATGTATTATTGCATTTTTTATTTCCTATTAAATTGTCAGATTCCATATTTTGGGTTGTTAGCAAGCCCTGAGCATTTTTGGTCACAGACTTTACTCTCTGTATGACGAGACGCTAATGGTCCCTGAGATGACAACGAACTGTGTTGTCATTTGCTTCCTGTGCTACTATCGTCTGGTCAAGAGCTAGTTGGTTTGTTTCCAAAAACCTTCATGGTTTGTTCACCTGATTCCTAAAGTCCTCCATTCTAAAAACCCAGAAACATAGATTAGCTTTTTCCTTCATTCACCATCTTGTTTTTTTACCTTTGTCATTGAGGTGACCAAGGGAGATTCTCTCCCTTTAGACTCTATTTTTCTTGGGACTTGGGATTAGCGAATCCCCTCCACATTTTGGTGAGCCCGACATGAATCATCCTTCTCTCTTCGTCCTTATTTCAATTTTTTCTCACATGTTAGGATGTGTGGTTGATAACGTGTTGTGATGCTATTTATGAGCTTCACGACCTATTCAACTACATCTAACCACATTGTTACAAGGATTTATTGATATTTAGACATGAGATCTAGGAGGTTCAATCCTCCCCATACTAGTCCATCCTTCGAGGAGTTCACTATGGTACTTTCCATCAAATATATAATCCTACTATCATTGAAGCTAGAACTCATATTCCTACTCCTCTTGCCTCACCTTTGACCTCTGCCTCCTCTTTGGAAGATGAATCTATTCTCAAGGTCCCTATGGAATAGGTTTACTCTTTAGGGTTGATACTTGTAGAGCTTGTGATATTTTTGGCAGGAGATAATGCTTTTTCCCAAGTGGCTCCCATAGTTGAAAGTTTGAAAGATTTGTTAACTAAATATCGAAGAGGTCTAGAGATTCTTCACGGTATTATTGATATTGTAGAGATCCATGTTCCCTCCTACACCTCTACCTTGAGTGTTACTGAAGATGCGGGATCAAATATCACTAGAAAATAGCTAGAAATCTCGATGCCCAAGTTGTCGTTGTGCATGACTGACATGGATCTCTTTACCAATACCAACACCATGCCTAAGCATGATCGTATAACTAAAGTAAATAATGTACCTTTGGGATTTATTAATTCCACACCTAAAGCTCAAGGAATCCCTACTTTTGGTATTGATGTTGGTACCTCTATCAATGTTGGTGTTGGTGCCTCTTTTGGTGCTGGTGTTAGAGCCTCTAGTGGCATTGGTGCTAAGGGATTTGGTGGTGCACGTGTTGGTGGTCATGTTGGTAGTTCAGCTAGTCATACCTTGTCTATTGATCTGATCCTTAATGCTCTTTTACAAAACATGGTACATATGTAGAATTGGTTATAAAATTTAGCCACTTTTACCTCCCAACCTATGTTTCAACCTTTTTGTCATCGTACTCCTCTTTCTATTTCCATTATGAACACTCTTGTCCCCCGGGGAGTGGATATTTTGAAATTTGAAAAGTACAATAGCCGTGGGGATCCGTGGATGCATATCTCATCCTTCAATGCCCTGTGTACTGATTTCTTCCATAATG
This sequence comes from Sequoia sempervirens, assembly GCA_007258455.2. Lineage (NCBI taxonomy): Eukaryota > Viridiplantae > Streptophyta > Pinopsida > Cupressales > Cupressaceae > Sequoia > Sequoia sempervirens. The sequence goes on from VDFB02026320.1 coordinate 176,785,308, forward strand.
ATGCACTGTTGGCCAAGCTATTCCCACATTCTCTCAAGGACGTCACTTTGGAATGGTATTGTGCCTTGCCTGAGAATTTCATTTTGTCCTTTGATCAGCTAGTTAATCAGTTTCTCTAGCTATTTTAAGCCAACATCGAGCCAAAGATCACTTTCAACGATCTCGTTTGATGCAAGCAAGGGAACCATGAGAAGTTAACACATTTCATAGCTCGGTATCAGGCTATATTTGCTCAAATTTCTTATCCCTGCCTGATTTTGATGTTCCAAAAGTGCTTATTGGGAACTTGCAGCCTTCGTTGCAAGAAAAGTTTATTTTAATGAAATATCCTTCTTTTGCACATCTATGTGTTATCTTACAAGAGCACCATCAAGTGGTTGTCCAATACGGGGATTCATCCTCATGCTCTCACCAAGATAGTTGGTCAGTTGTGTCAATCTCTAGCAAGGACAAGGTTGTGGAAAACATGTTCTTTATTCCAACAAACAAAAATACTACTGGACGTAATATAACTTTTACTAAATTGTCATAATCATATAATAACATCTTGCAAAAAATATTAAAAGAAAAAGTAATAACTTTGCTAGAGATTCAACCACTATCCAAGCCATATCCTCAATGGTAGGACTCCAAAAAAATTTGTTAATACCATTGAGTCACCAGACATGACATCAAAATATATGTTCACCTGCATCATGTGATTCAGGACTGCATCGATGATGGGTCTATTCACCTTGATGGTTGAAAATAGAACTCTAACAAGTATGTAGTGAAGCCAAACAACCAATTGCAGATATACACAAATCCTTTCTCGTCACACTCGGCTGATTTGGTCATTCCTTCTTCATTGTCTTTTGATCTTACCCCATCTAAATATGTGAATGTAGTCTCATTCACTCATATTCCTCATGTAGAGCATGTGAATGATGGCCTTGATATTTCACACTTCACATGATTTTCCCTTAAACAAGGAGCTTTCTCCACTCTATGTTCCCACTCATATCAATGGTAACATTGTAATGGGAATTATGGTTGATCCCTCGAGCTGTGTGAATGTCATTACAGAGGAAACCTTGTTTATCAATAATTTACATAAGGAGAAATATGATGAGTCGCAGGCTACGCTTCTCACACACAATGGGCTTTCTATTGTGCCTATGGGCACAATTTCTTTGTTGGTCTCAATAGTACCTTCGACTATGGAAGTCCCATTTGTTGTGATCCCATAGTCTGACTTATTCAGAGTGAGGATAGGAATTCCATAGCTAGCCTCCATGAATGCATATGCTTTTGTGATCCACAAATGTTTGAAGTTTCCCCACAAGGGTACCATGCAAGTTGTTCAGGATACTAGATGCAAGCCATTGGTAGCATGTGGGGACTTCTCCCTTGACCACTTTTAGCTCACCCCAGTCAGGCCACTCCCTCCTAAGGGAGATATTTTATATAGAGCTTATTACAGATAAAAGATGGGGGATCAACGTCGAAGGTTGGTTTTCCCCTGTCTCCTTATGTTGTTTCTTTGAAGGCCTGTCTACATGCACAATAACATGCTTTGTCTCTCACCCCTCCAAAAGGGAAGGACAAGTTTGCTCTTTCCCTTGGGCCTTCCCCTTCTAGTTCCTCTTCTACACCTTCAGCTTCCTCTTCCCAGACCTCTGTGGCATCCTCTATTCCTACTATTGTGTATAGCACATGAAAAGGAAAGGCGCCCATGCTGCAAAAGTCAAAGCCCTAAGTTTTTTAGCTTCTTTTTTACCCACAGTGCTCGGAACCACCCTGTATGGCAAGGGAAAGCATTCTCGTGGGGTTGTTCTTGCGTTTTGACCTCCACCTATTCTCCACTTACTCCCAAAGCAAGGAAAGGAAAGGGGCCCATCACTGAGACACTTGTTTTTGTTTCTAATTTTGTGCCTCCTCCTCTTGCTCCTCCTAAAGATTCCATCCTTCTACCAATCACGACTATGAAGGTTTCTCCTATGGTAGAGTAGGAGCCCCTAACCTCTTCTTAGGTCACATCTTCTAGTGCTCACAACCAACGTGACCGACTTGTGCATGAGCATAAGCATCAGCAAAAGGCTTTGTCTAAGGAACACGTTGCTTTGCATAATAGTGGGGAGGAGCTTGTTGTTATTGTATCTACTCCTTTTGTTTTGGTTCCTCCCGCTTCTATATTTTCTTCTTCCTCAGTTCACATCACCTCAATCCTTCTTTCAACTCCATCAATGGATTCTTACCTATCTTCTTGATATTTCTCCTTTCTCACAACTTGTGGACATGCCTCACACAAAGGTGGTGTCCATTATAGCTCTGTCTCCCTCTTATTTTGCTTCCACTTAAATTGTGGGGATTTTGCATCCTCTGATGAAGTGCAAGTTTGAGGATGACCCTGCTTCATGTGATGGTTATAAGAAGTTTCTATCTTCTCTTGAGTCTTGTTCTACTTTGTCTTGCACCATCCTTGTGACAAAGCCAACCTCCACATCCCCAGAGTTTGTCACTGCCCCTTTTCCCGAGGTTGGAAGTGACTCTCGGATGTCTTATTCTCCTCCCACTCAGTTGACACATGGAATTCTTGAAAAGTGCATGTTCAGCTCATTGGAGGACATCTTAACTGTGTCCTTGATCTTTGCAAGATCGATGACATTGGTCTCACAGGAGCTCAGTGAAGAGGACCTTGAAGGGCCTTATTCCTTGTCCCTTGTTGTTGACAAGTCGGTGGGTACTTCCCTTACTATCCCTCCCCTCCAATATCATCCTCCCTCCCCTTAAAATGATCTACATTGGGAGTAGGATGACCTATTGGTGGATTCGGATTATGGTAGCACCCTCTTCTACATATTTAGATTAGTTTTGTGTGATTGTTTGTGTTCTCTCATGCTTGTCTGTATATGTTTGTGTTCTTTTTTGGATGACCCTTTCTACCCTTGTAGGTGCTTGGATACAATAGAGAAACTTTGTTGTAACCTTCTTCTATTTTTTTCATCATTCTTCTTTATGTTGTAATCTTGAATTTTCACATCGGGGACGATGCAAAGTGTCGAGGCATTTAGGCCTCTTCCATGTTGACCCAATTTTTATTTTCCATTTTTCTTCATGTGCTCTTCTTCATGTTCTTATACATTTGGGGGTGATGACAGTTCATACATATATTATATCTATTTATATCTATGAGCAATTTTGACCCTGAATAATTAGATCCCCCTGTGCTCTTGATATTTTTGTCTCTTCTTTTATATTTTGTCATGTTGTTGTTTCAATGTGTTGTTCCTCACATGTGTGATAACATTCCATGAATACATCTCACCATGTATCTCATTCCACGATGTCTCTTGTCTTTCTCCTCTCTCCTTAGAATGGCATGTGCTCCTCTGCATAACACACATAATTCTAAGGGGGGCTCTCATATTTGCTTGATTTTCAAAAAGGTGTATTCTTTCAAAAGGATTCCTTGATGTTTTATGTCTTATGTCTTGATGTCTTATATATTGGTGTATAGCTTAGGGAAACCTGACTAGACCAGTCTTGTATTTTCTGTGACTGTCCTACAATGTAGTTTGCAACAATGACAGGCCTATATGCTTGTCGTATGGACTCTAGCCATGTTATCCATACCTATCAATGTCGTCTTATATCTGATCGGATTATCTTGTGTCTATTGAAATTTTTGTGTCTATGGAAATTTTATCGTGTTTATTATTTTTTTCTTTTTCACCTAACATGTTTGTGGTGAGATTGTAGCCAACTTTGCAGGATCAAAGACTCGTGTCCACTTCGCATTTTGGAGAAGCTCCTTTCATGTCAAGAATACCAAATCAAAGGTCTGCTTCCTCTTTGTTTTCGGTATATTCTCTTCAATCTCTTTCTACTTTATCTTGCACATTCTTTGACACATATGCTTGCTAAAGTGGGGGAAAAATGTTATGGCATATAATTTCACCCTAGTGAAATTTCCCATAACATACCCTTACTTTAGCATTATAAAATCGATAATGCTAAATATTGTCACTCTAAGCCTTTTTTCCCATGTGTCCCTTATCATTTTTTGTTAGTGGAGAGAATTTTGACTAGGACACCTTCATGCCTTGCAGATATCTATGTGTTGTGCAAGTGTCCCTGATAGATTCCCAGGTCAGTGGACATTGGTATGTTAAATTTCATGTCACCCACAAAGTGTAACACGCCCTGCGACTACAGACCCACCCAAAAAATGACTCTTTTTCCTCCAAACCTCCATTTTGAACTCATATTCTCATTCCATTCAACTCACTTCTCATTCTAATCTTCATTCTTGCAACTCTACTCACCTCACTCTCAATTCTTCCACTTCATTCTTGATTTCATTCTCTATGCATAATTTCTTGTAGGTTTTAAGCTCTACATCACTCTTGCACATTCATCTCATGCTCGAGAAGCTCTCGTCCTTCCTCTTAGCTTCTTCAAGCTTGTAGAAGGGAGGGTAAGACTTTGCTATTTTATTGCATTATCATCTTTATAGTTAGCATATTGATTGTCTTTGCTTTCTATATGTTGCTGGGTGTCAAATGTGTTTAATTTCCGTATCCTTTCATTTAACTTTGTTCCCATTTTAACCTTCTCCTAATTCATTCTTTCCATTAATTGTTAGGGAAATAAAGAATATTTGGTATGTTTTCAAAAAGAAGAGAATACTTTCAAAATGTTGAAATTGTTGAGGAAATAATAAATTTCATATGGTTTTGCTACAAGAACTAAATATGGAGAAGAAAACTGATCCTATAAGTGACAAGTCCAGAGCGACATAAGATGGGAAACAAGGGATGCATGTAAAAGAAGTTCATCCATTTTTGTTTTTGTTACTTATTTCAAACTTATTGTTTTGAACTATTTTGGGTTTGTGGCCTGCGGCTAACCCAAAAGATACAATCCTTCAATTTGTGGCCATCGGCCATAACAAACTATGTTTTCTTTATCGTTTTTACTTGACGGTGATCAATGGACATCTAGGCCTATATATATGTGTGTGTTTCAAATTAAAATAATAAGAATATATACACAAAACCTTCATAATTGTCAATCGCTATTATTATTAAATCTAGATGTGTTCATCATGGCTTGAAGTAGTGTAAACCCTTTTGTACGCTCACCCTGTGTACCAAAGGAAGGGACCCCTCTCGAGAAGCTTGCTGAGATTGTTTTATGGTTTGTTAGCTTAGATTTTGTATTTCTTAGAAGATTTACTCTCTATTGAATGCATACTCTATGATCAGTTTGATTTTTGTTTAAGATTAAGCTGAGTGATTAGTTTGATACTAAAGTAATTGTAATGAATTTTTTGTGGAATATAATTTTGGTTTGAGGAGTAAGGAGTGTGTTTCAGTTGCAGGAAAACTACCGTATCTTTCATTCCAGATTATGATGTGCTTCATCCTGTAGAACTTCCCATCGCATTCCATTCTCTTCGTATCTCTTCACTGTTGTGTTTTAACTTCCTGTCGCACTCCAACCTCTTGTCACAATTAAACTTCCTATCACAATTGAACTTCCCATCGCCTGCACTTATTTAATACATCTTTGGCAATTGAGTTCTTTCTTTTACTATTGAGAAGGCTATTGTTAACACTTGTAAGTCATAATATATTGAGTTTGTGTTAGATCAGAAATAGATAGATTGGTTAAAATAGGTAAACAATCATTTAAGAAAGGATTCCATTTATTTTCAAAGTTTGCTTTTGAATTTCAAATTAAAGAATGTGTTTTCAATTCTAGTTTGCATCCATCAACCCTTGGTTTATTAATTGCAGCCCTTCAGCATATTGCCACAACACGGTTCAAAAGCCTACGTTCCTGGCTTGACACTTTAGGATGAACTAAGGAAGCCATTTCCAAAAGATTAAATCAAACCCATTTCAAGAGTAATTTAAGACCATAGTTTAATCCAATCGTTTTGGCGTCGTTGTCGGGGAATGGTGTTAAAGGCCCGCATTTCTAGTAAACTAAGCTAGGAAGCATTGTGCTAAAGGGAAAGTCCACACGATAGTCGACCTCGCTTGGAAAACTACCCTTAGTTTGCTTTGTCATAAGTCATTTAGGTGCATGAATCGTAATAGGGATAGTAGAGGAAGATTCATTAGAAAAGAAAAGGGAAGTAGTTCACAACCCAAAAAACCCAAAAATAAATCAACACCATCCATTGAGGGTCCACAACCTGAAGAATTGCAAGATAAGTCAAAATCACCCATTGAAGGAAGTAGCTCAACTCGGGAGAAATTAAAAACTAAGTTGCAATCATTAGAATTACCCAAACCTGATCTTGAGAAGTGTGCTATTGAGATCACTATTGTTTAGACACCCGCAAATACTCATCCAAGCTCTTCTGAGATATTATGCAAAAAGGTTGAATTTTTTTCCAAGAGTCTTACGGGGCTAAAGCTAGTCCATTCTGAGGAGAAACCCACGAGCCATTTAGAACCTATTTTACTCCTTGGGAATTAGACATCATGGATCCCAATAATAATAATAAAACAACAACAATAACAACACTAATAGGGTGTTGGCCAATAATAATTTGGTTACTTTTGAGTTTCCTATCACATATCCCAAGCAAGATGCCCCTATGAAGAATATTCCTCATTCAACTTTACCTATTTTTCATGGCCTTTCTACTGAGGATCTTGACATGTTTTTGTTTGAATTTGATGTGTTGTGCAATAGTTATGATTATCAGAATGATGCACAGAAGCTCAAAATGTTCCCAACCACATTGAAGGATGCAACCTTGCGTTGGTTTATGAACCTCAGGAACATTAGGACATGGAATTTCATGAGGGATTTTTTCTTGGACAAGTACCAAGAATACTGTAAAACCAAGGAAAACTGGAATGAACTCTTTCGTATGTCACAAAAGGAAGACGAGTCTGTGGAAGATTATCTTGAACACTTTATGTTTAGTCTTCAATGATCTCATCAACAAGGGTTGAATGATGATACCATTAAAATGTTGTTTCTTAGAGGCATAAGAGATGATGCCATGGAAGCATTAAATTTAATAGGTAAAGGGAATATTTCTAAGATGGACTTTGACAATATCAGTGATATTTGCAGGAACTATTCTAGGTCTCAACCCTCGAGAAGGAATTATCTAGGAAAACTACATTCTGCGAGAACTTCAATAGGTATCACCAAGTGTGAGATATGTAATTTACTTGAAGACCTTAAAACTAATTTATTGAGTCACATGGGTAAACAAATAGATACATTATATACCCGTAGAAAGCAAGAGGAGGCAAAAAAGGCCTTAGCAGTATTTTGTCCTATATGTAGGAAGAAGCATGGTAGTGAAGATTACCCTTATAATAGGACAAACATCTCATCCTTAGAAGAAGTCAGTAGTAGTTCTGCCTTGAGGCATCTTCCTGTAGGTGTGCCTAAAATGGAATATTCTGAGGAACCCGTCTATTACATGGCCCCTAGGCGACCTTTTCCACCCCGACTATGCACCCTAACATGATGAATGATTATCTTTCCCCTGGACCTAGTTAACCCAATTCTTATCAACCGAGATGGTCTGGGGGTTGGAAACAACCCCCATACCCTCAATGGATGCCACAATATCAGTATACTTCACAGTCGTGGCAACATGCATGGAGGCCACAATCGCCACAACCATCACCGTACCAACAACAACCATTTTTCATCACAATCACAATTTCCACCTCCTCCTATGATCAACCCATACCAATAGGCACAACAAATTCTTTTAGCCTTGCCATCATCAACCACCTAGCCCATCAATCCAACAAACCATCTAACACAACCACCAAGACCTACATCAATGCCAACCCAACAAAATCCAAACCCTAACAATAAGGTAACCCAACCTGTATATAATAATGAGGCAACAGGTTACCCCACCTATCCCATAAATACATTAGAACTAGATGGAGTTTAGTTAAGGTCGGGGAAGGCTATTCAAGGGCCCACCATTACAGAAATCAATGAGGAGTCAAAAATAGAGCCAGCCAAAGAACCTCCCTTTCCCAAACAATTTCATTCTGAACCAACACAAAGGGAGGACTCTCAATCTAAATTTGATTTTGTTAATGATTTATGCAATGTTAACATCTATATTCCTTTGTTACAGGCCATCAAGGACATCCTCGTCTATACAAAAATAATCCGTGATCTATGTACTCGGAAGCAGAAGAAGAAGCAAGACCCGAAGACTGTCCAAGTTATCGGACAGTTAGTAGATATTATGCTCAGGAACATAACCATTCCAAAGTACTCAGATCCAGAGAGTCCTGTCATTAAGGTATCTATCGGTAAAGTAAGTATTCCTAATACCCTTGTGGACTTGGGTGCTACAATTAATGTTATGACAAATGAAACAAAGGAAAGACTGTCATTAGAAGGGCTTAGACCTACTCCTACAGTTCTTCAAATGGAAAATCGATCTTTGGTCAAGCCCAAAGGTGTGATTGAAGATGTAATCATTTCTATTAATTCATGGGAATACCCAACTGACTTTTTGATTTTGCAGCCAAAAATTAAGCTGGGGGGGTTACCCCTGATCTTGGGGTGACCTTGGTTAGTAGCCGCAGATGCATTTATCAACTGCCAGTCAGGGAACATGGTCATTTCTAATGGAAAGCACAAGAAACAACTAACTCTATGCCCGCCAACACAACCTTTGTTGGAGACATAAGACCCAGTTTGGATTGATAGTGACTTAGATGAGTCACTGCCAATTCTGACAATTGATAAAGCCTTAGATATGGAGGAACCTACTGAGGATAATGTTCTTGTTAATTTCCTTCAGAACAGGTATACGTTTAATGAAATTTTTGAAAGCATGGTCCTCCATTCAGGTATAACTACTCAATTTCCTTTTGGGAACTTTCCATTGGTGGGTAGCTCATGTTATGTTCAACACTTTATCACATTGCATCACTTTTTGCCCCATAATTACTTGTATGGTTCATTCTTATCTTCTAAAAAATCAAATGATATTCCATCCACCTCCCAAGTATTAGCCATTGACTCACCTACACAATCATAAGCTATGGAAATTTTTCCTAATCGCACACTTAACATTAATCTGCAGTTAACCCCTGAACAAATCCAAGATCTTATCGCCATGCTTAGAACAAATAAAGATGCATTCGCCTGGGAATACCAAGACATGCATGGAATTCATCCTGACACCTGCACCCACCATATTTACATTGAAAAAGGTAGTCATCCAATTAGGCAACCACAACGTCGGCTCAACCCTGCCTTGTGTGAAATAGTTAAGGAGTTACAAAAACTGTTAAATGTTGAGTTTATATATCCTATTTCAGATAGTCAGTGGGTTTCTCCTTTAGTTGTGGTTCCTAAGAAAAATGGTAAATGGAGAATTTGTGTTGATTATAGAGCATTAAATAAATATACTAAGAAATATTATTTTCCATTACCATTTATTGATCAAGTACTGGACACTCTTGTAGGTAAGAAGTTTTTCTCTTTTCTGGATGGGTTCAGCAGTTACAACCAGATTCACATAGCACCAGAAGATAAGGACAAGACCACTTTCACTTGGCCCTGGGGCACCTTTTCCTATAGCATCTTTCCATTTGGTTTATGTAATGCCCCTACCACTTTTCAAAGAGCAGTTTTGAGCATTTTTGTGGATCTTGTCAATGATTGTGTTGAGGTGTATATCGATGATTTTACTATCCATGGTAATACTTATGAAGAGGCTAAAAAAAACTTAGAAAAGGTACTTAGGTGTTGTATAGATACCAATTTGTCATTGAGTCATGAAATGTGCCGTATGCTTATGACCGAAGGGATAGTGCTTGGCCATTACATCTCCTCTAAGGGTATCCAAGTGGATCCTAAAAAGATCCAAATTATTCAAGACTTGCCTATACCTTCTACCCAAAAAGATGTTCGTAGTTTTCTCGGTCATGCAGGATATTACCAAAGATTTATCCAAATTTTTAGCAAGATTGCCTCTCCCTTGTTTTCCTTATTAGCTAAAGATGTTGTTGTTGGACTTGTCGTTGCACCAAAAGATTGACCTGTCAACGCCCGATACAAGCTTCAATTAAGAACCACAGGAGGCAGTTAGACCATGTCACAAACCCAAGCATTAGTGCTACAAGGAAGACCAAGGGTCACACCTTGCAACAATCCCCCCAACACAAGTGCGAGGTTTGAACCTGTGATCAGCTTTGATACCAATTGTTGGACTTGCCATTGCACCAAAAGATCGACCTGTCAATGCCCGATACAAGCTTCGGTTAAGAACCACAGGAGGTGGTTAGACCATGTCACAAACCCAAGTGTTAGTGTTGTAAGGAAGACCAAGGGTCACACCTTGCAACAATTACATTCTCTTGGACACCTGAGTGTTAAGAAGCCTTTGAGGCCATCAAGACAAAACTTGTAACCACACCGATCCTTAGAGGTCCAAACTGGGAACTACCATTTCATATTCACACTAATGCCTTAGATTGTTCAATGGGAGCTATGCTTGGAAAAAAAGAGGATAATCTCTTCTATTCCATCTACTACATTAGCAAGAACTTCAGAGGGGCCAAGGTAAATTACACGGTAACTAAAAAAGAGTTTTTAGCTGTTGTTTATGCAATTAATAAGTTTCATCATTATATTACTGGTTATAAAGTATTTGTCCACACAGATCATTCGACAATTCAGTTTTTAATAAATAAACTTGTGGTAATTAGTAGAGTTATTAGATGGTTGCTTTTACTCCATGAATTTGATATAACTATACTTGATAAGCTTGGTCGAGAAAATGTGGTTGCAGATTTTTTGTCCAGCTTACAATAGCTAGACAATGAACCTACTCTAGTTGATGATGCATTTCTAGATGAGCACCTCTTTCCTATATCAACAAAGAGCCCATGGTTCACTGATATTGCAAACTATTTGGTTACATGCAAGTTCCCACCACATTTCTCTTTGAGGGAATGATGAAAGCTGGTTGGACTCAGTGGACAATACACATGGATCAACGGATTGTTCTTCCACACCAACATTGACAATATCATGCAGCGGTGTGTACCCGAAGATGATGTCCTTGATATACTTCATGCATGCCACATAGAACCATGTGGAGAACACTTTGTTTCTTAGAGGATTGCTCAAAAGATTCTCACTGTAGACTATTATTGGCCTACAATCCACAAGGATTGTAAATGCTATGTTCATCATTGCAACAAGTGTCAGCATATGGGCCGACCCACATGCTCTGACGAGATGCCCTTACACCTGAAGTTGTCCATAGAGCCATTTGAGAAGTGGGGCCTTGATTTTGTTGGCCTAATTAACCTACCATCAAGAAATAAGGAATACATCCTTGTATGTATTGATTATGTAACCAAGTGGGTCGAAGTGATAGCTCTAAAGCATGCCAGAGATACAAAATTAGCAAATTTCTTGTACTCTGAGATTTTCACAAGGTTTGGTGTGCCGCAAGAGTTAACCAAAAATCAAGGACCACAATTCACATTTGAGCTCATTTTTGCCTTGGTTCGTGAGTATGAAATTCACCATCGCAAGTCTACACATTATCACCCTCAAGCCAATGGGAAGGTAGAAGTCACCAATAGAGAGATTGAGGATATTCTTACTAAGACAGTTGCTCTTCATAAGTGCGATTGGGCTACATGACTCCCTGAAGTTGTGTGGGCCTATCGAACAACGTGGAAGACTACCATTGGTCTGACCCCTTACGAACTTGTCTATGGTAAGAAGGCAATTCTTCTCATTGAGTTTGAGATAAAAACTCTTCGCACTACACTATAGTTGGGTATGAGTCTTTCTGATGCACAAAAGGCACACATTGATCAACTACATTCCTTCGATGAATTGTGCCAGGATGCAGTCTTCCACACTGAGGTCATTCAAAAATAGCGTGCTCTATGGCATGACCATCACATCTGACAACGGTCATTCCAACCTAGAGATTGGGCACTCTTATATGACTCCCACTTCCAAGACTTCAAAGGAAAGTTTCACACATGGTGGTTGGGACCCTATGAGATCTAGACAGTATATGCTAATGGCGTTGTTCATCTTTGTACAGTGGACTCTAAAAGAAGGACTCTCCTTGTCAATGGTCACCACCTCAAACTATACAAGAAGCCTCTTTCCAAAGAAGCTTTCTTTTTAGAGGTGGCGCAAGAACTCACTATTGTTCCTTTTGGTCTCCTTCAGAATTGATCAATAAATTTCACAAAAATAAAAGAGGACAATAAAAGATCCAACAACGAAAACCTTCGAGCGTTGTTGGCTAGTTGGAATTCGAAAACCAATTTCTGGCGAACGCTAACTGCTACAATAACTTAGAGGTGAAAATCTGATTACCGACACCTTTAGGTGGCGATGGGCTAAAAATTGGGTCACCGGCGGTCTACTGTTGTAATAAAAAATTATATTTATATATATATATCGATAGCCAATGCAGCGTAAATCTGGCAATTAGTCAGTGATATCTCCTATCGCTACCTATTCTATGGTGCGACAAGAGCTTTATATAGTTTATGATGCATTCTGGGTGGAGGAACTTCTTTTCTTTTTATCGTTGTCTCTTCTCATAGGCCTTAACACCGCTTCAATTTGGTGGTAGGACCTTTTCTTCTTGTCGCTTTCCTGGCTCTTGTCAATAGGCCTTTGCACGCTCCCATGGATCAGTTTCATTTTGTGGGTCCCACGGTCTTGTCATTGCCTGTCATCTCCATTGCATTAATGCTACCGCTGATGTCTTTTCCATCACATCTGCTACACTTCTACTCAACCTCTCTTCTTCCGTACTACTACATTATCATTCTTCATGGTGCGAATCTCTTCATATTTCTTTGTGACATCATCGCTAGCTCAGATTGCCTGCTGTTGTTCCTCCAACCATCCTATCACCGGCCATTCACCTCACAATTATTGGTATCAGGGAGTACTCTCTCTCTTTTTAAACTTATTTAATATTTTTTTCTCATAGTTATTGGCATGACCGAGATGGTTCACCATTAAGCTCGAGGGTATGAATTAACTATTCATTATTATATGAGTTGGTTGAACTTTACCTGCTAATAATTCCACGTCACTTGCCACCTCACCCAGTTATCGTAATCCTTTACCTACTATACCTATAACCTACCATTGATAAACCCTAAATTTAACCATTCCCTGCTATTTTGCTTGCCACTATAACCTATGTCGAAGCTCCTGCCGCATTCTCAACACCATGGGAGGTGAACATACCAGGCATGGACCCTTATCTATGAAGAAACTTCTTGCCAGTGAAGAAGCATATAATATTTTTAAACAGACTGGTTGGACAACATATTTAGAGAAACTATGTGGTTTCGATGAGGAGGTCATCGTGGAATTTGCAATAGGGTTTCATAAAAAGAGTGCCACTTTAAGGGGTTTGCATTTTGAGGTCACAGTTCAGATGGTTGCTTCGGTTACTAGTCTTCCATAGACAATAAATTTGTTCTTTCCCAACTTCGGCACGAGGGTCATAGATCTTAAGCTCCAACGTAAGCAGTTCCTGCAATGAGGAGAATCCTTTGAGTATGTGCAAGGCCAAGAGCACCAACAAAAATCTTTTCCATCTCCATCGAGCGAGGTAGCAAAATTTTTAATGCAGTATATTACTTGTGAAGGTAGATATGAGTATATTCATGCACATCATATTTGTCTCATGTCACATTTGAGACATGCCCAGCTTGTTAATCTTCCATATTACTTGCATTGTTTGCTTAAGCATTCTTGTAGGCAGTTTCAAAAAGGTCATGTGAATTCCCTTTCCCATCATGGGTTAATCAAGCTCATAGTCATGCATGGCCTCCACTCTGTACAACCTCCACTAGAATGGGATGCTTGTGTGAGTCATGAATACACTAGAAGCCCTACCGCACAAGAAACCCTAGCTGGGAATCTTCAAAAAGAAAAAAACTAAAAAGACCGGTTATAAAAGAAACCCTATCTTCTAAAGGAAAGAAATCAAAGGGAACTCTTGTTGGCGAAACCCCTAATAAACCTAGCCCTAGCCCTAAGACTGCCTCAATCTCACTTGCTATGGAAACCCTAATTACCGTTAGGCGAAGCTCAAGAAGAACTTCTAGAGGTTGGATAAGTTAGTAGAGGCAACTCATTCCCTCACTGATGTGGAGATTATAAAATCCTTTGGTAAGAAAACTAGAAAAGCAGCTAGGGAACTTAGATGTTAGAATCATCATAAAAAGATATAGCAGGACAAGAAACCTCAAACAGAGACTCTCCCTTCTGAAGAGACAGAGGACCCTGCATTGACAAGTGAACATCCCGATGATGAGTCTCCTAGCCAAAAGCCACAAAGCATAGACCAAACAAGTGGGGGTGAGGAGAATCCTGAAGAAAAATCTGAGGACATATGGAGAAATGAAGCCCTAAAGGCCAGTATAGAAATGGCATATACATAGGTGAGGACACTCTCCCTGAAATAGGAATGCAACATAATGAAGAAACCTTGGAGAATGTTGAAAATACTACGAGGGAAGAGGATTGTACTCAGGATGATATAAATATTGGTCAAAATAGGAATGTTGAAGAAACTAAAAGTATGAAAGAAGACTCTCTTCCATCTCAGGAGATTGCTACTGAAACAGAGGCACTAAAGGCTCTTATTGTTGTCCCAGATGAAACTTCAAAGGAATATTGCTCTCAACCATTCATTCCATTTCAGCAATTCTGCCAAATTATTGCAAATCTATAGAAAGAAAATCAACAATTGAAGACCCAAATATTGAATGCAACAGGTAGTCAACAAATAGATAAAGTTAAAGGGGAAACAACTGGGCCAAGTTAGGTAAACTAGTGCAAGTTCATTCGCCTGGATTCATGAGGACATGCAAAATCCTTAAGCTGGGGGGAAATGATGGGTGTCAAATGTGTTTAATTTCCATATCCTTTTTGTTTAACTTTGTTCCCATTTTAACCTTCTCCTAAGTCCTTGCCATTAATTGTTAGGGAAATAAAGAATATTTGGTATGTTTTCAAAAAGAAGAGAATACTTTCAAAATGTTGAAATTGTTGAGGAAATAATAAATTAAATCAGATGGTTTTGCTATAGGAACTAAATATGGGGAAGGAAACTGATCCTGTAAGAGACAAGTCCAGAGCATCATAAGATGGGAAATGAGGGATGTG
Organism: Sequoia sempervirens; assembly: GCA_007258455.2. NCBI lineage: Eukaryota > Viridiplantae > Streptophyta > Pinopsida > Cupressales > Cupressaceae > Sequoia > Sequoia sempervirens. The sequence goes on from VDFB02026320.1 coordinate 176,800,491, forward strand.
TGTGAAAGAAGTTCATCCATTTTTGTTTTTTTTACTTATTTCAAACTTATTGTTTTGAACTATTTTGGGTTTGTGGCCTGCAGCCAACCCAAAAGAAACAATCATTCAGTTTGTGGCCATCGGCCATAACAAACTGTGTTTTCTTTATCATTTTTACTCAACGGTGATCGATAGACATCTACGCCTATATATGTGTGTGTGTTTCAAGTTAAACTAATAAGAATATATACACAAAACCTTCATAATTGTCAATCACTATTATTATTAAATTTGGATGTGTTGATTGTGGCTTGAAGTAGTGTAAATGCTTTTGCACGCTCACCCTATGGACCAGAGGAAGGGCCCCCTCTCGGGAAGCTTGGTGAGATTGTTTTATGGTTTGTTAGCTTAGATTTTGTATTTCTTAGAAGATTTACTCTCTATTGAATGCATACTCTGTGATCAGTTTGATTTTTGTTTAAGATTAAGCCGAGTGATTAGTTTGATACTAAAGTAATTGCAATGAATTTTCTATGGAATATAATTGTGGCTTGAGGAGTAAGGAGTGTGCTTCAGTTTTAGGAAAACTACAGTATCTTTCATTATAGATTATGTTGTGCTTCATCCTATAGAACTTCCCATTGCATTCCATTCTCTTTGTATCTCTTCATTGTTCTGTTCAACTTCATGTCGCACTTCATCTTCCTGTCGCACTCCAACCTCTTGTCACAATTAAACTTCATGTTGCACTTGAACTTCCTGTCACCTGCACTGATTTAATACATCTTTGGCAACTGAGTTCTTTCTTTTACTATTGAGAAGGCCATTGTTAACACCTGTATGTCATAATATATTGAGTTTTTGTTAGATAAAAAATAGATAGATTGGTTAAAATAGGTAAACAATCATTTAAGAAAGGATTCCATTTATTTTCAAAGCGTGCCTTTGAATTTTAGATTAAAGAATGTGTTTTTAATTCTAATTTGCATCCATCAACCCTTGGTTTATTAATTGCATCCCTTCGGCATATTGCCACAACACGGTTCAAAAGCCTACGTTCCCGGATTGACACTTTAGGATGAACTGAGGAAGCCATTTCCAAAAGATTAAATCAAACCCATTTCAAGAGTAATTTAAGACCACAGTTTAATCCAATCATATGTCTTGTCTATTACTTCTTTATCTTTATTTCTCTATTGTGGTCTATTTGGTTGTTTATGGAGGTGGAAACACCAAAGCGGGGGTTTGATTGAGGTAAGCCCTAAAAGTAGCCCCAACATTTTCTCATTTCCATGTGTGTAGGATCTCATTCGTGTGGAGCTTGTGGGAGGTTGGACCTACTGTGAGTTGGATATCTCTTTCTTTCTACTTCCTATTTCATTTCTAGTTAGTCTATCTTTCATTTAAACTATTCTTCTTATTGTACTTATCTTTTTAGACATTCTTGTATTTTGTTATTTCCTGTTAAACTATCAGATTCCAACTTTCAGGTTGTTAGCAATCCATGAGCATTTTTGGTCAAATAATTTACTCTTTGTCCATACAAGATGCTAGTGCATCCCTGAGATGATAGTGCACCATGCTGTTGTCCACTTCTTGTGCTGCCATCCTTTGGATGAGAGCCTATTGGTCTATTTCCTGAAACCTTTGTGGTCTATTCACCTGATTCCTGAAGTCCGCCATCCTGAAAACCCAAATACATAGATTAGCTTTTTCCTTCATTCACCATCTTGTCTTTTGACCTTTGTCATTGACGTGACTAAGGGTAATTCACTCCCTTTAGACCTTGTTTGTCTTGGGACTTGGGAGTAGTGAATCCCCTCCTTCACAATTAAAGGAAATATTTGGAGTAAAACACTAGAGGTGAATTGTACTTTATTTATTGAATTATTTCTTACCATGGTTTTTGTAGTAAAAAATATATTCATCATGCTTGCTTGTAGTAGGCTAGGGCACAAATAATTGAGTATCTTCTACTCCATGAGTTCCATGTAAGGAAATATATTGTATTGGACAAGCTATTAGCTTGAGATAAAGACCTAACTACATGAAAAATAAAATTAGCTTCAAATAGTGGGGTTACAGATGCTGGTAAAGAAGTTGATTATTTTACTGTAGTTGATGATGCCACCGAGCCTTCTCATTATGTAAAACATAAAAAGGGTCCACCATACTTGGGAGGGTTGGTGTCAGAACAAAAGAAAGATCTATATGACAAATACATTCTATTTCTTGACTTCAAACTTGTCTTTATGCCTCCATTGTACATGTTAGCCATGAAACTTCACCAAAATACTAGTTTAAAACTTGTAGGTCAAGTATCGATGTTCTAGCAATACCACAATAATTTTGGTAAATACTTTTCTACTTTAGTAATAACTATTTTTTGTTAGTCCAATATTCCTTCCATAACATTGTATTTGTAAATTAAGACATTTGGGAGAAAAAATTACAATGGTGTTTTCCATGGTATATGTTGTTTCTTGCACACACACCATATTGAAAATGAGAACCCCCTTTTATTTTTCTTTTACTTTTGGTTTTTCAAGTCATAGTCTTAGTTTTTGGGATTTTGTGTTTTTATGTTGAGGACTTGAAGGTGTTTGTCTTAGAAGTCGAATAAAGGTTTTGGTCATTAAATTTTTTTGGGGTCATTTAAGGGCTTAAAGGGAAATTTTTTAGTCTATTAGAGAGTTTCAAAGTTTTTAGGTTCCTATGGATGGGTCATCTTTCCCCAAAATTGCAAAGTTTCAACTCTTATGTAGATATATCCTTTACCTTTTTTTTACTCCCAATGGTCACATACCCATCGAAGTTCTGCAATCAGTCCAAACCACAAATAATTAAGATGAAGTGCCTATCACCCTGTTAAATACAAAACTACATTAATATCTAGGGTTAGTCAAAGTATATAATGTTTTATTAGGGATTTTATGCTCATTTTTACAATTGCTAGATTTTTATGAGCTTTGGAGTGAATTTATGCGATCAAGAGCTTGCTTCTTGAGTGAAGGTGATCTTTAGTCCATTTACCATGTTTTATTTGGTATATTTCTATTTTTTGGCTATTTTCATTTGTTTGCAATGAAATGAAAAATGTTAATGTTGTCCTAGGGTTTGATTATAATTTAAATGCATTTTAAATTTCAAGGTTCAATATCTATGTCGATTGTGAATGCACAAAAAATGAAGTTTGAAATATTAGTGTCAGCTTATGGATGAGTTAATTTGGAATTGGGTATAAAGTTAAAGGCTAAATCATTAGACATTTTTCATAAGTTTATTTAGTAGTTGATTCCCTAGATTAAATTCCACCATTATTGACCAAAGCAAGGGTCTAGCTAGGGTCTTTGGAGATTTTTTAAACATTTGTGAGTTTTTTGGCATTTTTGTGTATGTGTGATAAGCCCTAAATTGAGTGGCTTGAAATTCAAATTTTGAGCCTCATGAGTTTAAGATGAAGATTTAATAACTATCTTGCAAAGTTGTACACATGAATTGACATCTTACTTGTCCAAGTCAAATTCTTGCAATTCATATATCTATCAAACTTCCACAAAAGAGTCTATGCTTTGCAAAAATTCACAATCCCTTTTCATATTTTTGTTACAAAAATTCGCTAGTTATCCCCATCTATTTGCCTCCCACTTAAAGTCTCGCACTATTTTTTTCCACTTCACCTAACCATTTAGCAACTTTTACCTAAAACAAAGTGTGTTGTAGAGTTTTGTGTACTACTCACACTTAACTGCATATCCCTAAATTTCCTGCAACATCCACTACCATTAGATCTTTCCTCAATCTCCAACTCTTACACTCTACCCTTTATTCATCTCTACTATGAGAATTATGGGTTTATTAATCCATATTTCATTTTTCACAATAACCACATGAGATACAAGTTTCTACAATGTCTTTTCATTATAGGATTTTGACTATGATTGGGATATGTCTTATTTTCATGGTATTGCACTAACCACTTTATTTTCCACAACATGTTAAAAGATATGAAAATAATGGTTGTCCACATACATCGAGTTTCCCCACAAGATCATATACATCTTGAATCGTTGCAATCGATTAAGTTATAAAGTATATGTTATTGATATTGTTCTTGAGTTTGTTTGTGTGTTATTTTTTGCATATCCATATACCCTCAATTTTTTTGCAAGTTTGGTTACCCCTTAAATCTCCGCAATGGTTTGGTAAGTGATATAAGTGATTTTTTAAGTAAATTTTGCATGAATTTTGAATATTTAAACATGCAAAAGATTTAGATGATAAGTTTGAAATATTGGATATTTTCCTCTTATACAAATTGTGACATATGGGTAATTATTAAAATATTGCATAGGATGTCTTTATTGTTTCAAGAGAAGATTATGTGATGTTTATTAAGTCCATTTTATGTTGATCTAGATGTCAATGGTAGCAAAAATGAAGTACAATTTTAAAGGGTTCCTTGAAACCAAAATTACTTCAAGATGGAATTTTGTAGGTGAAACAAACCCGAGACATGTAGACATGGAGGAATTCAGAGAGAATATTTGGTATTAATCCTACACTGAAGGAAAGGAAAGCAGTTGAGAATTGGATTGCCAAATTTATTAGCTTCTCTACTCTAATTTAGTGTCCTAATCTAATAATAGAATGCAGAGAGAACTAGTTGGTTGATTATAGAAAGATAATTGCTCTAGATGGTAGGGTGTTGACTGATTTTTCAACTACTACAATAATAGAAGATTTTGGTATTCTAGTTATCTCATTGTGAAAATAGTAGTTAATGAGTAAGTAAAACAAACATATGAATAAGGACCTACAAAGTGTAATGATTATTAATGATGATTGGCTAAAGAAACCTAAGTCCTCAATTGCTAAGCTTCCAAATAATTTGTACAAAGGTGATTTTGTTGAATAAATTTGTGATTTGGTTACTCCCTTGAGAAAATTTATGGGTTTCTCATTAGCTTTAACTTTTGAAGGTTGGATGTTCTTATTTGTTGAGGAAATACTTAGAGGATCTAAGAAGATTCATTGGATTCAAATAATTACTGACAATATCCATCACCAACTCATGCTGGTGAGATAAACTAAGATATTCCACATGACCTCCTATATTGTGTATATTTTGGAAAGAAATTTTAGATACAAAGGTTTGAAAATTTTGGGAACCATTGGTAATGCCCAAGATCAATTCAAGGTATGTGATTGTTATGCTTAGTTACAACTACAAAATGCCTTAAAACATTATAAAAGAATGAATTATGCATTCATTGTGTATATTATGAGAACACTTCAAGGGAATTTGAGCAAAAGATTATCAACATTTGTTATGAGATTAATTAAAAAAATTGATTATTGGTTCATCCAATTTCATAAGTTTTCATATTTGAGAATGAAGGGATTTTTAGAAGCACCATATAGATTGACAAAGAATCCAAAGATAAATTGGTGCTTCTTGAAGCAACCAGGTAACTTTGTACTTCAAATAATTTTTTGAAGGACATGCATAGAGCTTTTGTGCTCTATCCCATCACAATAAGAAGAGGAGCATATGCTTGTCCAGATTATCAATATGTAGAAGGATCTGATGTAGAATTGCAATAATTTTATCTACTATTCCATCGAGATAAGCAACACTTTGACTCTTATGGAAAGATAAAAAGGAATATTAGTAGACAATATAGGCATAAATAGACATTGAAGATTTTTGGGAAAACTCTTCTGATGATCAGGAGGTTAGAAAGAGGTCCTATTCTAGGTCACCATTGGAATACATCATAAATTGTCATGTTATGATGGTATTTGATCAGTTTGAAGATGATGAAAAATAGTTTACGAAGGAGAATATGAAGAAATATCTGATAGACTAATCCCATTGCCAAACTGGTCAGAAGAAGAAGTGATAGATGTTGAGCAGATAATGAAATCAGTGATCAGATTCACCAAAATATGGGTAGAAATTCAAACATCTAATTTGATGGATAAATGAGTTGAGGTCATATTTAATTTGATGGAAGAAGAAATTGTATTCTTTAATGAGGAAACCTCCACGGGTAAAAATGAAAATCCAAGACAGGCCGAGGGGGAGACGGCCTTGAATTCTTCAAAACCAAAGGATGCAAATAAAATCAAGAAGAAGAGTAAGGAAGAAGAAAGACAACCAAAACCTAGAACAAGAGTATATAAAATAAATGGTGAGTCCATGGAGGACACAAAAAAATAGCGACCCAAGAAAGGTAAAAATACTAAGAAGATTGTTTCTACTAAACATCTTCCTATTTTTTCACTAACTCATGACAACTTCCTCCTTCCCCCACTCATCCTACTACTTCATCTTCTCCTAAATCCACACCACCACCTTCCACTTTCATTACTTTCACTATGCAAGATACTATTCCCACCATTCCCACTACATTAATTTCTAACATTCATATTTGTATTACTACCACTCCTTCCATTTCACCTATTACCATTTATTATGTTGGAATTGTGAAACAAGCACAAACCACGAGCCACAGGATCAAACAACAAACAAAACACCTTCTACGCAAGAGATCTGCAAACAAATGTATGCAATTAACTTCAACAAGAAAAAGTTACAGAAGAGAGAAACTTTCAAGAAGATAGAAAGCTACAGATATTCTCTCATTCGATTATTAAAAAATGAGATCAATCCTTATGAAAGGAGATCAACAAACCCTAAAAAGGGAAACCCTAGTGTGCACACTTAATAATTAATAATTAATTAATTATTAATGTGCCTAAGTTTAGCTTAAGTAACTAGAGTGATAAGTGACTTAATTAATTAACCGATATGATTAAATTAATTAAGTAAAACAACTTATTACTCTAACACCCCCCCTTAAGATGAACTTAGGAAGTAGCTAAAACACTAAGAAAAAGATGCATGAAAGCAAAGATGGGTCCCGGCAAACAAGGCCAAGAAAGGTACCCATGTACAAACAGAAGATCTCTATAAAGTGGAGAAATAGAGAAAACCTCGTGGGAACAAAACTCTACTCCAAGAAGAGATCAAAGGTGATTGAAGGACTGAAAAGCCTCCAAATCAAGGAAATGTCCTGAAAAAGAAGAACATGTAGAACATCACAGAAGCATGAAGAAGCTGCAAACTCTGTCAAAAGATGACTGCTACGGTGCCGAAGAACCTCCTCTGAAGATATGATGATCAGGATCAAGAAGACAACAATCTGCATGAGTGCCCCCAACGACACTACTCGAATCAGATGGCAAACAAAGGCAAAAACATCTGGAACGAAGATACAGATGGCACAAGTACCAATAGTCTGAAGAACACTAATCAACTGAGAATGGAAGGTCGCCTAAAAAAAAAAGGGAATGAAGGAGTGTCCATATGGTAAGTGATCCATCTCACCGAAATGCATGGGTAACCAGCCGCTGCATCCGCCTAGTACATAGGAACAAATACTGTATACATAGCTCACTCCATCGAAACCAAGGAAGCATTAACACCAACAGTAGAAACCCCCCCATAATGCTGAAAAGGGAGAGGCGTGACAGGTACACTGAAACTGAATGCCAGAAAGTAGTGCAAGAAGAGGAACCAAGAGCATCTGAAAGTGCACAAGAAAGCACCTACAACTGAAAAAGTGGTGTGCAAAACAAAGCACACATACATGAGGCTGGAATCATATGGATCCACTGTTGTCGTGGAGGGACACTCACCGGACAAAGGTGTGATGGCAAAACAAGGGCACTACACAACCCCCCCATGGCACTTTATAATACAGTGCAAGTACAAAATATGGCACAAAGTGATCTGCAAGAAGTCCAATGCAACACATACAATGCTGAGGCACTTTATCTCAGTGCGTTTACAAAAGAGAAATACATGCAATGTGAGCCCATAATGTCTACAATGTCCAAATAGGACAATATGCATAAAATGAAATATTTCTGGAAAAAACCAAAAATCAAATCTGGAAACCACCTGCACCACTGTGAAGAGCTCAGAAATAGCTTTCCGACGATATCTCGTTTGCCCATTTTCGACATCGTATGCAAAAGTTATGCCAAAAATACTGAAGGCAACTCTGAAAAATAAGATCTGACTTTAACTGGAAATAACAGGAACCTGAGAAAAAATCTCCAAAATATACCTGAACCACTGGAAAGCACTTTGAGTCCTCTTTCCGATGATATCTCGTTTGCCCAATTTCGACACCGTGGGCGAAAGTTATGGCCTCCAAAAGAAAACAGCTCCAAATTGACAAAAAACACAGTCACGGTATTAAATTTGACGCCCAAACGGCCGTCGCAACAGAAACGAGCTTAAAATTGACGGTCAAACGCCCGTCACTGCGTTTGCACAATTCGGCCTTATTACAGGAAAATTGTTTTTTTATAAAAAAAACAATAAAAAAAATTTACAATATAAATTTTTTGATAAATTTTTTTTTTTTAAAAAAAATATGGAGGGTGGGCATGTGGGCCCCCTCAGCGAGACCTGCGACTGCCGACCTGCGGTGCGACACAACGTTTAAAAGGCTTTTTAAAAACTTTTTAAAAATTTTGTTTTGATTTAAAATCAAAACAAAAATTTACAACCCTTTTTAAATTTTTGGGACAAAAAAAATTTCCGAAAAATTAAAAAATACCAGGGCTTTTTTTCTCGATCCACGTACTGGCGGCGAACAAGGCCGTACGGATAAAAAAAATTTGCTTCTGAAATCAACTGCTCCAAGTATAGGCGAGTTTACAGTCGATCTTTAGGTTTTTGGGTGCTCCGGACGCAATGGTGAGGTTCGTTTGTGCTCAAAATGCTCTGAAAAATCGAACACCCCCTGGATCTGGCAAAAAAAAATGGTCCTTTCTTCAAACCCTCACAGATCTGACAAACGGAAGCCAAATTTGACGAAACAAAGGCCGATCTGGACTATTCCGACAGCTCTGGATTCAATGGAGAGGTCTGATTCACGCCAAAATGCTTCAAAAAACTTCCTCCTCCAAAATTTGCAAAGAAAGCAAAGGGGATTCAGATCTGAAGCCTGCAACCCTTGTTGAAGAAGAAAACCTCATAAATCGAGAAGGGGTTTGCTGAATCCGCGCTCTGATACCATGTTGAAGTTGAGAAAGCCAACTTCACAGACCCCGAAGATCACCTGCATGCAAATAACCTGCCACAGAAAGAAGAGATGGAGACAAACAAGCAAGGGTGCTCTGAAAAATGTATTCATCCAAGAGAGAGAGAAATTACAATGATGAATCCTTATAAAAGGATATTGTGCAACCCTAAAAGAAACCCTAATAGGTAGACATTTAATAATTAATATAATTATTAAATGTCACAAAATGCAAACTAAAGTGAAATCTTAAGAGAGGAATAAAGGTAATTTAATCAACATGATTAAATTAAAACCTTTACTCTAACATATTCTTCTCCAAATGCTTTGTTGCCTCCCTTTTCCTCTTCACCCTCACCCTCATTCTCATTACCTCAATTTAATATGTCCACTATCTCATCTACCACTTCATTCACTTATTTTCCCTCCACTTCCTTAGATCTACCATATTCCTTTATTTACCAACTCTCTCATTTTCCTAAGGAGGTGGCTATCTCAATCCATTTGAAGGTGAACAAAGTATTGTTAGATCAAATTGCAGGAGGAAATTCAAATCCTACTTCCCAAGAGATCATTGAACCTCCTTTAGAAAATATTGAAAAGGTATATAGAGAAATAGAAACTCAAGAAACAAGCAATATACATGAATCTTCTACAATGCCACTAGAAATTCTGACATAATAGATTGACCAAACTAGTTAGGTTACTGATGAAATGAAAGATAAACTTGTTGACCAATCTATTTTTGAAAATATGCAAAAAGAAATAGATGTTGAATTCCCTGGTGTTGAGAAAGTGGTATGGCAAGAGGAAATCAATGTTGTTCAAAATGAGATTGAACAAGAAGTAAATGTAGAAAAAATTCAAACTAAGGTCTCTCATTCTTCTTCTCAATAGGAACAAAATACAAAGAAGTTTACAACTTGTGAATGGTTCCAAACGCAACTTAAAGGAAGTAAAAATTTATAGAAACTCCATATTTAGATTTAACTAGCTTATTAAGCAGAATTGAACAACCAAGAGAGAAGATGAGGGCTAATACAAGGTCTCATATGACCAAATATTTAATGGGATCTATAATTTTGCATGTTGCAACACCTACTATAGATAAATAATGGAGAACTCAAACCTGAGGATTTTAATGATTTCACCTATAATTTAGGCCACACTTCTAGAATGCAAGAAATAGAAGAATTGCATGGCTCTTTCAAGACCATTTTACAAATAATGACTAAGGATGAAGCTCTATAAAATATAAATTGAAAAGACCGGTGGCAGAGTTGAAGGAAAACATCAAACATTTAATTAGTCCTTTACAAATGGAAGAAGGCAACTTTATTCCTCCTGTAGTTTTGTCTAGACCAAAGATATATCAAATTAAAAATATAAAAAAAATGCTCAAGATACACATGGATTGATAGTATTTTTTATCAAGGAAATATAACAATAGATGATGTAGTTCAAGTACAATTGAATTTCCTAGCCCTGAAAGTTGAGCTCGATTGGCTACTAGAAAATTGTGAAGTTAATGAAAAGTTTCATGCTACAATCTTCCATAAATTGGAAGCCATTAGAAAGTTATCTTCAAAGGTAATAATAAAGCAAGGGACTTTGAGCAAAGATAAGTTGAAGGAATTTCATTTTTGGATGCATGCAATGAAATTTATGAGAGAAATTGTTGAAGAGGCTTAATAGATAGTGTTGCAAATAAACACTCAAATAGATGATGCATTAAATAATTGTGCATACTTTTGAATGTTTTGACTAGAAATAATATTGATAAGGATACAAAATTTGATGATCAATTGATCAAGCAATGATGGAAGTCACCTTTTTACATAGAACAACTAGACATTTCTTTCTCTCAAGATAATTTGGATGTTATTGCTTTATAATTATCATAGATTACAAGTTTTTAGAAAAGGATACCCATGTGGATGGAGTATCATAATATTTTTGTCCGAGATTATGATACACATTGCTTTAGAGTGCATGCTACTTCAAGTCCACAACCTGATGAAGTCACCCTAGCATTGATTGCTTTTGGGAATTTTGCATATAGAGAACGGGAAAAAGGTAGAAGTGTCATTGATGATAATTTGTTGCGATCCCTTCATGTCCAATAGGTAAGATGATTCCTTTCCTTGGTGAATTCCTAAGAAAGTGTGTTACATTTTTCCTTTCTCCAATAATAGATAAAATTTCAATTGCATTAGTGATGAAGTGTTAAGATATATGATAGATCTCTTGTTCATACCATTTGTGGCTTGCTGATTGTAAGTCACTTTGCATGGTTAGTCCAAGCTTATGTTGAATTAAGTTTGACTATGAAAGTTTGCTTCAATTGTGCCAAATATAGGGTATTTAGGTGAATCTTTATGATTTGAAATTTCTTACACCCATTGAAGATTGTACTATTTCAACAATGTGAGATCTTTGATTAAGAAAAAATTGGTTTATTTGAAGGATCTATCTATTTGATGCACTAAATTACTACTTCTACTAAAACTTACTTTGTTGTTTGAAATAAAATTCAAAAGATAGAGTGAGAAATAAAAGAGATAAATCAAAAGGTTAAGAGTGATTTTTAGATCTTAGATATGGATATATACTCAGGGCTTTCATATTTCATCTAGATCTCATTAAAACCCTCATTCAATTTCCAAATAGTAAAATATAAGGCCCTAAGTGAAAACAACAAATACACATTAAACAATGAGTTATTTTGCAAGTTAAGAACTGACAATTGAAGCCTTGGGGCAGTCTTTTTCTGGGTCATCGAGATCCAATTTCCTTTCAAGAGAGAAAATATGTAGTATAAATATTCCATTATCTAAAGGGACATAAGTTTCACTCTTTGAACATATGTATAGCACTCTACTACAAGTAAGTGGCACACTCAAAATTCTTGACAATATAATTTTTAAAACAATTACATCATTCCCCCATGAAACTATTGATTTTATTTTGTATCATTGCATTGGGAAATGCTCATAAGAGTAAAAAAGTATCCTTTTTCATTTAAAATTATACGTCAAACATTATATTGCATCAAATATATTTCCTGAAAATTCATGGTTATTTGTTTTAGTTTAGCATGGACATTACTTTAATAAAATATATAATTCTTTCAAGAGAAACAATAAATGTAATGCTTATATTTTAACAAGGAGAAAAAACCATTTTCCATGTTTCTATTAGGAGCAACAAATAGTGGTGTTGGTGTTTACATCAAATCCTTTGAAGTTTCAATAACTTGAAATTCAACAACAAGAATTAAAGCTAACTACAAACAATGTTGCATTTTTTTGGGTTGTTCAATCCTTACAAACTTTATATTATAATTTATTTTGTAAAGTTAGATTGTGAGTTTACTTTATTGAATTGAATTTTGGAATATATTTGTACACTCTTTGCTTCTAGCATGTATGGGCCCTTGAGATTTGCAAACTCAAGATTCTATGCAAAGCCATTCGTAGAGCTTATCACCTCATAGATAACAAAAATATATGTCACATTTTGTACCACTAGAACTTTTGTAGTGCATTATCAAGAGTTAATCTAACTAATTCTTGATTCACATGGTATTCTTGAGTTAATTTATTCAAAACTAAACAAAAACATTTGAAATAATATTGGTGTATTTTATTCAAATTGTTTATAATTTATAATCTTATATTCATATACCAACATTTTGACTTAAACAAGTTATAGTCATGTTGAAACATCAAAATATGGGTGCAATGAATAACATAGAAAAGGGGGATATAATGCAACTATCTTCCTCAATTCATTAGGAAAAATAGATCCCCTAGGGCAAGATTGAATGTCAACCCTTAGGTGAATCAATGTTGCTGGAGATCTTGTTATTTTCCTTATGACCTAGGACAGGATAAATTAGTTGAAAGAACACTTTTGGGAGATGAATGAAAATATGTAATTCAACACATGAAATCACTAAATTAAACCTTAATATAATAGAATCTAGAAAGAAATTACATATTTGAGAAGGGCTTGATTTTATGCACTTATGATAAAAAGCTTGTGTTGAGTGTCCCCCTAGGACTCATTCACCCAAGGGTGAATGGGTCTTGCTACAGGGGTTGAAAAATTGCTTTCATAGTCCTCTGGTCTTATGTTTGTACTCTCGATTCCTCTAAATTTCATAATAAAAAAATCTGAAATAAATCCTAAAAGTGAGTTTTCATGTCTTGATGATAACTTTTACAACTTTTACAATTTTGTACTTTTGATAGATCTTCAATCCTTCTTCAACCTAATATCTGAAAAACACACAAGAGGGGAAAAATGTTTGTTTTTGGTGAATGGGGGTTTACCTTAGTCAAACCCCATTTTGGTAATTAAACCTTGAATTGAAACAATGAAACGCAAAAGGAATGATGAATGAACAATTGCTATGTTGTAACTCACCAAACCCTTGAGTTGAGATCCTTGAAGGACTGAAATCTAATACATATCTCCAAGGTCTTGATCTGGCATGAATGGCTTGATTGGATGCTTGATTTGATATCTTGAATCTTGACTTGAAAATTTGAAACCTATATCGCAATGTTAGCTCCAAAAACATGCATGATACTTGATAACTTTGACATGATGCTTGAGATCTTGATTTCTGCAACAAATGCTGGAAAATTCTTCTCTTGAACATCTTTGACAATAATCTTAGCTCTTGTTAAGTTCACCTCTTGCTTCTCGTATTTGAAATGATAAAAATACCTTGCTTTTATAAATAATTTTATAATCTCATGAAAATTAAACATTACAAGCCGACACTTTAAACTTGAATTTAAGACTTTAAGATGCCAGCAAAAATATGTTTAAATTTTGAATTTGCGATCTTAAAGGGGATTCATTTTGGGGTGTAAGGGACTCAAACATAGTGTGAAAATGTAAAGGAGTACATTTTTCGACACTACATTTAGTCCCCACTTTAGTGAGAGGATGAGCCCTGCATCAAACTCACACTAAAGTAGTCAAACAAGCGTCAAGAGAGGTCTAATTGTACGACTATTGGAAAGATAAGACAACAAAGTTCAAGGAGGATGATCAATCCCCCAAGATCTAAGATCTCATGGTGAACCAACAAAGGCACAAAGAGGCACATGCTTATGTTAAATATGTTGTAGCAAGACAATATACACAAGCATACAATGCCAAAATTAGAGAAGGAGAGAGAGAGAGGGGAGTGGATCAAGCCTCAACTATTTTTCCAATTAGTATGGATCAATCCTTAGAATTTTGTCTAGAAATGTTTACAAGTGGAAACATACTATCCATTATGCAAACCAAATGTTCTCACATGGGCTAGTGAAATCTGTTGTCCACTAGGTAGCCCCAAAAAGTGGTTAATGGGAATTCATGCCAAATACAGGTTCCCATTGTACTAACCATACCAAAGTTATGCCTCCTAATAACTTTGATAAGGCACCACAAAAATGGTCACAAGGATAGCAAGTCGCGTTATGCTAGACACTCATGAAAAATGCTCCACTAACAAGCAAGTTGTGTTATGCTTGGTGGCCTTGATACATGTAATAGGATATTCAAAGGGGTTTTAATTAGTTCATGAAAGGTCTCACCTTAGGGAACATCTTTGCCTAATGTCTCCAAGAGAGGACTAGTCGAGGATAAAAGATTCACAACTTAGGGCATGCAATATGTAGCATTACCACTAAGAGGAATGTCATATGCTAAGAAAGGTCACAATATTGAAGGACATCAAACCCAATGACACCACCAATAAGACACATCACGTGAAGTAAGAAGACTACATTTTGAAGCAAACAATGAGCACATGACGCGTATGTCCCCACTTTAAAGAAATTGCTAAACATCATGCTATGAGTAATTACTTTAAAGTAGAGTATGATAAATGCCAATACATGAGAGCTTTATTCAGAAAGCCCTATGCAAATATATGTTTTTTAGTAGAGCTACATCATGAAAAGGAGGGTTTCCCCCCATATGCAATCCTAAGATAACACATAAGTGATCCATGGATCTAGGGTCAATGTTTGTCGTTATTGTAGTGATATAATCGAGCTCAGAATCATCATCATTCCCCAAATGACTCGTGGAACAATGAGCACAAAGGAATAATGAGACATAGAGAGAGAACACAAAGAATATTTTGGGTCAACATGGAAGAGACTTGAATGTCTTGATGCCTTGCGTCGTCCCCAAAAGGAAAACACGAGACAAACATAGATGGTTACAACAAATAGAAGAATGTAGATACAAATAGAATAATATCACAATTGATTCACTTCCTTTGTATCCTTGCACCAATGGAGTGACAAGGGTCATCCAAAGTAGGCTCACAAACTTATAAAGACATGACAAGTAGTATTGTATAGGGGATCACATTACACACATGCAATCACAAAGAACACAGAGAGAAGACTAGTATGGAACATGCAAGTCAACCCATAGTAGGTCATCCGCATCCCAATCTTGTTCATCATATACGGAAGGCGGACAACTAGCCAAAGAGACAAGTGTTGTACTAGGAGCATCACCAAGTTCAACGGGTGGTGAATCAATCTTTATAGGAGGACCATCACAGTTGTTATCATCTAATGGAAGAGAAAAATAATAAATTCAGCTCATTATGCACTTCCTCATCAATCTTAGCAATATTATAATTATCATCCAAGTTAATCATAATAGGAGGCCAAATGACAATTTCCATTGAAGTTTCTTGTTTTTTTTTATTGTTGTGGCAAAGGTGGAGAATCATCATGCTTTGTTTATATTGTTGTTTGATCTTGTTTTTCTATTTTATTCTCTTTTTTTAGTCTAGGATCAATAGCGTGATGTCTACACCTATGATTTTTATCATTTTCATTTCTCTTTGTATGATTTTCAAGTTGTGATTGTGTATGAGCAGGTTTATCAACCATGGGTTTCTTTTCTTCCTACAAGGGAGGAACGAAATGAACCATGGGAGGTTGTTCAACCACTTTCTCTTTAGCTTTATAAACTTGTTTGATCTTGGGAGGGACAATAGGACTTATTTGGTTATCTCTTAGTCTTTTATACGAGATAGGTGAAGGATTTTTCATGGATTGGTCTTGGTTACTTGGAAGAGCTTTTCGTTAAATCATGGTTTCATCAATGATAGGAGGCTCAATCATGGGTTGAGGCATGTTTCTAAGGGATAATTTTTCTATGTGCTTTGCCTTAAACTTTTGATAGGATTTGAAAAATAAGTCTTCACAAGGATTAATAGGTTCCATAGGTTCGAGCCAAAAGAAATCCAATGAGAAATTCTCATGAGAATACATAGGATTAAAGCCACTATGGTGCACAATAAATATATCATTTCCAAATGGAAACTTTAAGCATTTATACACTACTGACGGGATGACATCCATGGAGCATACCCATGGGTAACCAAGCTTCACACAAAATTGGTCCAACAACGAGATGATGGAGAATGAGACATTCAATTTTTTTGGTCCAACTTGTAAAGAAAGAGTGATCAAACCTATCATAGGGCAATCACAACCATTATTTGTTTTGATCCATGCTTTTGGTTGTTTATAAGAATCTTGATAAAGTTCATACACAAATAAGAATTCCTCGGTGATCACATTATCTACACACATAGGATCAATTAATATCCCATTAGTAGGCTTTTCATTGATTCTTCCAACAATGTAAAGAGGACCATCGAGTGCATGTCTAATTATGCCATTTTGTGAGAAAGCTATGTCAAGGGGAATTTTGGTTTGTCCCTTATGAGGTTGAACATCAATGAAGCCAACCATACATTCTATGTCTCCTTCATTTTCATTTATATTGTCATTATTTGTATCTTCAAGTTTGTCAACATTCATCACATGATTCTTGGAATCATTAGCTTTCACAAAAGAGATATTGTGATTTGGCATGTGGTTGGTAAATATTTGTGAATGTTGGTTGGGTGGGGCAACAAAATTATTTCCTTGATCATTAACACCACCAATCTAGATGTGATTAGAATCAATGAGGTCTTGCACAATATGTTTAAGACACTTACATTGTTTTGTATCATGTCCATTTTGTCGGTGATAATGGAAAAAGGCATTCGAGTTAAAGTTTGGAGGTAAGGGATTAGTTGTATCAATGGCTCTAATAGGAGGTAAGGTAACTAAGTTCTTACTCAAAAGTTGCAACATAATAGAGTGAAGGGTATCGAGTAAAGGGGTAAATTATCTACTCCTCTCCCTAAATGGACATGGATTTGTTGTTTTTACAACAGCCACTTGGGAGTTAACATGTTGACTTGTTTGAGGTGTGTTTATTTGTAAAAATCCTTTATTTTGTTTTTTGAAAGGTTGCAAATTGTTATGGGGCACAACTTAGGATTTCTCAAAATTGTTAGGAGTTTTTGCTTCATGATGACTAACCAAATTTTGATAGTTGTGAAGGTTCGTGCACAAGTGTGTAAAGGAGGCAAACTTCAACATCTCAAGTTTAGCTTGAATATTGCTATGAAAATTTTCTATAAACATTCTTTGAAGGTCAACATCATGAATCTTAATGTTTATTTGTGAGTAAAGAAATTGGTATTGTGCTATGAAATCAATGACCTTTTCATCTTTATTTTGTTTACATTGCATTAAATTGGCTAAGATCATCTTGGGACCCATATGCACTTGGAAATGGTTAAGAAAAGCATCAACAAATTCATTAATTGAACTAATTGAGTTATTCGGTAAAGAAAAAAACCACTCAAAGGCAGTGTCCTTCAAGGATCTAGGGAAAAGTTTAGCCAAGAGTTTATCCTAAAAAATGAAGCCACTACATAAGGCTATGTATGCCAAGACATGGCTACTAGGGTCTCATTTTCCACCATATTTCTCAAATCTAGGAACCTCTATGCCTTGTGGCATTTGTGCTCACAATATCTCCAAGGAAAAAGGGTTTCTTTTGACATATTGTGAAGGTTGGCCATTTTTATTTTGGTTCAATGTATCAATTTGTTGTTGGAGGGATGAAACATTTTGTAAGATTTGGTTAAGGACGAGATCATTGTTTGTGTTGTGAGATGGAGGTGAATAAGGTGGAGGTGTATATGTATTCGAAGGGCAAGTGAATTATAAATTTGTGAGGGGAAATGGATTAGGAGATATGAGATTTGAATGCACAAAGCTAAAGGAATTCCCAATAGAAATACCCAAGGTGGTATTAACATTGCTAGTTGGTTGTTTAGTTGTTGTAACAGTTGGATTAGTGTATTTAGGAATAAAGGTCATAGTTGTGGAAGGAGGAATTGGTTTTCCACCTTGACTTTGACTTAACCCCAAAGTTTGAGCACAACTAGTCATTATAGGGACATGTTTATCAATAATATGGGCTACACTACAAACAATATCTATTCCTTGTTTATTATCAAGCATTTTCCTCATGTTATCTATGATAGGAATTGTAGTACCAGAAATGTATTGAAAACTCACACAGTGTTGCAATTTCTCTAAATCTTCATCCATTTGTTTTAGCTCCTCTTGAGGGACATTAGCAACCATTGTGTCAACATCAGTCACATTGGTTGTGGGTAGGGTGGTCATGGGAAATGAGGTATCAAAGCTATGGTCCATAGTGGGTTGACTAGTATCAACACTGAGTGAAAGAGTTGGAAAACTCAAGATCTACGGTGAAAGTAGTAGCACGGGATGGCATGAGTCTCGAACTACGTCTCACTACAATATTGGTAATAGGACACCAGGTTGTGAAGCTCATACAAGTTTCACCAAACCTAGGTGGACCCAAAATGGAGAGTAGGCACTAGATAAATGAAATCAAACACCCTAGAATATAAAGTGCAATGCAAGTATGTAAAAAGAGCAATTTTTAGATTTCAAACAAGATAATTTATTGATTATGCTATGAAAAAATATTTAAAATGATGTCTTTTAATTCAAATTTTGATTTCCAACCAATGCACTCAATTTGAATAATTATACTTAATGGAAATAATGACAGAATTTTTTGATTTCTGAAACTAAAACCTAGATTTAACAGTAGATCAGAAGAATGCAAACACTGATAAATCACTGTCCAAAAGTTTGAAATAGCACTGATACAAAGAAAGATTCACCCTAGGGTGAATGATTCTTAGCACATGGGTTACAAAAGTTTGAATTTGAGTTTGAAGTTCAGGTCTAGGGTTTCCTATTTCAAATTATAAATTGTACTTTCAGTGACTAATTTTTCCAGATTTGATGTTTAAATGCAAGTGCAATGCATGAAAAATGATGAACAATATGACACTTTTTGAAATGCAATTTTGACTCAGTTTTTGAATATGAATGATTGAAAACGCACTAACATGCAAGGACTATGCAAAATCAATGTAATATGCATGCAAATTTTTTATTTTTTTTTAGATTTTAAAGGATGCAAAATGCAAACCTAAAACCTTAAATTAAATTCAAACTAATGCAACTTTAACAAACCTAAATGAGATGCAAAGTTAATGCAATGCAATGCAAACTAATGAAAATCCTAGATCCAGGGTTTGAATGGGCTCTAAATCAGAATTTTTTTAGTGCAAGAATGTCGAGTTCACCAAAATGAAACATCATAAAAATGGGTGCAATAAATAATGATATCAAAGGGGGATATAATGCACCTATCTTCCTTAGTTCATTAGGAAAAAGATAACCCCTAGGGAAAGATTGACTTTCAACTCTTAGGTGAGTCAACCTTGGTGGAGATCTTGTTGTTTTCCTTATGAACTAGGACATGATAAATCAACTGAAACAACACTTTTGGGAGATGAATGAAAAATACTAAATGAATAAAAATATGCAATGCAACACATGAAATCACTAAATTAAACCTTAATATGACAAAATCTAGAAAGAAATTGCAGATCTGAGAAGGGCTTGATTTTATGCACCTATGATAAAAAGCCTGTGATGCATGTCCTCCTAAGACTCATTCGCCCAAGGGCGAATGGGTCTTGCTACAGAGGTTGAAATATTTCTTTCACAGTCCTCTGGTCCTATGTTTTCACTTTCAATTCCTCTGAGTTTCATAGTCAAAAATTTAGAAATAAATCTTGAAAGTGAGTTTTTGTGGCTTGATGACAACTTTGACAACTTTTCCAATTTTGCACTTTTGATAGATCTTCAATCCTTCTTCAACCTAAGATCTTAAAAACACACAAGAGGGAAAAAAATATTTGTTTTTGGTGAATGGGAGTTTGCCTTGGTCAAACCCCATTTTAGTAATTAAACCTTGAATTGAAACAATAAAACATGAAAGGAATGATGAATGAACAAAATTTCTATGTTGCAACTCACCAAACCCTTGAGTTGAGATCCTTGAAGGATGAAAATCTAATACATCTCTCCAAGGTCTTGATCTGGAATGAATGTATTGATTGGATGCTTGATTTGATAGCTTGAATCTTGACTTGAAATCTTGAAACCTACATCACAATGTTAGCTCCAAAAACATGCATGATGCTTGAGATCTTGATTGTTATAACAAATGCTTGATAAATCTTCTCTTGAACACCTTTGACAATAATCTTAGCTCTTGTTAAGTTCACCTCTTGCTTCTCGGATTTGAATTGATTAAAAGACCTTGCTTTTATAGATAATTTTCTAATTTCCTGAAAATTAAAAATTACAAGCCGACACTTAAAACTTGAATTTAGGACTTTAAGATGCTGAAAAAAATATGTTTAAAATTTGAATTTGTGATCTTAAAGGGGACCCATTCACCCAAGGGTGAATGGGTCCTAACCTAAATTTCTAGGACCTATTCATTTCGGGGTGTTAAAAATGATAATTGCATTAATTAAGTCATAATTCCCCTTTCATAAATTGCAATTAATTGGGCTTGTAGATGCTTAATAGGGACAATTAGAGGCTTAATTAAGTCTAATTAATTAAGGGACCCAAACATAGTGTGAAAACGTAAAGGAGTACATTTTCTGACACTACACAAGTATGATTAGCAATTTATGTATAGTTAAAAATTTCAAATGACCTTCAAATTGGCCCCAAGTTTAAAAAAATTAAAAAATATACAAGCAATTTTAATAAGGAAGCATATTCCTTTAGAATCAACATCCCAATAATAGAAACAATTCACACTAGGAATATATTTTGCATGATTTACACCTTTGATCTTTGATAATTGACAAGTGGAATATAGCTTTCCAAATTGCAACCTTTGAAGTGTTATGATAAGTGACAACATATTCCAGAATATCAAAGTCTTTCAAAATATCTTCAAAAACTGGTGACATGGCAACTAAACATAACTGATGCAGGGGCATCAAGAGCCTCATTTAGCTCACTTTTTGTTATTTTTGAGTTTTAGGTTGTTTGTGTGGTTTGGAGTCTAATAAGGTAATTTATGATCATTTGGAATAATATTGGTTCATTTTGGAGTGTTTAGAGGGTCATTGGGTAAAAAAATGTAAAAGTTGCTAATGTTGCAAAAATTGTCAAAAAGTTGCTAAAAGTGTCATGCAATTTTGGGCAAGGTGGAAAAAATCAAGAAAGTGGTTACATTCAAGCAATAAATAGTTAAAAACCATTGGAATTGATTTTAAATGCATAAATACACCTTCCAAAGTCAAACAATGAATGGGAGAATTGATATTGAAGTTTTTGAGTTAATGAAGCAAGTTTTTTTCTGTGTTTTTCTAACATTCCAGTCTGTTATTATTTATTGTATGGCATGTACAACCCATTTAATGATCTAAAAATATTTGGAATGCGTGGGCATGTGAATCCTCTTTCTTTTTGTTTTTGTGGCATTGAATCTCATTGAGTTTTGTGTAAGATGTGGCCATTTTGGTGAAGGTTGCCCCATTCTAACAATGTTTTCCAGAATTTGCAGTCTAAAAATGTGCTAGTACGGCCATGTATGGTACAGTACGAGCTTGAAACTAATTCTAAATTTTGAAGGCATGAGTCTAGTTTCATATTATTTTGGTTGAGAAAATTTGATTAAGTTTTGAATGAGTTATGCCATTTTTGGTGAGAGCAGGTTTGTGGCTGGCCTAGGGTTTCCAATTTTGGGAAAAACACCATAAATTTCTTTTCCACCATTGGATCTTTATGAAAATTAGAGAAATTTTTTGTAATTAGGTTATCTTAAATCCCACCAAAGAGATTGGCTTCATTATTTTTTTGTGAAATTTTATTAATGACTATTCCTTTCATTTCATAGTGAGGCAGCCTGTGGGTTTAGTTGTGTAAGGTTCTAAGAAAGTATGCATTGTATTGATATGAATAAATGGGTGATTGTTTGCACATAATCAAATGAATTGTAAAAGGGGTTTGGACAGTCGAAGAATCCATGATTTTGTTTGGTGAATGCTCATCAAATTCATTGAGTAAGTTCACTAAGAAGAACTAGGCATGGCTCTAGATTGAAACTATGTTTGTATTGAATCAAGATTTGTTGTAAAAGATCCTTCCTCTGCATAATTTTGGTATCAGAGCTAGAAGACCCTGAGAGTGCAAGGTATGCACTAGGACAAGAGAGTTATGAGAGAAATTTTTTTGCAGGTATGAAAGAGAGTCGGTGACTTACATCCTCCAATAGTGATGAAATTGGGTAGAAGGTGTGCAAATTTTTTCCACTGAGAGGAAGTGGGTAGAAGAGGTCTTGGAGAATGCATCTTCCAGAATCCTATTAGGTAGAGGATAGTTGTGTGTGTGAAGGTATTGTGATACCAAAAAAATGGAAGTGTTGAGGAGAATAATCCATGAAGACCTGAAGAGTAAGAAGTTGTCAAGCAAGCAACAAGAGATGAGAAGAGAAAGGAGTGAGCTGAAGAAGAAAGATGAGAAGATAAAACAAACAAATATTCAACAAGAGATAACAGGGTTGAGACAAGATTTGGAACAAATGCAAAAAACATTTGAAGAAAGAATACAAAGTATAGTAACAAGTGTGTGGAGTTGGAACATCACCATTCACAAAGTTGTCAAGTGGTCGATAAAGGAAATTGCGGAAAGAAGAAAGAGGCAACAATTGTGAAGAAAGATAAAAAAAATTAATCAAGATGATGACAGAGCTAAATCCATCCAAGGAAGAGGAAAAAGATGAAGAAAATGAGTCCATTGAGACTCAAAATTTTATTTCTAACAATATTTGTGAGTATGTGTTTACAAGTGCAACAGATGAAGATGAAGATGGAAAAGAGTATAAAGAAAGAGGAGAAGTGAATGCAGTGTATGAAATTTTTTATGCAAATGTAGCACAATATGGTGAAGAAGATGTTACAAAAACAACAAAGGTATTGATTGTATTTTCTGATTTTATGGATGATGAATATGCTAACAAATTGTATTCAAATGATGAAGATGAAGACATGGACAGTGGTAAATGTGACATATGAACAAGAACTAGAGTTTTGGAACTTTGAAGTTGAGAAGATGCTAAGTAAGAGATGATGCAAGAAGAAGAAGAAAGATCTAGGGAAAGTGAGGAATGTTAAACATACAACAGGGTGTAAGGAGCGTCAACTTTTGGAAATGAATTCCCAATTGAATGACAAGTGGCAGAGAAGTGGAAGACCTAAGGTAAAAATGAAACATGCATTTGAATGTTTGCAAGCAGAGAAAGATTCCACATATCAGATTTGGAGGTTGAAGAAGTCCATGATGGAAGATATTAACAAATTTGCAGATCACATCTCAGATGGAACTGGGATTTTTCTTTCCTTGGGAGTATGATGCAGGGGCATCAAGAGCCTCATCAAGCTCACTTTTTGTTATTTTTTATTTTTAGGTTGTTTATGTGTTTTGGAGTCTAATAAGGTCATTTATGACCATTTGGAATCATATTGGTTCATTTTGGAGTGTCTAGAGGGTCATTGGGTAAAAAAATGTAAAAGTTGCGAAAATTGTCAAAAAGTTGCTAAAAGTGTCATGCAATTTTGGGCAAGGTGGAAAAAATCAAGAAAGTGGTTGCATGCAAGAAAGAAACGGTTACAAACAATTGGAATTGATCATAAATGCATAAATACACCTTCCAAAGTCGAATAGTGGATGGGAAAATTGCTATTGAAGTTTTTGAGTTAATGAAGCAAGTTTTTTTCTGAGTTTTTCCAACGTTCCAATCTATTATTCTTTCTTGTATGGCCTATATGACCCATTTAATGATCTGAAAATGGTTGAAATGTGTGGGCATGTGAATCCTTTTTCTTTTGGTTTTTGTGGCATTGAATTTCATTGTTTTGTGTAAGATATGGCCATTTTGGTGAAGGTTGTCCCATTCTAACAATGTTTTCCAGAATTTGTAGTCTAAAAACGTGATGGTACGATCATGTATGGTATAGTACAGGCATAAAAATAATTCTAAAAGTTGAAGGAATTGGTCTAGTTTCACATGCTTTTGGTTTGAGCAAATTTTATTAAGTTTTGAATGCGTTATACCATTTTTGGTGAAAGCAAGTTTGTGGTTGGCCTAGGGTTTCCAGTTTTGGGAAAAATGCCATAAATTTCTTTTCCACCATTGAATCTTTATGAAAATTGGAGGAAAAATCTATAAGTAGGTTATCTTCAATCCCACTGAAGCGATTGGATTCATTATTTTTTTGTGAAATTTATTAATGAATGTTCCTTTCATTTCATCGTGAGGCAACCTGTGGGTTTAGTTGTGTAAGGTTCTAAGAAAGTATGCATTGTATTGATATGAATAAATGGGTAATTGTTTGCACATCATCAAATACATTGTGATAGGGGTTTGGACAATCCAAGAATCCATGCTTGTGTTTGGAAAATGCTCATCAAATTCATTGAGCAACTTCACTAAGAAGAACTAGGCATGGCCCTAGATTGAAACTATGTTTGTATTGAATTAAGATTTGTTGTAAAAGATCCTTTCTCTGCATCAATAACATCACAAAATTCTTACAAAATTTCATATGCACATGGAACCTAACCAAACTTGATGGTAATCCATTAGACGGTTTCAATATAAAATTTAGTGGTAATTTAAGTATTCACAAAATTGAATGATGAATGACATTTAATCTCTCATTATCATCTTCAATGATCACTTCCTTTCCCAAGGCATCTTTCATTTTCTATATTCATAAAATGTAACTATCATTTTGTTAATTCCTTCCCTTGGAAAACTTTGTGATACTTGCCAGGTACCATATATACTTGATAAATTTACTAGTTCTATATTTCTCTCCTTAGTTTTCCTTCGGTATTCCTTTATTATGCATCTCTTAATCATAACTTCATCAAATATTCCTTCATTCAAATTGTTCAAAGGATCTTCCAATATAGGAACAAAACTACTTTTGAATTTTATGGAAACCGACTCTTCATCCTCCAAGTTATCTAGATTGTTTGTTTGTTTAGTTAGTTCATCAATGATAGCCATATCTTCATACCTTAGATCTTCTACTTTGTTTTCAATTACTTTCACATCCTTCATGCATTCCTCAACCATATTCCTTTTTAATTTTAACTGTTTAATCCATGTTCTTATTTTAGGAATAGTTTCATGATTTGCAATACCCTCTTTTTTCATCAAGCTATCATCAAGTTTTTCTACTATTTTTATTTTAGATAACTCAATGTCATTTTTCTATAGTTTTTCATTATATTCTTTGTTCACTAAGATTTCTTTTCCCATCAAGCTGCTTCTTTGTATCTGTCTATGCTCATCTTCCAAATATCTTCTCCATTTATTATCATTTTTTGGATCCATTTTTTTGTTGTTGTGCTTACATGCCTCATTTTGTCTAAGGCTGACACTTTTTCTTTGGAAAGGAGCATAATATTAGGTGGTATCTTGTCAATATATTGTCTTGACCCAACCAACTATTCGACGTAACTATATAATTGTTCTACTCAAGCTTTTAGCTCCTATTTCTTTAGCTTATCTTTTTTCATTCTTTGTGCTAATGCATCTTTACTAGCTTTAATCTCAGTTAGCTCTCATTCTCTAGTTAAATTCCCTAAATCCATGGTTCTCAGTTGATAATTCATTAGCGTCATATCCTCTTTATCTTTGTCTACCAATAGAGTTACAACTTGCAAAGTCCTCAAACCAGTGTTGTCTCTTGTCATTGCGGATAATGTTCTTTCTCTTTTCCTTGGCCTGGGAATTTCTATCTACTTCATTATGTTTTTCAAGTCAAATGACACAACTTGCACCTATTCCCAAGATCAACATTTTCTAAGTAACCAAGAAGGTGTATTTGTTCTTGTTACAACTTCTTGTTGTTGCTCCCTTGTCGGTGATTTTCCTCTATTTGTTTTTGTTTAGTCCTTGGTTCCTAAGGTACTTCTACAATTACATTACCAAGCAGTGAGGTTTTAATCTCTTGTTGCTCCACAATGTTCTCTAAATTTTCCTGCATAATGATTACCCCTTCAAATTCTTTATTCGGCCTAGGTAAAACTTCATCAATGGGGGCTTCTATACTCGCAAGCATCTCTTCATCTTGAGGTGGCTCTACAATGATTGTTTTTTACCTTACTTAGAAGATGTATTTTCAATCAAATTTTCCTTTACCTATTCACCTTGAGCAATTGTAACTTCATCCTTTTCACTTTGTTCTTCTAAAAGCAACTTTATTTTAGCCTCCTCAACAACTTGAACAATAGAAGAAAAAACTTTAGTACTATGTGTGTTCTCTAATTGATCAACATCCAAATCAACAATTTTAGTAGTTTCTACAATCATTTTTGACAAACCTAATAATCTAGCATGCTCAGCTCACAATGTCACTTTTTGATGTGCACTAGCTATATGCTTTTCTTCATTTTGCTCTTTCTCTTCCATCCCCACCACAATTTTGAATGTTCCTATCATAGTAGGAGTAGATAATAATTTGGTTTTAACTAGAGAATCAATAGGTTTCTCCACTCCCTTGCCTATACCTTTATCTTTTATCTTTTTTGGTGTATAAGTTTTCACAATTTGCTATTGTGGTGTTTGCAAAAGAGTAGAAGAAGAGAAACTTAGATGATCACTAACTATATGCACATTAATTTCCATAGTATCTATACCTTTGGACCCCAGTGGAATTTCATTCAGATTCATATATTTTTCTTGTTTTCCCTTTCTTGCTTCTACCACATGAGTCTTCCTTTTCTTTAAAATACATTCATCATAATCAAAATCTTTTCTACCTTTTCTCTTTGAACCTATATGTGTATAAGAGCAAATTTGCACCCTAGGTGCAATTCCCCTTTTTGCCTCTATACACTTTAGAAAACCTAAGTTGGAGGCTTAATTCTACTTAAACCCACTGATGGCAGTCCACTTGGTGCCTATTTTGCATGTCGATGGAGGCATTTTTGTCAGGGACGCCCGTGCGGTGTGCAAATGTCCGTGCGACGTGCTTACATCCCTGGTAGATTCCTGCGGCTGAGCTAGCAAAAGCGTTACTCTTCCCATTGGTAGTGAAGTTGTAATGCCTCCTTTGGCCACCCGACCCAAATATGGTCGTTTCCTTTCTCATTCCTTCATAATCAGTCTTTGAACTTGCATTAGGAGGTTGGATGAAAGATTGGAAGGACTCTACACCACTTCAAGCTCATTTTGCACTCACATTCTAGCATTCCAAGCATTCCATAGTAGCAATATCACACTCCATCACGTCGGTAGAGCAAGTTTGGGACCACACCATTGCATCAGAGGCTTGAGTTCCTCTCATTTTCTCCTCCAAGCAGCCTTGAGTGCTCTTGGCGGAGGTGGTAAGCTTCTCTCTCCTCTCCTCTATCATTTGGTTGATTAGCATAGTATTGTTTGTAATGCTTGTGTTTTTATCACTTCTTTATCTTTCTTCCTTTGGTTGTTCATGGAGGTGGGAACATCTAAACAGGGGTTTGACTGAGGTAGACCCCTATACAACCACCCCCCAACATTCTCTTTCTTGTTGTGTGTAGGTGGATGCACTACGAGGAGCTAGCTGGTGAGCAGGGTCTTCTACGAGATTATCTTTGTCACCTTAGCTTTGGTATATCTACTTTATCACCTTCATTTGTACTTCTCATATTTCATAGTACTATTTCGTTCTCTTAGAAGTCATTGAGCTAGGTTGTTAGTCATTTTGACGAGTTCGACCTTTTATCTGTTGTGATTTGACCGTACGGACTACAACGCATTTCTGAGATGCTAGCGCGTCGCGCTGTTGTCCGAAGCCCGCGCTGAAGTCCTCGGGCAGAGAGCTCCTTGAGGCACAGAGTTGGACCTAAAAACTGACTTGCCTAGCCCCATCTTGAAACTCAGGATTACAGAGTGATTGTAGGACATCATAATCCTCATCATTCTTGTCCTCATATCCTAAATAATACACTTCGCTGAGGTAAGTTAGGGGAGCCTCTCACATCTTGACCCTCCATGACCTGGGGTCTTGCATGCGGTGGTCCCCCTCTTACATTTTTGGTGAACCAACGTTTGTTCATCTGTTGGTGTTAAAACTCCCTTTAGATATTTCGTGGTTGTTGTGACCCCGCGTGTTGTGAAGGTTTATGAACATCACAACCTTCCACAACTTTTGGGCATATCGTGAGGAGAAGTATATGACACCTCCCAATGGATAGAACGAAGGTCTCGCTTGGTATCTCTACGGGTCTTTTTTCTGGTCCTGCCATTAGTTTGGCCGCGTAGGAACAGTTGTCGAGGAATGAGATGGGGTTCGTTGACGAGACTAATCACATTCCCACTCCTCTTGCGTCTCCCACGCCATCATTGGTGGATGAGAATGAGGTCATTCAAATCCCTGTTGAATATGTGTCTACCCTTACAAGGGGGTTGGGCGACCTTGAAAATCATTTGGAAAGAAATTTGAAGATGGCTAGAGCCACTCAGGTTGTTAGTGAATTAAAACACATGATGAACAAAGATCAACAGGTGTAGAACTTCTAAGTAGTCTCTTCAGTATTGCCGAAGCGTGCGCTCCTTCGAGCAACTCTGGTTCTGCACAAGGAGTCACCTTCGGAGAAAACGAGAGACAACTAGGAGTATCAATGCCTCCCACTTCTGTCTACATGGCCAATGCGGTCCCTTCCATTAGTATCCCTTCCGTCCCTGAACAACCGGAAACTATAAAGGTGAATAAGGTCCCGTTGGGCTTTAGCTTTACCCCTTCTATCACCTCTGGTGGTGGAGGCTTTGGTAGTGGCAGTGGATTCAATAGCGGAGGTGGTGCTGGCGTAGGTGGTTTCGATAGAGGTTGTGGCGATGGTTTCGGCAATGGCCCTACTAGTGGCGGTGGATCTGGTAGTGGTTATGGCGGAAGTCACACTAGCGGTGGTTCTAGAAGTGGACCTAGCGGTGGTTCTGGAGGAGGTTCCTCTGGCCCTCTATCTTCTAATGACCCTATTTTGAATACTCTACTTCAGAATATGGGTAAGATGTAGAGTCAGTTAGCGAGCCTCTCCTAGGCCTCGACCCAACCCATTTTCCAACCCTTCTTCTGACATAACCCATTGTCGATTGTTATCTTAAACACTCCCTTCCCTCAGGGAATGGAGATTCCAAAGTTTGAGAAGTTCGGTGGCAAGGGGGACCCGCAGACACACGTGTCTGCCTTTAATGCTCTCTACACTGATTTCTTCCATCATGATGCTTTGATGGCTAAACTATTCCCCCGGTCTCTCAAGGACACAACACTTGAGTGGTACTATTCCTTGCCTAATAATTCTATTTTCTCGTTCGATCAGCTTGTTAACCAATTCCTTAGGCAGTTCCAAGCAAACATCGGGCCGAAGATGACCTCAGATCTCATCCAATGTAAGCAAGGAGATAATGAGAAGATCACTGATTTCATAGTGCGTTATCAAGCGCTTCTTTCACAAATCTCGTATCAGCTGCCTAACTCTGACATGCAAAAGGTATTCATAGGCAACTTACAAAGGCCTTGGCAAGAGAAGTTTTCCTTGATGAAATATCCCTCTTTCGCGCATCTGTGTGGAGCTCTATGAGAATACCAATAGACGGTTGCTCAATTCGGGGGATATTCCTCGTACTCACATTCTAAAGGGAAATCCATTGTTTCAATCTCTGGAAAAGGCAAAGCCATTGCGAATGTAGTAGTCGCTGCTAATGACAACAACTTCAAACGCAACCGAAAGTTCACAAGGTTATCAAAATCTTATACCTTCATCTTACATAAGTTGTCAAGGGATAAGATCATAACTTTGCCAACTCCTAATCCCATTAAGGAGCCTTACCCTAACTGGTATGATGGGAGCACTTATTGTCAGTAACATCGGGTTAATGGACATGATATCGAATGATGTATGCGGTTGCATCATGAAATAGAAGACTGCATCGAGGACGGTAGCATTCGTCTCGATGGGAATAAACATAACACTAACAAATCAATGGAAAAAGAAAATAGTGAATTGAAGATATACATAGACCTGTTTCCATCGCATTTTGCTAACATGATTATTGATCCCACTGATTCTACCTCTCAACCTGAAGCCTATGTAAATATGGTCACGGTGACTTCCACTGTTTCACCCGCGCCCGGTTCGCCAGATATTACATTTACAGCACAAGATCTACCTTTGAACAACAAGCCCTCACCTCTTTACATTCCTGCTCGTATCAATGGTAACATTGTGACAGGAGTCTTGATAGACCTCGCGAGCCGTGTGAACATTATTACTGAAGAAACATTGGTATTGAACTCACTACAAAAAGAAAAATATGGAGAAACAAGATTTACCATTCGTACCCATGATGGTATAAATCTCAAATCTTATGGCTCGATCACTTTGTCTGTCCTAGTTGGACCTAGGACTGTTGACACAGTCTTGGACATTATTCCAAAGTCAGACCTGTTTAGAGTGAAGCTAGGCATTCCTTGGTTGGCTTCCATGAATGGGATCGCCTCCGTTATCCATAAATGCTTAAAATTTTCCCACGAGGGTTTTGTGCATGTAGTACATGATACCAGATATCAACATTTGGTATCTTGTGGTGGATATTCATTGGATCACTTTTGGCCCTCTCCGGTTGGTCTGCCTTCTCCGAGAATGGACCTACTTTACAAGAACTATGTGAAGTATAAAACTAGAGGCAAAGGGCAGCCAAAGCTGACCCTTCCTGTGGCAGAGCAATTGGTTACCTCCTCTTCTCGAGAAGAGAAGAAGAAGCCCATGCTTACGGCTACTCCTTCTCTAGGAGAGAAAGAGAAGTCCACACCGGTCCCTTCTCCTTCCCGTGAAGGTAAAGGGAAGGTTACACCATCCACTCCCTCTTCCCCGAAGAAGGAGGAGAAGCCCATAGCGGTTCCCTCTTCTTCTCGTGAGGGTAAAGGGAAAATGACCTTTTCACGGACTGCCCAGTCCTCTCCCCTTTCTTGGGAAGAGTACTAGATGAGAAAGCCCGGTGGCTATCTATTAAATCCAATGATTACTCCTTGGCGTAGGCCCAAGATTAGAATCGCGGACCTTCCTAATGAATTTTCAGGACCATGGTACTACTTATACAATAGAAAGAAAGGTTCTCGCAGAGAATTCAATCCACGACCTCCTACTGCTCTTGCTCCTAAGGTAGTGAGCGGAAAGAGGCTCGTTGTCGAGGCTCTCGAGTTGACTCCTCCTATCACTCCTTAGCCTGCTCCCCCTACTCCAGCATAGGAACCCATTCCTCCACCCGACACAACTGTAGTGGATGTTCCTATGATCGAGTAGGAAACTCCTGTCCCTTTGCAAACTCTAACTTCTAACTCCAAGAGTCATAGGAACTAGCTTAAAAGAGAGTGCAAGCATCGGTGAAAGGCTCTCCTGGCAGAGTAGGCCACTTTGCAGCAAGAGGAAGAAATGACCACCCCTGCTTTAGGGCCCTTTGTAGCATCTTCTTTCCCCCTTCCTATTGTGTCCCTTCTACCTGATCCACTCCCGACTTTCGTTGCGAGCATAAACGCACCTAACCCTAAACGGGTACAAGTGTTTATTGCTCCTTCAGCGGATCCACCTTTGTTGATGTCCGTTCTGAATATTCAGCCCTTCCCAAAACCCATGGATATGGTTAACACTTTGGTCATATCCACTGCAGCTCTATCCTCCTCCTCTACACCTCTAGCTTTGTCCGCGGGGAGTTCATCTCCTCCTACGAATAAAGAGGCAGAGGCTAGTCCTTCTCATGATAAAGGACGTAGGAGGAGCCCACCTTCGTAAGGTGGCCCTATGATGACATGTTTTGTCCTTGTCACATAATCAGTCTCAGCCTCCCCTGAGTTTGTCACTGCTCTTGAATCATTCAGCAAGCCTAGTGGTGGATCTCTGGCATAGCCCATCTCGACTGCTGAGGTAAGACATGGCGCTCCCATGGGGTGCATGTTTAACTCTGTGGATGAAGTCCCAACCCTGTCAACGATCTTCGCGAAATCACTGACTTTGACTCCACAAGAGCTCAACGGAGAGGACCTCGAGGGGTCCTCTTCCTTGGCCCTTGTTGCGAGAGGGTCGGACGCCCCTCCTCTTAACATTCCACCCTTACCCTTATGAGGATTTAGATTGGGAATCATACGACCTTTTGGATGATCAATGTTAGAAGGAAGTCCCCTTTTCTTGATCTTGTGTGCGTGTGTGCGTGTTTTGTAATGTGTTCCCCCATACTCATGTTATGTGTGCCTAGATGACCCTTGTCACCCTTGTTGGTGCTTGAATACAGGTGTGGTTTTTTGTGTTGTAAACCTTCTTTTATTTGTATAATCATTCTTCCATGTTTGTGCTTAATTTTTGATAAATTGGGGACGTTGCAAAGCGTTGGGGGCATTTAGGCTTCCCTTCCATGTTGACCCAATTCTTTTTTTTTACTTTATTTTCTGTGCATTCTTCCTGATCTGGTTGGGGATTGATGATCTTTTGCCTTGCATTGTGGTTACCTACTATTATATGAGCCTGGACAGATCTGGCCCCGCTAAACTAGATCCCCCTATGCCCTTTGTTTGTACTTTTTGTTTTCTCTTTATCTTTCTCTCTTCTTTGCTTGAGTTGTCCCTCCTATGTGTGACAACACTCTCCTTTAACACTTTGAATTTCAAAAAATGAATTCACTACCAACGAATCTTTTCTTGAGAGTCTTTACAATACCTTTTCCTTGGAAGCACATTCTCAACTTGGAACCCTAACAGAATGTGTTTCCTTCATCACTAGTTCATAAAGAAAGGACTTGAAGACCTTCCTCCGAAGCGAGAACTACTTTGACTTCCCCTCGCATGGGGGCATGACCTTCCTTTTGAATTCCTTGATGAAGTGAACATCTTTCGAAAGGATCCCTTGGTGACGAATTGCTCTGAGATGGTGACTTTTGAATTGCACGTCCCTTGAGTGGACCCCCCTATATTTCACGATGGGTTCCTCAAGAACCCTTTCTTTGAAAGCCTTTGTAATGAATGGAATCTTGCACATCTAGCCTGGGGGAAACTTGACTAGACTCGTTCAATTCATCCTTTCACGTCTAGCTTGGGGGTAGCCTGACTAGACCTTACTTGTTCAAACAGTGCGTCCCTTGAGTGGACTCCTCTCCTTTTGAAGGGTTCCCGAGGGAGCCCTTTGAAAGTTGTTCGATCTATGTGACCGACCGTTTTACACATGTTCTATCTATGGGTAGGCATGTCACCGCTCTTAGATGCATTCTATCTGCGGGTAGATGTGTCGACGCTTTAGGCATGTTCTATCTGCGGGTAGACATGTTGCCACTTTTAGATGTGTTTTATTTGTGGGTAGACGTATCAACGCTTTTTAGGCATGTTCTATCTGTGGGTAGACATGTTGCCACTTTTAGATGCATTCTATCTGCGAGTAGACGTATCAACGCTTTAGACACGCTCTATCTACGGGTAGATGTATCGCCGCTTCTGACATGTTCTATCTGCGGGTAGACATGTCGCCTCTTCTTGACTCTACGGAGTCTGCTTCCTTGGGGCTTCCTCCATGCGAGAGATCTTGGGGGTTGCCTCCTTGCAGGTCTGCAGGCCTATAAGGCGCTTTGTTGTTCCAACTTCATAGTTCCAAGTAGCTATCGAGTCCTTTGCTTTCCCTGCATCTTCAGGTTCACCAAATCGCGGTCTGCTTCCTTGACAGTTCAGGTATACTTTTCTAACCCTACTCTCTTCTTGATCTACTTTACCGAGCACTCATTAGTACTTGTGCTCACTAAAGTGGGGGAAAATGAATAAGAGCGAATTTGCACCCTAGGTGTAATTCCGCTTTTTGTCTCTAGACACTTTAGAAAACCTAAGTCGTAGGCTTAATTCTACTTAAGCATGTTGATGGTAGTCCACTTGGCGCCTATTTTGCATGTCGATGGAGGAATTTCTGTCGAGGACACCCACGCAATGTGCAAATGTCCGCGTGGTGCACTTACGTCCTTGGCAGATTCCTGCAGCTGAGCCAGCAGAGGCGTTACTCTTCCCATTGGCAGCGAAGTTGTAACACCTCCTTTGGCCACCCAACTTGAATATGGTCATTTCCTTTCTCATTCCTTCATAATCAGTCTTTGAACTTGCATTAGGAGGTTGGATGAAATATTGGAAGGACTCTACACCACTTCAAGCTCATTTTGCACTCACATTCTAACATTCCAAGCATTCCATAGCAACAATATCACACTCCATCATGTTGGTAGAGCAAGTTTGGGACCACACCATTGCAGCAAAGGCTTGATTTGCTCTCATTTTCTCCTCCAAGAATCCTTGAGTGCTCTTGGGGGAGGTGGTAAGCTTCTCTCTCCTCTCCTCTATCATTTGGTTGAGTAGCATAGTACTGTTTGTAGTGCTTGTGTTTTTATCACTTCTTTATCTTTCTTCCTTTGGCTATTTGTGGAGGTGGGAACACCTAAACGGGGGTTTGACTGAGGTAGACCCCTATACAACCACCCCCAACATTCTCTTTCTTGTGTGTAGGTGGACACACTTTGAGGAGCTAGCTGGTGAGCAGGGTCTTCTACGAGATTGTCTTCGTCACCTTAGCTTTGGTATATCTACTTTCTCACCTTTGTTTGTACTTCTCATATTTAATAGTACTATTTTGTTCTCTTAAAAATTGTTGAGCTAGGCTGTTAGTCATTTTGACGAGTCTGACCTTGTCTCTACTATGATCTGACTGTACAGACTACAACGCGTTTCTAAGATGCCAGCGCGTTGTGCTGACGTCCTTGGGCAGAGAGCTCCCTGAGGTGCATAGTTGGACCTAAAAATTGACTTGCCTAGCCCCACCTTGAAGCTCAGGATTGCTTAGTGATTGTAGAACATAATAATCCTCATCATTCTCATCCTCATACCCTAAAAAATACATTTGGTTGAGGTAAGTTAGGGCAGCCTCTCGCGTCTTGACCTTTCGTGACCTAGGGTCTTGCATGCAGTGGTACCCCTCTCTTACAATATGGTACTTAGGATTAATACCTCATGCTTATAGCGTTAATTTCTAGTAATTTACCCATGATGTGGTCTCTTGCAATACTCTATAAATTACTAGTTCTAATGTATCTACTTCTGGATCTGTTCACTCTGAATTCAAGATGGGTTCATCATAAAATTTGTATGACTCATAATTAGAATCCAAGGTCTTCCCATCTTCCTCTATCTCTTGTGGAATTTCATGTGTACCCATAGTTTGTACTTGCTACATGCTTAGCCTCCTGTAACTCCTTTTCTTGACCTCATGGTCATTAGGACAATTTGTTCAAAAGTCCTAAATACGAGGCTCATGTCTGAGGCTAGTTGACACTTTCATCTCTTTTTTCCTATATGGGTCATTATTTTTCCTATCCACCTTAAACAATTCTAAATTATGTTTTTGCAATTCATGTTAAGAGGTTTTGGAACAATTAATGCTATTTCATGTGCATCATCCAATGCTAATTGGAAAATGATCTCTAACTTTGTGTTTGGATTCTAATAAATAATGAGTCCATTATTTGCCTTGTATACTCAAGCAAGACCATCTTATCTACGGGGTTACCTTGGAAATTTGTAAGGCTATTTATTGAAACCTTCCATTCTAATATAAGAAGACTTTGGGAACTGTATTTAAATCAACTTTCCTTTTTGCTTATCGACACTTGTGCTTCAGGGGATAACCTTTTAGCTTTGTCTCCTTCCATGCTTCATACCAACCACATCGAGAAAGCATCATTTACCCTTCTGTAATGCTTTGTTGACTATTTTATCTATAGTTGAGGGTAGTGGTCATACACTAGTACTTTTCCTGGCATGGTTTCAAGTATTCCTACTCTTTCCAACCCATTAAATGTACCTCTAGTAGCTAGTGCATATACCAAGTAAGAGGTCACGTAGAAGGTCTTCTCCATTTTGAAGGTGACAATTTGATTGTATAAACTATTATTGATGAATTTAGGCTAGTGCAATATATGTTGGCCTCCTTGGATCATCTTGATGTACAAGTACATCTAGCCTTCAAAAATAATTGAATGATGTGGCCCAAAAATTTGCTTAGTAAAGTAACTAGGGATGATGAAAATGTGAATCACAAATAGTAACAATGTAATAAAAGTACATAATTCACACTTCAACAATCACTCAATAAAGCCTAAGATCTATGCATAAAGTCAAATGGTAAACAATAATAACATAAAAAATACCTTAGATTACTCTAATGTTTCTTTGATAAATACTTGAATCTTTGACGTAGATTGCTCTTGGATTTTAAGCATAACCTTGATATCAACATGATAGAATGAAGACTTGATGCTTGACAATGCTTGATAATGGATGCATGATATATGCTTGCTTGATAGTGATAGCTTGATAATGATAACTTGATAATGATAGCTTGATAATACTTGATAGTAAAAGTGTTAAGATTTGATCATGAGAGTGCTAGGAAGAGATTTGATAATAAAAGTGCTAGGGAGATTTTGACAATAAAAGTACTAATAGGTTTAAATGAAATGAATGCTTCTTTTTTATATGCTTTGACACTTGATACTTGATCAATAACATAGATTAATTAGAAAGATCAATGGATAGGAAAATTCAAGATAGGATAGGACCCATAATTTGAATTTTGATGAATGGGGGAAAGTAAGATGAATTAAATTATTTAATTCAAATGATAGTTGGAGAAATAAAAAATATTAATTTATTTAATCTAGAAGAAAATATGTAATTTACATAATTTTTTTAGTTTATTTAAAAGAGGAGTGCTAGCCAATTAATTAAATAAATTATTTAATTATAGAGGAAAATATTTAATTTAAATAAATTATTTTTAATTTATTTTAAAAAGGAGTGTTAGCTAATTAAATAATTTTTGAAAATTATTTTACTATAAAGAAAATAATTTATTTAAATAAATTATTTTAGAGGAGTGTTAGGTAATTAAATAATTAAATTAAAGAATATTTAATTATAGAAGACCAAAGATAAATTGAATTGAATTTTAATTAATGTTGGAGGGAAAATGATAAGCGATAAATTAATTAAATAATAAAAAAATAGTTAATTAATATAGATATGATAAAAAGATTAAGGTAATTGAATAATTATTATGGACAAAGAGAGGAAAATGTTAACTTAATTAAATAATTATTTAATTAATATATATAAAAGAAATGATAAGGATAATGATGGAATGATAAGATGAGAATACATTAGTCATTTTTAGGTGTTAGTAACCATATCTCCAATCTCTTTAATGAAGTCACTCTTGTAGAGTGTCTTTGACAACTTGACTGATGATTTATACGTGTTTTCATCCAATTTATGCTAATCATTCTTCTGGAATCCTCATCACAAGCTTCTAGTGCAACAACTTCTTCTATAATTGCCACTCTAACATGGAAATGAATATCAAAAACTTGTTTAATTACGTCTTCACTCGGGTCAACATATATCCTTCCCCCCACTTTAGCCTAGATCTTATCTGCTCATCAAAATTCTTCATGCACTCCAATACCAATTCTGGGCAATATATAACCACTGGGAACGTTGCTACTTTACCTAGTTCATTGAGCATGATTTTCTCAGCCCATCAAGTTCTATTCAAACTTCTTAATTGTTGATGGAAACCCACCATATTCGCGAACCCTAGGTTTTGTAATCTCCCCATAACTCGGTTTGATTTGTGATAGTAAGAACATACCCTTGAATGCCTCTTTCATCTTCTTAACCCTTTGAGCCATTGGTCTTGTAAAGATATTCAACACTTTCCATTACCTGCTAGGGTTTGTTGCTATTTATTCTAGGATCATGGTTTTCTAAAATTTTGACCTAAGTTATCTTGC
This sequence comes from Sequoia sempervirens, assembly GCA_007258455.2. Classification (NCBI taxonomy): domain Eukaryota; kingdom Viridiplantae; phylum Streptophyta; class Pinopsida; order Cupressales; family Cupressaceae; genus Sequoia; species Sequoia sempervirens. The sequence continues at coordinate 176,838,794 of VDFB02026320.1, forward strand.
ATTCATTCTCACATTGTGTGAAACACAAAATTTATTTCATTTATTGAAACATAACTTGCAAAATTGAGATTTGAATTAATTGTGACTATACATCCTTTTTATTTATTCCTAAATCACAAATAATTGGGTGAGTACGTACCTGGGTTTCTCCTCCTTTGAATCAAGCCTCTGCATTGACCAATACACTTTGTAAAGATGTCCTTCCAAAATTATTCCCTTAATCCCTATTATCTCCTTCTCAATTCACTTGGAAATTGATTTATGATGAAATGTTTAAGTTAATTTGCTTTTATCAATTTAGATTCTTTGTAAGACAAGCTCATTTAATGACTGAGAAGTGATAGATAAGCATTTATTGCAATGACATGAGCATGCAAAAAATTGAATAGCATTGGTATGCGATAGAACATATGTGAACCGAATGTATAACACTTATTATTATTAATATCGGGTTTAGATGAGTCACTTTTTCGCTAATGAAAATTTATATGCAAGTGGAGTGGAATACATCTTAAATAATTCAAATAATAACATTGAATATTAGGTTTGCATCGAAATCATTGTGGATGCGATCACTCTATGGAGAATTTGTCAAAAAATTGCCATAATTAAATTGACATTAATATTCTTGTACAAATTGTGTAATAATCTCAAGTTTATGCTTTGGTGTAACTATTGGTTTAGATCAAAATACTAAAAAAAAGAATATTTTTTGAATCATCTTACAACAAGACATCATATCAAATATTAGTACACAATACATATAATTTCCCAATATTTTATTATTCTAAAAGTACTCATTTTTCTTGAACAATGTGAAGACAAAAAAATGAATGATTAACAATAATTCATTTAAAAAATTTATATATTTAAAAAAATTTGGCTAATAGATACAGCTATGAAGCCGTGTGACCAATACATACTAATATATACCTCATAAAAGATCAACATAAATTTAATTATGCCAAAGGCGTGCCCTATTTGAAAATAACCGGCTGAGTTTGTCCATCCACGGTGCACGCTGCTTGAGAGGGGATGCAACACAATTGAACCGTCCATAGCCGTCGATCACTTTCGTCAGTTTTCTCGCTTAAGATTTTTCGTAGGAATCATTTTTGTTAGTTTTCCCGCTTACCATTTTTCATAGGAAGAGTCTTAATTATCTCCTTTTATTTTGTGTTCAAGCTTTTTTACACATTTTATTTCGCGTGCAATTTTTTGGTCGTTAAAAAGGCCGGTTGAAAACGTAATGAAATACCTCAACATCAAAATACCGACGATCGAGAATTAAATTTATTTAATGTAATGGTCATACCTTATATCCATATTAATGATCTTTGTTTTGATAAGCAACCCACTCATCAAGGGTTAATTTCGAGGAATAGTAGCATTGGGTAGTTGTTTAATAATTATGAAGGTTAGAATCAAAATTATATATTATTAATATATTTATTATAAATTATTATAATATTTAATATGTAAAATTGATTATATTATATTATAATTTTATCATTAATAATTGTAATATAATTAATATATTAAAAATTATAATAAAATAGTTATTAATACTATTTTTAATTGCTAATAGCTATAATATTAATATTATATATTTTAATAATAACATAATATCTTTTTAGTTATATATTATTGATTGTTATACTAGTATATATATTTTTAATAATATATATAAAAAACGTAAGTCTTTATTTTTTAAATCAAATTATCACAGTAAAAATATTTGAAGCGAGCTTTACTAGTGGAATGGTGAATATTTTTTCCCATTAAAGTGGTCATAATAGTAGGAAAACCCTAAATGGAAGTTATTTATTAAATTTTTTAATTAAACTTGTATATATTATATGTATATTGCTAATAAGATTCAATTATAGACATGATATAATACAATATAATAATATAAACTATGTGAACCCCAATCCAATATACTTGCAAAACAAAGAGAATAAACACATTAAGTTAGATATTGCAAGCATGAACAAGGATTCCCCATGAAATCCATTTACAAACTTCAAATTAGGAAAGAAAACAATAAATAACACAATGAAACAAGAAAATAAAGATTCAATCCTAATTAGAATAGCAAACACATGATCCCATGGGGGAATTGGTGCCAATTTGATGTGAAAATTGGCATTTTCCCAATTTTTAAGATGCAAGTTTGATATGTTGATGATGATTGATCCACTTTGTTGATGAAGGATGAGAACTCCAAGCCAAAATATGCAAAAACCTAGCTAAGAACTCAATGGTGATGGATGAAAATGGCTAAATATTTTAGCATAATAACTTTGCATAATTTGTGGATGGATAAATGAAGATATGAGCTCTTTATTTATAGAATACCAAGATGGATGAATGTCCAAATTTGAGCAATGTAAGACTAACATTCATCCAATGACATGATGCCACTTGTCAATCTATTAGTGGGTGGAAGATGTGCAAGATTTGAGGATTGTGCCAATAAATGCATATTTTTGAATTTCAAATTTGTTGAAATAACTTGCAAGAGGGAAGGGAAAATGCAATAAATGCCATTTGGCTCAAGGCAAAGGACATGTAAGATGAAGTTATTGCCTTGTTGGATGTACATGTTGACTTGGAATTTTTGAATTCAAACTTGGAGAATATTCCAAAAGATGCCTTGTGAGAAAAATATAGATTTAATAAATAAATTAAATCTATTTTCATGTGCAACTTACAAAATCTAGAGGATGGGATATGATTTAGAATTGAATTAATCAAAGGTTAATTAATTTAATAAGAGATTAGATGATGTGACCTATTTGACTCAAATTTATGGATTTATTTAAATCAAATAAGAGAGGAATATGATAAAAGATTTAATTAAATAAGGATTTTGATTTATTTAATTAAAAGAGATGGTGTTAGATTAAATCAAATAAGGTTTTAATTTGTTTAATTTAATGGATAAACTTTAGAGATTTAATAAAAAAAATTGATTATTTAATTAAATAGGGATAATTAGATCAAATGGATTGATTTAATTAACAAAAGTGAGTGACTTAATTAGATAAAATAATTTATTTAATTAAGGATATTGATGAATTTAATCAGATAAGGATATTTGATTAAATGGTTAGACCGAGGGATGATTTAGGATGAAACGATGTTAATAGGTCGGGATCAAGTGCACAATGTTAATCGGTATATTTTACGTGTCTACATTTTGCCCCTATTTGAAGCAATGCACTTGTTGCGTTGGTTCAAAGAATAAACGATCTTGATCAAAGCCAAAAAAAATTGTTATTTAAAAACTTTCCCCACTGCTGCATGGCGAGAAAAAACATGCCATTATATTGCCCCCTTGAGATATTGGGCATAAATTTTAATTTTTGGGTGATCTCGCAAAAAAAGAGGACAAAGTGCTTGAAATGTCCGAAAAGGCTCCAAGAGGCCAAAAACATGTCTAAATGCAATAAAACGATGTAAAACAGGCCTCAACTGGACAAAAATAGGTTTGGGGGTTCAAAACCCCAGCAAGATAGCCAATCAGGGTGAAAATACCCTAATTTTTAAGCTTAAAAGGGCCTGAAGGGTCACTTTCAAGTCATTTTCACACACTTCCATTTGCAACCTTGAGATTTGAGCTCTGACATACTGACGATATCGTGCAACGACAACTTCCCCTGCACATTTTTGATCGAGTTCGGACGTACTAGCCGCCACCTGGCATCGGGGCACCAGTAAGTGGTCCTTACCTGAGCTTCATTTTTCATTTATTGCTTTCATTTAATTCTTTTAAAGGTCGGTCCGTCTGCAGCGCCGCTATTTAACGCCGCTTGGAAATCAAACTAAGTCGCGCAGTGTGATATTGCATTACAGCGGTGCAATTTGGAGTTTTGAAAACTCCGACGCTAAGCTCGGGGTTGGCGAGGCGGTTTGCAAAGTGCGATGCAGCAGTGCGATTTTTCTCTTTTAAGCCCTAACGTTGGAGTTTGATTAGAAATCAAACTGCGACACCATCACGGGTTGCACCGCTGGAGAAGTTTTTTGAATGTTCGACAAAGAATTTTACAAAAAAATTAACATGGTGACCTTCCTTGATGCAGGACGCGGCGAGGCAGCTCTACTCTCGAGAGCACAGGTCACGGGATTTTTTTGGCTATTTGAGGGACCTGAGCGACAAGGATCAGGATCGACTCCTGATTGTGGGGTTATGGTACATTTCCTACACAACACCCATTCACACTCACCTAGGGATGTTGTCAGCGCTGGCCGAGAGGTGGCACAGCGAGACTTCTTCCTTTCATCTTCCCATTGGCGAGGTCACCGTCACCTTAGAGGACGTTTGGCATATTTTGAGACTATCGATTCACGGTCGGCAAGTGATTTTTGATATGGATGAGGGGCACAATGCCTGTCATAGAGTCCTCACCATAGAGGACATCATTTTTTGTGAGGGGAAGATAGAGCTCGAGCGGCACAGGATCCTGACACCTCCCTTCCACTAGGTGATTGCATCCATCATTTCGGGTCTCGTTGTCCCTGACAGACGAGGCCGATATTTCAGTCTCGGCTAGGGATATTGCTGGGAGAAGATGGTTTGAGACAGACTGGTTCGTTTTACTTGGGGGTCGGTTCTTCTAGCTTCTTTATACAAAGATCTCTATGAGTACGTCTACATGGATGGCAGAGCACTTGGAGCAGGGGTGACTCTTCTTCATGTCTAGGCGTGGGAGCACATTGTTGTGCTATGTCCACATGTTGTTTTAGTTTTGATGTTGCTAGACGATCCCCTCGTGTGGTGATACAAAGGCGGTGTGTCCTTCACACACACCGGTGAGCATGGGATCCCCTACTGGAGAAGGGTCTTGGACGAGATGTAGGTTTTCACCTGACGACCATAACTTGATCGGCCCGGATGGGCCAATGATACTGATCAGATGTTCTATTGCCACTAGGACCATTTTATGCAGGGCGAGAGCACACCATGATTGAGAGCTACTTGCCCAGGCGTGTGCAGTGTTAGTTCAGTGAGTCACGGGATCACCCCGATGATGATTACATAGCCTTCTTCGCCCGCACCATGACACAGGTTTCATGGGGCTGGTATATTCCTGCTTCAGAGGTGGACAACTTCAAGCAGTTAATAGTTAGACCGTGGGCCTACAATCAGGGACTTGCAGATCCAAGCATGACACAGGCCTACAGGGATTGGTTCTGGCCTCTGCTTCGGTTGACTATTCCAGGTGCAGTTTTAGATCAACGGAGAGTTAGAGGCAGAAGGGGAGGACGAGGTCGGAGGGGGGATGCTCGATAGGACCAGTGAGTTGTGCCTCTAGTTTAGCCAAGGCAGGGTGATGTACTAATGCCAGATCAGCAGCGGGTGCCACCAGGTGTACCACCACAGGGCGAGGATCAACCTCAGGTGCAACCATAGGTACAGCCTCAGGTATAGCTAGCAGGATAGGCGAATCCTCGAGATGCATTGATTGCACAACTACAGGCCCAAGTGTAGACTGTGACAGGGGAGAGGGATCAGGCTCAAGCCGAGAGAGAGCAGCTTAGGGTCGAGAGGGATCAGGTCATTTAGCAGAGATAGGCTGCAGAGCTACAGACAATCACAGAGCTAGGTAGGAGACAATAGCTAGAGAGCATGGCAGCCTCCTCCTCCCAGGGTATAGTGTTAGTTCAATCATATAGGGATGTCGTTCGAGAGGTTGAGTACTACTGGAGGCATTATCATGAGGTCGTACCTAGAGGAGGACAGGTCCCAAAGTACTCAGAGCAGACCAGCTACAGACCAGCAGAGGGTCACGGTGACAGGGGTGAGGGCAGCATACACGGGATAGAGCTTGATCGAGATGACACCTTTGTGCCTTATGGGCTTATTTTTGATAGACCGATGGGCCTTTTGTACTGATTGACATAAATGTACAGTGATCCAATTTATTCCTTGTACTATGACAGTTGCGTTATTGATGATGATATATATATATATATGTATATGAGCCGATGATGATTTTGATGTGATGCAATGCACACCCTTTATTTATGCATGGATGATTTTACTTCTATATGTTGTGCAATGATGTGTTTATGGATGCATTTATTTTTTATGATATTATGCAATGATTATGAGTAACATATCTATATTATGTTAACCTGTGATATGCAAATGTGATGTGCAATGATGTTGTCTATATGATGATCTATTTTATGTTGATGCAAATGGTGATGTGATATGTGATGTGAAATGTAATATGCAAAATGATATGGTATAAATGTGAAATGTTATGTGAATTATGCTTATATATGAATGGATTATGGATGGGTGTACACTTTGTATGTGATGAATTTTGTATGTTCCTATTTATGCTTATGTATATTTGTGCAATGAATGATTTATGATGCTATTTTATGAGATGAAATGGATGATGTAATGTGAATGTGATGATCGTGATATGATGCAAATGAGAGTTTTTTATAAGATTCTTAGAATAACAAATGTTATTATCCTAAACATATTAAATGATGATGTGATGTATGTGATGCATTTAATAGGATGCAATGATATGTTAATGCAAAGTGATATGATGATGCGTAATGTACGTAATGTGGTGAGATGATGTTATGATGTTATGCAAGTATGTATGCAAATGAATTATTTATAATGCTTATATACCTATTGTGTATGATTATGCAATATGTGATAATGGTGAAATGATTATGAAATGCTTATGCAAATGTTATGTGATGACTTATGTGATAGATGTAATGTGATGTACGAAATGGATGCAATGTAATAAAATGGATGCACTTTTATAATATGGTGGAAATGCAATGCATATGTTCCCTATATGTTATGTTGATGCAATATGCTAATGATTTGTGGATGCAGGATCGATGATGATGATGATGGTGATGATCAACTATCATAGTACCTTATTAGTGCGGTGAGCAAGAAGAGAAGAAGTCATTTCAACTAGACACAAGATGATGCAAATGCAAATGATGATGATGATGATGATGATGATTACTTGCCGAGGAATTGGGATTTTCAAAGGGCCAATTTCCTTATGTTTCCTTATGTTTGATAACACACGTGGTATGATGCATCAAGATATTAGAAAACCAAGATGGTGTTGTACCTAGTGTGATGGACTTTGACTTGACAAATAGATAGGAGTATCCTTGTTCACCCCTAACATACAAAAACCTTGCTAGGATGCACCTTAGAGGTTTCAAACACCTTAGACCAAAACACGGAAAGGTAAACCTTTCAATGCCATAGTCAACAAGTTGTCCAAGACCTCCTCTATACATACCTAACAAAGCAAGTATTTGCTAAGGTTATATTACAAGAATGTCCAACAAGCATAGCAGACAAAAGATAATGATTGTTGTCCCATTCCTATTTTTCTAAATCCTCTGTTTGGGATATCATCAATAAGTCCTTGGAATGAGCGCAATAAGATAAGTTAGAAGATAAAAGACAAAGTAAACAAACAAGCTAATGTTCTTCAATACCGCTAACCAAAGGAGGATGTGTTTTCTAAGGATAAGAACCAAAACTTATTTCCAAAAGATAATGCCCATTGTAGGAAGGATTCATTCTAGGACATGTTAGTGGATGGTGGCACGTTATTTCGTTTATCCAAAGCGTTTCTAAATGATTATTGATATGGGACCAATTTGGATGATGAGTTACCAATACAAAGAGATGACTGACTTGTTTATGCACTGACTTAGACCTAAGACTCAGCGTTTTGAGTTTCCACTTTCGACCTGCTAGACTTGTTTCTGGTTGTCTTACCAAAGATTGAAGATGACGATCGATTATTATGAGTGTTGTTATTGTAGGTGCAAGCAAGATGAGATGGATGGATTTCTTCAAATATTTGGATGTTTTTGATTCTTTTTGAGATGTTTTGAGGCTATTTTTGGTATTTTTCAAGATTTTATGAATGTTTTGATTTTTTGATTTTTTGAATGTTTTGGGATTTTTCAAGATTTTGACCAAGAGACTAACCTAAAGACCTATCCTAGGGGCCTCAGGGGCTGATCAATAGATTAGCCTTGCCTACGTTATATACGCAAAGACCACGTAGTTCGACTAACGAGTTGACTGATTTATAGATGGAGATATACATGATGAGATGTTAGTTTATTATGACAGACTCCTATAGGACTGACCTAAATGTCTCGGGGGATGATAAAAGATCAACCTTGCCTACGTTCAAGCTCAAAGACGACGTAGTTCGACAAGACGACTCTGTTTTTGGATTTTGATGATTTCTGAATGCTTTTGGATTTTCTGATGTTTTGATGTTTTTGGATTTTATGATTTTTCTGATGTTTTTGGATTTTTCTATTTTGACAATTTTAAGGATATACACGAATCTGATCTGATGAGAATATGCCCCCAACGTGATGCAATAGACTACTCCGATAAAGGCAAGACAAACTTATCTTGAGGATGAGCTGAGTAGTACTAGGAGGAATCATGATGTGAACACAGGACCAAGCTATGATGCAGATGCAGGTGGATGAGTGATGGATGGAGACCCGAGTGCGATGGATGATGGAAGCGTAATGGATGGATGATGCAAAACAAGCTGTAAAGATTTTGGTGGATGGAAAGTGCTTATTTACGCAAAGCACCTGTTTGACAGGTTTTCACCAAAGTACTTGCCCAAAGTGCCACCAAAATAGTTTTCACTAGAGGATGATTTTTTCTCTTTACTATTTTTTATCATTTTTTTGATTTTTTTGGATTTTTTGCTTTTTTGTTGTCACCAAAATGCCTGTTTGCCAGGTTTTCGCCGAAGTAACCATTTTTCAAGACTTTTTCTTTTTTTTTTTTGGAGATTTTTTAGTTCTATACCTTGAAAGATTTGGGCATAGAACTTTTTGAGGTGAGAGCTATTCATGGGCTCTTGCAGAGGTTCCCCTTCGGGTGTTGATAACTGATATGCCCCTGACTTGTAACTTGCTGTGATGACAAAAGGTCCCAACCAATTGGGTTCAAACTTGCCTTTGCTGCTTAGGTTTGGGACATTCTTCTGATTCTCCTTTAATACTAGTTCTCTGACTTGGAACGTCATGCTTCTGATTTTCTTATTGTAGCTCCTTTTGAGTCTATTCTGATAGACTTGCAAATGATTCAAAGCATCTATTCATTGCTCATCTAGTAGCTCTAGTTCATTCAATCTTGGCACTCGGTAGTCTTCATCTGTAATGAGGTTTTGTAGTGATATCCTGAGTGATGGGATTTCAATCTCAATGGGGAGTACTGCTTCTGATCCGTAGACCAAGGAGAAAGGGGTGGCGCCGGTGGGTGTGCGGATGCTGGTTCGGTAGGCCCAAAGGTTGGGATTAAGCTGCAAATGCCAGTCATGACCTGTGTCATTGACTGTCTTCTTGAGGATTTTTAGATTGGTTTTGTTTGTAGCTTCTGCTTGGCCATTGCCTTGGGGATAGTATGGGGTGGAGAAGTGATATTGGATTTTGAACTTTTCGCATAAGTCACGAACCTCCTGATTTTTGAATGGTGTCCCATTATCTGAGATAATGGATTGTGGAACACCATATCGACAAATGAGATAGTTCAAGATGAACTTAGAAATTTGCTTCCCAGTTATATACGTCATGGGTATGGCTTCCACCCATTTAGTAAAGTACTCTGTTGCAGTTATGATGAATTTGTGGCTGTTAGATGAAGTGGGCGTGATTTTTCCAATGAGATCAAGTTCCCACTACGAAAAAGGGCCATGGTGTGACAATAGGATGAAGTTCTTGAGTTGGAGCATGGATGAGGTCCTTGTGTTGCTGACATTGTAGACACTTTTTGGCATGATCATATGATTTTCTTTCCATTGTGGGCCAATAATACCCCACCCTCAACAATTTCTTGGCTATGGTCATTCCACTCGAGTGAGAACCACAAATACCGTTATGTACTTCAGTTAGAGCGGTTAATGCCTCCTCAACATTTAAGCAGCGTAGTAGGGTTCCTTCTATGCTCCTATGATATAGGGTATCTCCTAGGATGATGAATCTGGATGCCTTTTTTACAAAATTTCATTTTAGGTTTGAGGGTAGGTCGACAGGTATGACTCCTATTTGAAGGTATGTGTAAATGTCATGATACCAAGGATTGTCAGGACCAACAATTTCACACACATATTCTGATTATGGTACCTCGAATGTAGGTATGAGAAGCTGCTCAATTAGGAATTCATATTTTGGAATGTTGTGGGGGATATCAAGCAAGGATCCAATTGTTGCCCTGGCGTCTGTTGCTCTGTTGTTGGTTCTAGGAATTTGTTCAAATGTTAATTCAATGAAGAATTCTTTGAGAGTTTCCACCAATTTCTTGTATGGAGTGAGCTTGTTGTCCTTGGTCTGGTATTCATCGTTCACTTGATTTATGATCAATTGGGAGTCTTCGTATACCTTGAGAGCTATAATGTTCCACTGCATTACTATTCTCAAACCTATGGTTAAAGCCTCATATTCTGCAATGTTATTGGTGCAAGGAAATGCTAGTTTGTAGGACCTTAGTATGCAATCCCCTTGTGGAGTGATGAAGAAGACACCGACTCCTAATCCATGTTGCGTGTATGAGCCATCGAAGTACAGTTTCCAGTGGTTAGCTACGTTGAGATTGAAAATAGATTCATTTAGAAAATCTAAGATGAGAGGGTTCTCTGAATAGATTGGTGCTTCTGCAAGTTGATTTGTGATGACTTGGCCTTTGATTGCTTTCCGCTCTACATATTTGATGTCGTATTCTAATAGTATCATCACCCATTTTGCCATTCTTCCTGTGAGCATTGCCTTTGATAGTAGATACTTGAGAGGGTCGATTTTGGCAATGAGTTTTATTTTGTGTGCCAATATGTAATGTCTGAATTTATGTGATGCAAACACTACTGCGAGGCATGCTTTCTCAATGAATGAATAGTTTAGCTCATGCCCCACCATTGTTCTACTGATGTAATAAATGGCCCTTTTTGTTCCATTTTTGTCATGCTGAGCTAGGAGAGCTCCAAGGGCTGTTGTTGTTGCTGTTGATACATAGAGAATCAATGGTTTTCTTGGGATTGGTGGCATTAAGACTGGTGGTGTTAGTAGATATTCTTTGATTTTGTTGAATGCCTCTTCACACTTGCTATCCCATTTGTACGCTACTCCCTTGTGGAGTAGGTGAGAGTATGGGTTCTGTTTGTCCACCAACTGTGCTATGAATCTTCAAATGGATTGAAACCTTCTTTGGAGACCTCTCAATTGCTTTAATGTTTTTGGTGCCTCCATCTCGAGGATTGCTTTTACCTTTTCTAGATCTACCTCGATACCCCTCATTGATACTATATATCCTAGCAATTTTCTTGATTGTACATCGAATACACACTTCTTAGGGTTTAATCTAACCTTGTACTCCTCTAACTTGTCAAAGATGGCACTAAGGGTTGCTATGTGATCTTTTCTCTTTCTTGACTTAGCTAGAATGTCGTCAACATAGTCTTCAACTGTCTTATGAATCATGTCATGGAATATCAATGTCATGGCCCTTTGATATTTCTCGATTGTACGTCGAATACACACTTCTTAGGGTTTAATCTGACCTTGTACTCCTCCAGCTTGTCAAAGATGGCACTAAGGGTTGCTATGTGTTCTTTTCTCTTTCTTGACTTAGCTAGAATGTTGTCAACATAGTCTTCAATTGTCTTATGAATCATGTCATGGCCCTTTGATATTTCTCGATTGTACATCGAATACACACTTCTTAGGGTTTAATCTGACCTTGTACTCCTCCAGCCTGTCAAAGATGGCACTAAGGGTTGCTACGTGATCTTTTCTCTTTCTTGACTTAGCTAGAATGTCGTCAACATAGTCTTTGACTGTCTTACGAATCATGTCATGGAATATCAATGCCATGGCCCTTTGATATTTCTTGATTGTACATCGAATACACATTTCTTAGGGTTTAATCTGACCTTGTACTCCTCCAGCCTATCAAAGATGGCACTAAGGGTTGCTATGTGATCTTTTCTCTTTCTTGACTTAGCTAGAATGTCGTCAACATAGTCTTCGACTGTCTTATGAATCTTGTCATGGAATATCAATGTCATGGCCCTTTGATATGTTGCTCCTGCGTTCTTTAAGCCGAATGGCATCATGTTCCAACAGTAGGTCCCCCATGGCCCTCCTTCTAGCGCCAAATGTGTGAACCCCAATCTAATATACCTACAAAACAAAGAGAATAAACACATTAAGTTAGATATTGCAAGCATGAACAAGGATTCCCTATGAAATCCATTTACAAACTTCAAATTAGGAAAGAAAATAATAAATAACACAATGAAACAAGAAAATATAGATTCAATCCTAATTAGAATAACAAACAAATGATCCCATGGGGGAATTGGTGCCAATTTGATGTGAAAATTGGCCCTTCACCAATTCTTAAGATGCAAGCTTGATATGTTGATGATGATTGATCCACTTTGTTGATGAAGAATGAGAGCTCCAAGCCAAAATATGCAAAAACCTAGCTAAGAACTCAATGGTGATGGATGAAAATGGCTAAATATTTTAGCATAATAACTTTGCATAATTTGTAGATGGATAAATGAAGATATGAGCTCTTTATTTATAGATTGCCAAGATGGATGAATGTCCAAATTTGAGCAATGTGAGACTAATATTCATCCAATGGCATGATGCCACTTGTCAATCTATGAGTGGATGGAGGATATGCAAGATTTGGGGATTGTGCCAATAAATGCATATTTTTGAATTTCAATTTTGTTGAAATGACTTGCAAGAGGGAAGGGAAAATGCAATAAATGCCATTTGGCTCAAGGCAAAGGACATGTAAGATGAAGTTATTGCCTTGTTGGATGTACATGTTGACTTAGAATTTTTGAATTCAAACTTGGAGAATATTCCAAAAGATGCCTTGTGAGGAAAATAGAGATTTAATAAATGAATTAAATCTATTTTCATGTGCAACTTACAAAATCTAGAGGATGGGATATGATTTAGAATTAAATTAATCAAGGGTTAATTAATTTAATAAGAGATTAGATGATGTGACCTATTTGACTCAAATTTATGGATTTATTTAAATCAAATAAGAGAGGAATATGATAAGAGATTTAATTAAATAAGGATTTTGATTTATTTAATTAGAATAGATGGTGTTAGATTAAATCAAATAAGGTTTTAATTTATTTAATTTAATGGATAGACTTTAGAGATTTAATCAAATAAATTTGATTATTTAATTAAATAGGGATAATTAGATCAGATGGATTGATTTAATTAACAAAAGTGAGTGACTTAATTAGATAAAATGATTTATTTAATTAAGAGAAACAAATTGATGAATTTAATCAGGAGATTTGATTAAATGGTTAGACCGAGGGATGATTTAGGATGAAACAATGTTAGTAGGTCGGGATCAAGTGCACAATGTCAATCGGTATATTTTACGTGTCTACATAAGCAAAATAAAATATAATATATAATAATATAATAAATATTACTTTAATATTTATTATTTTAAATAAAAATAAATTATTTATTTACTTTAAATTTTATATAGATGTCTTACATATCTTAAATATTTATCTAAAAAGACATAAATAGATTATACTATTTATTTATTTTTAAATGAAGATAAATTGTTTATTTATTTTATATTTAGTATATATCTATCTAAAATACATCAATATATCAATTTGGAGGTGCTTATATTAATTAAGTCATTATTTCTACTTTTATAAATGAAATAAATTGTGTATCAAATTTATATTTAATTATAGATTTCTTACATGCAAAGATGTCATTATAAAGGCAACCTAAGTTAGATAGATGTATTTAAATATTAAATATTAATATCTATGTATAGACAAGTCAATAAATGGGAGAAAAACATATAGTTATTTATTCACTTCATAGTAAACTATTTTTTTACTTTATAAAAATATGGACATAAATTTTGATTTTAATTACGTAAGATAGGTACATGCATTTAATGAAAATTATTTTTTAATATTTATAGACTAATCTACCCAGAAAAATCAATGTAAAAGATGTCTAAGACACCAATTTTATGTAAAAAAAACTTTAATAAAAAATAGATTGTATGAGAACAATATATGTCAACTAAGATATGAATGCTAGTTAATTAAATTTATTAAATAGATAATTTTATATAAAAAATATAAATTTGTTTTACTAATAATTAATTATTAATCAAAATAACAAATATAAACTATTGTTTGAGCTTTTAGACTTTGATACATCAAACTATAGACTACTCACAAAGAACAAATTCATCATTTTTGTTACTTTCTAAATAGATTTAGAAATTTTAAATATTAGTGGATCTATTTCTAAGTAATCTTTGTATACTTCATACATAAATGGATATATCTATTATTTTATTTATTTGAGTGTTATATTAGTTTACTTTTGATTTAAAATAATTTTTATTAAATAAATATATTCTTATTTTTCTATATATTTATTAATTTTATTTGTGGGATCTTTCTTTATATAATATGACATAAGTGAATAGACAATTATCTCAAGCGGATAATATGTCTTAAAAATTTGCTAGTTGTCTTTATTTTTCTAAGTGATACATGAACTAAAGTTGTGAAGCTCTCTCATGAGGATGAATAAAAAAATTGGACTAAAGATTGATATCATTTAAATATTCTCTAAATGACATGAGATAAAAAAAATACAAAATTAAAAATGTATTTTTGGCTCATACCTTTTGTCAAACACATTGAAAATTAAACTAGAGTAACAACAACCACCTCCATGATATCATGGAAATCAAGAGAAACTAAAAAGTAAACAATTTTTTTGACCAAAATGTATACATAATATTATTTACATATATAATGTTTAAAAATAGTAAAACTTAACTCAATGAAAGTTGACATATGAAAAAAACAATTAGGTCTAAATGGTGTAGTTATAACATCCATATTGTCATCATTAAATATAATTTTTAAGATAACCATTGATACATTAATTTTTTACATGTATTATATTTATTATTTTGTTACAAATTATATAACCTATAGACTTAACATGGACACATAATCAAGAGTTGGAGGGAAAGTAGACATAAGATGAAAATAATAGCCCTACAATTTCATATTATATATCATTATTTACACTAAATTTTTATTCATAATAGATTAATATATTTAATCTTAAAATTTGAAAGGAAATATAACAATTATTAAAAATTATGCATTGATCAATGATATTTCACTTATTGATATGTTTTTGAAAATTATATAAGTTGAATTTTGAAGAGTTTAAAATTTTTGCTAAAAAATAGTTAAATATTTTTTTGATTATGGTCATTGTGGCAAAAAAACCTTGAAAAACTACGATAAAAAGTTTATGCTCCTAAAAATCCGCCCTTATCGTTAAAAAAATTTTAGCCAAAAAATGGAGGAAAAATAATTTTTGAAATTTGAAAAGTTAAAAATAGTGCATTTAACTTTAAAAAAATTAAAATATAATGTATTAAAATTAAATTATACTCTATAGAAAAGAAAATAATAAATTTTGATTCGCTACAAGCAAAACAATTAATCACTAGTTAAGTTCAAGGGGATGCCTATAGTTCCATGGCAGGAACTAATAATATGAAAATAAGAATATAATATTTTTTAATATTAATAATAAATTACTAATATTAATAATAATATAATATAATAATAATGTAACATAATCCAAACTTGATATATTAATAAAAAAAATTAATAGTAAATACATAAAAAATAAACTATTAAGATAATAATAATATTATATAATAAAAAAAATAGTGATAATCATAATAGTAATAATTCTATTAATAATAAAAATAATAATATTATAATATATAATCAAATTTTTTTTCTAAATGATCTATAATTGACCTTCTATATTACACAAATGTACTGAAAAAAATCAATTTATTAAATTGACTTTCCACAGCTCTTGGGCGTACCCATAGCACACCATGGTGCGAATGCTAGTTTAAGATGATTTTAATAAAATTAATAGAATACTAATAAAGTCAACCTAACTTATCAATACGAATGGCGTAGCTATTGAATTTTAACAAAACTATATAAACATGTAAAGAATTTTTACCTCACAATATAAACAATTCCGAAATGCAATATAACGCTTCTGTACTCGGCTTTCAATGCGATGCCGACAGGTTCGCTGGCAAACCAAGTCACTCTCCCACGAGGAGCGTTCCGCATTGCGCTCTAGTTTATGATCTTCGTCAACTTCTAAGCGGCATTTATGTTTTCGGTGATATTAAATCTACATTTATATTTGGGTATCTAAAAACCATGGAAGCATAGCTTACACACAGTAAATCAATGGCGACCTTGAGTCTCCTGGCGCTGCTAATATTACTCGTTCCGGTTACCCTTCTCGCTGTTTTGTGGTTCATAGTTCAACCACGGCCGGTAAAGGTCCCGATCAATGGTCGCCACGTGTTCATAACGGGAGGATCGAGCGGAATCGGCTTGGCTCTAGCCCACGCCGCTGCAAAAGAGGGCGCTAGGGTTTCGATCCTCGCACGCAATAAGGAAAAGTTGGAGAGAGCCAGACAAGAAGTACTGGATTCCACGGGGCAACAAATTGGCATTTTCAGCGCGGATGTGAGGGATTTCGAACAGGTGAAGGAAGCATTGGACGAAGCAGGGCCCATTGACGTGCTGATTTGCAATCACGGCGTTTATACGCCGCAAGAGTTGGAGCTTCAGCCCTTGGGGACCGTGCAGGCTATGATGGACATCAATTTTATGGGGACTGTTCATCTGATTAAAGCTGCCCTTCCTCGTATGAAAGAAAGGACGGACGGGGTGCCTTGTTCGATTGCTTTGATGTCTTCTCAGGCTGGCCAGGTACTTTGCAAGATTCAGTCGCTTTCATACGAGGCTCTTTCGAAAAATTATCTCTTGTTGGAAAGAAATTGCTTACTATGTCTCTAGTTGGCCAAGTCGTTGGCAGGGAGATGGTATAAATGTTACGAGTTCGTTAACCCTGGAAGAGTGGGTCATACATAATTGGGAACTGCCCTTTGCATTTGATGTTCACAATAGTATTCTTCTCAAAAACTTGTTAGGATGGCTTCTTCCAAGATGGCCCGCAATTGCCTAACAGAACACCAGTTGACGAATAGTACTCTCTCTCTCTACAAAGGAATTTCCTATATTTCTAGGTTGTGTTATAGGTGTATTGTACTGCCTCCCAATATAATTTATTGAGAGTCCAACATGACACAAAATGCAAATGAAATTTTGCAATATACAGTTGCCTCTAGCATCCTTTCCAAAACTCCGTTTTTGATTACGCATAAATTTATATCAGAATTGATCTTGAAAAGCCATTTGACTGGAAAAATGTATTACTTTCGTTGTCATAATATGCCTATGTAGTTCGAAAATTTTGTGGACTGACATTCCAAGGAGCCATCTTTTATTGTCATAGTTTCTCTTGAATCCGATCCTTGCATTACTTCTTGTACCTAAGACTAGCCACGAAAACATATTAGGAAAAAAGGCAAGGTTGAGGTATCTAAGCCCTTCCTTTTATTGGGTCAGCAGGAAATTCCGTCCTTAATAGCACTTTTGGAACATAGTAATCCACCCTGTCTGTTTACGTTCAATTCTGAAAGTGATTGAAGTGGTGGTCAACTTTTAATTTTGCACAAACATATGGAAATAAGCATTCTTGTTGAAAGCCATCAAATGCTGTAAACACTGATCCTCGAGTGCTTCCCCTCTGATGACTTAATGAGACCACGCAAATTTGCCTCTTAACCGTCATGATTTTTAACCTTAAGAGATGGCATTAATAATCATCAAGACTAATATTCTTCAAGATCACCCATGGTTCTCTTTACTTAGAAGTTGTGCTGAGCATGGTTCCAATTTTTACTTTCTCTGCACTGTCAGAAATTAGACTGTGATTTGATGATGATCAAAGGCTGTTGATTTTTCTGAGATTAATCAGTGTGACTTTTTAATGAAAAAGGTGGGCGTGTATGGATATACGGCATATTCTGCAAGTAAGTTTGCTCTTCGTGGTCTAGCCGAGGCACTGCAGCAGGAGATTATACCACATAACATTCATGTCTCACTTATTTTTCCTCCAGATACAGATACTCCTGGCCTAGAGGAAGGTAATTAAACATTTTAAACTTTAAAGTTTCATGAATACATTGTATTCTCACATACAGAGGTAGCGGCAGAGTTTTCATAAGACGTACTGAAACTGAATATTAAAACATTTCTCTTTTCAGTTTGTATTCGTTTTCCAAGCCTAAATCATTCTATGCTGATAAATACTTGTATTTTAACACCGTTAGGTATAGATACAAATATTGTTTTTTACTTGTTGCAAAATTCTAGCTCATCAGAGTGGCTGACCTTTTAAATATTTATTAACTGGGTATATACCGGACCTTTGAGCATGTGAACATTTGAGAATGACCGCTATTACTTTCTGTCTTCATTGTGTGGAGGTTATTTAACTAAGATTTGTGAGAATTCTCTAAACTATAGTATGTATAGCTGAGATTTGTTTGAATAGTGGAAACTATATTAAATATAACTGAGATTTATCTGGATTCAACAAAGTGCCATTTCCATAGCTTTCAACAGCTGCTGATATCTTTCCTTTCAATATTTTTGTTTTAAAACCTTATCATATGGAGTCCTGTGCATCTGCCAGATATGAAAGAGTGTAATGGTTGTTTGACTGCAGAAAACAAAATGAGGCCAGAGATCACAAAACTAATAGCAGCTTCTTCCAGTTCCATGGATGCTAAAGAGGTTGCTGAGAAGACTTTAAATGGCATCAAGTCAGGGAAGTTCATGATCACATGCAATTTTGATGGATTCATGCTGTCTATTGCAACTGCAGGGATGTCTCCTCAGCCATCAGCTACCATGGCATTTGTTGAAGTTGTTGCAGCAGGCTTGATACGGATTGTTGCACTATGTATACTGTGGGGTTGGTACAGTACTGTGCAGAGATGGCACAATAATCAAAGAAAGTAGGTTCTTGCACTTGTGTTTCGTTAATGCACTATATTATCTTTAGTTTGAAATTTCTGTAGAAATTATACTACTTTTGGGAACACAATGAATAGCTGTATGTCAGTAATTTAGTCAGGAATTGAACCCATTCCCCAAACAAAATGGAGTGAATTGTTAAAATCTTGATCATTTCAATCATACAGCTCAAGGAATTTTGATCACTTGATATTCCCATTTCAACTGCCAAGCATTTGTAACGGTATTCTATACATGTGATTAGTTTTTCCTATGTTAGAATTATCAACAGCATTTGTATACTCAACTGCCTGCTGAGACTTAAATGCCTAGATTGGCCCTAGAATAATAAATCATTTACAAGGATCAGATGTAGCTGTTAAAGTAACCATGGGAGGAAGAATTTATTTGGCTAAAATTTTCTGGTACTCAAATGCTTAACTGTAGAAGTTCCATTGTGATCACGGAGCATTTTAGCCAACAAATCGATAACTTTAAAATATTTTTAAACCTGAGGGATGATATGCTTGGATGAACTTGAAAATAATTAAATTTAATTTGTATAAGCTTGTATTTCTTCTGATAATTGAGTAGGCCAAGTCAATCATGTATTTGGCAAGGAGCACTGCCTGACCCTCCCAAAGTTCTCGTATATTAAACTAATTCAGATGTCATGTCCAAATGCGGTACTAGACAAGCCAGTTGTGGGGTTACTTTTTGGGATCTTGGAGGAAATACAGGAGTAGTTTTGTGAACTTAAAGGCTAGAATTCAAATGATGTGGCTGAGACACTTGTGATCAAATGGAGAACATGGAATGTGGATTTTTTTTGGAGTGTCACATATCCTTCAAATATAGCGAGTGTCACATATCCCTCTGTAGTGGAGGAAAAATGACACCCCCCTGCCTCCTCTAAGGGAGAGTGTTCCTCTACTACCTCAAGGGTAAAGCTTAGGTGACAAAGGTAGAAGGACAAGTAGTTTTGGTTATATTTTATGTTTTATGACAGATTTCAGAATAAGGATTTTAGAGACCGAAAGAGTAGACTTCAGAGGTCTCATGAGCAAGCTGACTGGCTCTTGGCCAAGGACAGCAGCACAGTGCACAGATGTCCCTGTGGCGCGCTGTGGTCTCATACAGTCCGAGAACAGAACTTGCTGACAGAACACTAAAGAGTCTACTGACAGTTCGGAAACTAAAATCTGGAAGTTTTACTAAACTAACAGAAATAACATAGAAAGAACTAACATGCATAGATTAAACGAAATGAAATGAAGTGAAGAAATGGAAAAGAGAAGAAAGAACTCACAAGAGGTTCAATGATACGGAGCCTCCCACAACGCTCCAAATCAACAACCTGCACTCACGGAAATGGGGAAAAATGTTGGGGCTGTTTAGGGGTTTGGGTTTACCTCAGTCAAAACTCCGTGTAGGTGTTCCCACCTCCATGGACAGCCAGATAGACAGATAGAAAAGAAAGTAGACAAGAGAGTAAATAGATGAATTAAAATGACAATATGCTATCAAAATAAAGACGATAATGCAATAAAGAGATCACAGTTACCCTCCTTTGGCGAACGAGAAAGCCGAAAAGAAGAGCATGCAACCTCCTGAGCATGCCAAGAGAACTGAAGTGCTGGTGTAGAGAGCCAAGACGTGATAGAGCTTGCAAGAATGAGAGAAAAAATGGTGTAGAAGTGAGCTAGAATGCTTGAGAGTGCAAGAAAGATCTAAAGAGAATGAATGAATGAAAGATTGAGTGAAAGAATGAAGAAAAGGCATGCAAGAAGGCGTTTTTTGGTGTGTCAGCAACCACAAAGGCGTTACATTTTGTGGGCAGGCAGAAGTGTAACGTCCCAATGGCCACAAAATCAAGAATATTTTTGGGACGTTTGTGCGGCGTGCAGATGTCTGCGTGTCAGGCTAGCGTCCACGACAAAAGTTCACTTAAAGACTGAAAATAAAGGGGTCAAGTGCAAAATTAAAGTTATGTGAAAGGGGGAATTGCATTATCAACTTTTATTAGGCTAAAGGGGAGACTATGGAGTGCAAAATTGCACCTGGTGCAATTTTCGGCATTACACCCTCAAATATAGAAAGACACCAAACCAGCAATGAAATCAGACTTGCAAACATATCTGGATACTGAAGGATTTTTGAGATGATTACTGTGGAGGGGCGATGTCTGAGCTTCCTACATCCTTGTTTAGATTCAAGTTGATAGCAGAATAAGCAATTAAAATTTTCAGAAAATGTCTCTAAATGTTCCAGAAATTCAGTCTAAAGAGAGCATATGGATGATGAACAAGTATGAGGCAGAAGCTATGACTAAGTTTGCACCAAAAACTTGCAAATCTTGACTCGAAATATTATATGCAGCTAGACTAGGCAGCTGATATGGAGAATAAGAAATACAAATAGCTTCTAACTAATAACAACTCGGCCAAAAACTAAAGTAATCTGAGACATAAATTGAAAACAAATAAAACCCTGATCTGCAAAACTTGAGAAGAGAAACCAAGGCTGAAGTTAAAATTCTTGAAGCACAATGTGACATCTGGGAGGGCATATCACATAATCATTGTGGTAGAAGCACAAAATCAATGATCATCACACAAAGAAAATGTCTTATATCAACCTAAACCTGTAACTAAAGTATTGCTGATACAGAAGCAGCCATATGTGGATGTGCATATTGTTATCCCTAAAATTTGACTGCACAGACGGATCAGGGTTAGCGTGTGGTACTAAGTCCCTCTTCTATTATCAGGAGAGGTTTCCCTTTATTTTAAATTTGTGGAAAATTTACAAGTGGTGGAATATACAAGAGTATGTACATACAGAAATCATTCAATAACATTCAATCTTAAGAAAATAACACTGTGCAGACAAATGATGGCAATTTTTCTCCTTTAGTGCTATGTTGTAGAAGATCAAATATTCACTTGGAGTAACGTAGAGAACCAAATATTCTCTTTTAAGAACACTGCAACATACTTGAGAGTGAAGAACCATTCCAATGTTGCCTGACCACTGATTCACATTTTGATTGCATAAAAAATGTGATTGAGGGAATCCACTATCCCCTTAGAGAATCTCTCATTTGACTCTATGATCCCAAAGATTGGAGGAAGATCCGATGCATAGAGACCATCTTTTGCAAGCTTTCTTAAAAGGTCCAAGTTGCACCCTACAAAGACAAAATCAATCCTTGAGCAAGTTGAAGGTTGTCAAAGATATCCATTTGAATGTTTCATTGTAAATTTGTAGGTCATCTACTCACTCACATGAGTGAGTTTTTTCGTGCTGTTCATTGAATGTGGGAGGCATTTCCACAACAATAGGACCCTGCCAACTCACTCTTGATGCATAAACTTTGTCAATATTTTTAACCAGGGCTCCTTTTCCAGCTTTAAGACGAGCTATTTCTTTAAATAGCTATCTAAAATTTGCATTGCCAAATTTGATTGCCTTCCCAACCATGCTAGGAACATCTTGCCGATCAATTTGCAGAAAATCATGGTGATGAATTTCAAAATCTTCAACCCCTGCCTTATCCAAGCTTATTTCACCCTCTAGGAACAATTTTGTCAATCACCATTTGGCCAATAGGAGCATTAAATTTTACTTGAATTATGGCATTTGTCTTTGGTGATTCGTGACTTGAATGTATTGCATCAAAGAAGTTTGGGTTGAACTTAGGGAAGTGTATTTTTCTTTGCATTGTAGTTTGGAGAAAATATTGAAGGGTTAATGGCTAGTCAGGGATTAGTGGAGAAGTGTTGGTCATCTTTGGACATGGCATGATTGATTCGTTGGATTGATCTCTATTAGGAGCAACCTCCTTAACCTCCTTTCTATCTTCCCATTTAATTTTCTTTAGACGAGGACTGTGAGGGGGAGATTTCTATTCTTCTTTCTTTGATTTAGATTTTCATCATCATAATCATTTCCCGCTTCTTTAACACCGTTGGTGGGTAGTTTCTTCAATATTGCTTGCTTTGATCAAGAGGAGGCTACTTGGCCACCTTGTTGTTGGATGACCCTTGTTGTGCATCTATCACCGCTTTTGCTTTTTAGTATTGTACTTTTGTAAAATGAACCCTAGTCAATGCTTGGTTGGATGTATCAAGTGCCTCAAGGCAAAAGATAGATTAAGAATTTTCATGTGCCATCATTCTGTAACTAAATGCAAATGTGTGTAGACCAAAAATGGAGTCATGTAGAAGGACTTCTTCTTTGTAGCTTTTGTTAGCTGCCAATGAATCACATCATTGATTATCTGTGCCCATTTGAACTTTTAGTTTTCCTAGAAAACCGCTTCATGAAAAAGAACATCCATGAATGGAAAAGTTAACATCCGATTCTTTGGCAATTTTGCTAAGAGGCAAGATGGCATATTTGCATTTGGAGAGTTCTATTTTGGAATAGTTCTTTGTTTGCATTGAAATCTATGTTAATCAACACTATCACTGATTTTAGCATCGAAGGTGTGCATTAGGTTGTCAAAATTCACCTTGACAACTACTTTTGGAATCATTGGCATGACTTAAAGAACTTGGGACTAAGTTTTTCAATCTTATGCTCGTGAATGGTTTTGATTGTGCATGCTTTGGGATAGTAGTAATTGGTACATTCTAATAGGGATAACCACTAATTATACTTATTGTTTTTTATATTTAGGTGTTTTGGGATGGTAGTACTTGTGGAGATAACCACTAATTATAATTATTTAGGAGTTCAGTTTTTAAGGTCCTTTTGATTTTGGCCAACCTTTTAGTCTCTTTTTTGCAAGGGTTACACCTCACTTTCTATTTTTGAGTGCAAAATGTTACTAGGTACAGTTCTAGGATTTCCCTTCTAATATGTGCCTTTGCGACACAATCGTTAAGCCAACAACACTATGTAGTTTTGAGGTTTGGGGCCCTTGCTTGGGTTCTTTTGATTGGGCTTGGGTTGAGAGGGTTCAAATGCTTATGCTTCAATATTATTCGGTGCAAGCAAAATTTGCTGCCCAACCCCTTTTTCTTGAGACTATCTTTAGTTCACTTGGTTTATCTTTTCTTGGTGTTCTAGATAATTAACAGTTTTGCTTTGTCCCACGGGAGATATCTTTTCTTGGTGTTTTGTTGCTAAGAGGAGATTGCCTCTTTGGGCCCCTTGCATATCGACTTTGTTGGTTCTCTAAGGCTTGCTTGCTCTTCTAGTCCCTTAGCAGGTACTCTTCATGTGCTTACCATCTCCTTCCAGGGAAAGAGGTGTTTAATCAATTTGTTAGAGAGGACATTTATTGTTGATACATCCAAAGCGTTGCATCTCCCCTCTAACTACTTTAAACCCAAAGTAAATTTTTATACCAAGCATTTCTAGAGGTTGTTGATGAGGTCATTGTTCAACCCACCTATCTTGGACATCATTGGTCTCATAGTTTGAGGATTGCCCTGGGCAGTTGTGGGTGTGTTCACATCAAATTTGTATTGAGACATGCCACCATATGTTGTTGTAAAAAAATGGTTTGTTGATTGAGCCCGAGCCTTTTGCGCATATATTTAATTATGCATTGCCCTCTTCATTTATCAGCCACCACACACACAAGTCAAGTGGCTAGGAGTGCACACTTACAAGTCAAGTGGCTAAGAGTGTACTAGTTGCCATGATCTCACTAGCCATCACTGAAGAATTGCAGAGGTTTAAGAACCACCACAGTTACTGCTGATTGAGCCATGGTTGTCACTAACTATTGGTTGAACTGCAGCATGCCTCTAAGGAGATACCTTAAGCTTATTCTCACTTTTGTTTCAAAACTTCAATTTCTGCGCTCTGCCATGTGGAGTATAGACATCTGTCCACGTCTGTTTCAAATCTCTGTATCTTCTGCATGCTGCTTGGTTAGATTATATACTCATGATTCTACTTTTGAAGTTTAAAACAATTTTTGTTTTGGTTTTCATTTCTTTTGCCTTTTTCTAGGTGGCCTTAATTGTCGCCATTGCTTGCCTTATATTTCTGCCTTGATTCACCAACATGCTCTGACCAAGTACTTGATCAAACCCTGAAGATGCAAAAGGTGCATAGGTAAACTATATAGTTCTTCCCTAAAGCTTTATTACAAGTTATTTCCAGTTTTGCATATTTGTGTGCATGTAATATGTATTCATCCTAGATTTTTCACTGTTCTTTAAGACAACTCTTTTACCTGGCAAGGTGCAGCTTGCTCACTGTAATTTTTAACCAGGCAGGGCACAATATTTTCTTTTGTTTTATATGTGTTTACGCAGACATATACTTTTCTCTGTTTATGAAGTGTGACAGCAACAATCTCCTATTAGCCCCTGTCCTTTGCTTTGCCTTCTTTCAACCACTTTTCAGAATTTTCTGCAGTTCTTGTCAAGTACAGTGGAATAATCTTCTCCTCTGCATTTTGTTTCTGCATGCTCTAGCTGGAGAGAATGGTTAAAAAAAGAACATCCTCACTGCATACTCAGGGGAAGGGGCTAAATACGTGTTAATACATCTCAAGGAGGATATTTGAGCTTTGAGTAGGAAGAATATTTTGCTACTTACAATTATTTGGTCATTCACGAGATCTAAAACTTGCATGTTAATTGACTAGGAATGGCTTTTGAGCTTGCTGGGTAATGTGGAAGGAGCTGTGTAATGGTCCGTATTGTAGTACAAGATGTAATTGACTACTGACTATAGGCACATCAAGAGAAACCTTCCTTTATCGCTGGTTCAAATATAATCATCAGCATGCATTAAATACCATATTAATCTTGCCTCAATAACTGCGATTCCCTTAAAAGGCCTATCACTCCTTTATAATTTAAAATCAACCTTCACAAAGCTGCATATAATATAAGATAGGGGTGATCTTAAGACTTTGAAATTAGTATGGACCCCTTTATAAATTGGAATAGCAGATCAAAACAAGAATATGTCAGAACTTGTCTTGTACGGCAGCTCCAATTCAAAGATGTGTACACTTTAAAATATTAAGGCAAACTCAAAACTCCTTCAAATAAGTTACGGTTCACAAAAAGACAGAAACTGCAGATGTCACAGATTGTCTCCTAGTTTAAAACAATATCAATTGCCCAACACAATATCCAGGGCAATAGTGCCAAAAATGTATAAAAAGCTATGGCTATTGCAAGTCATAGATAATGCATTATGTAGCAGCGAGATCACTGCTAATAATTATGATGATTGATATAAAGTGGTCATAAAATTGCAATGAAGAATTGTTGACATGAAGTGCATATATTAGGAATAAATATATCGCTGCAAACAATCTAAGTTGCAGATAGAAATTGCTGATTCTTACAGACACATAAAGTCATTGTACAACATGGTTAACATATCCAGCACTTATTTAACAATCACAAACTAAGATAATTAAATATATTTTGATTTGCAAATTGCTTTGTACAATCAACTCTTAAAATACCAAATATAATCTTCAATATAGAAATAACAAAGCTTTTGCAATGACATCAATTTGTCTGTCAACACAAAGCTCCTATGCAATCCTTGGGTGAGAAAATCTGAATCAGAAGTTCTTGTCCACTTATTCCAGACCTAGAGGGGTTTTGTCCTCATATTAATTGAACCAAAGTCCAATGCTCAAGCAAGGAGTAGAAATAAAAAAATAGAATGGTTGATTAATATGTTTCCTTGTCCTTTCTTGACCTCTCTTGAATAGAGCTTTCATCCTATGTTCCCTGGGGATGTCCTGGGGATATAGGGACATCCCCTAGCTGTCCCTAATTTTTAATTTTTTGCCCTTAATGTCCCAGAAATGGGGGGATGGTAGGGGATGGCTAGACGTCCCCAAGATTGTCATGTCCGAATCTTAATTGAGCTTGGCCGACATGATTTCTGAAATAGTGTTTTTAAACACTAAAATAATATATAAATATTGTTTTTAGACTTGGCCGACTTGTTTGTGAGTTGGCGCCAATTG
Source organism: Sequoia sempervirens (assembly GCA_007258455.2). NCBI lineage: Eukaryota > Viridiplantae > Streptophyta > Pinopsida > Cupressales > Cupressaceae > Sequoia > Sequoia sempervirens. The sequence continues at coordinate 176,865,842 of VDFB02026320.1, forward strand.
ATGTTTTAATTTGTTTTTTCTAGTATTTTGTTGTGGCCGACCTCATTGAGGTGGCATTTGAATAAGTATTTATAGGCGTCTTTGTTTGGGGAGAGATCATCACGAGTATTGGACAATCGTCTTGGCAAGCAAGAGGGCGTAGTTGCCTGGCTTGGTCACCCAGGTGCGTGCGTAGTCTCACATCTGGGAATATTCGTGCCTCTTTGTCTTCCATTGCTCGAATTTCCTTCTTACTCAAATTTCATTCCAGGTCTCATGCGAATTAGCAGATGGAGTTCGATATTCCTTACCGTCATTGAGCCAGACACCCGCATTTGAAGTGAGGGCGATTATTAGCGATTGGCCGAGCCTCACGGCTTTGGCCTCTCTCTCAGAGGCGACATCCATTGCCGTCCTCAGCCCCGATTATCATAAACACAATTTCCGGAAGATTGAAGATTCATCGAAGTTCCTCGTCAACCTCCAGGTGCTCGTAATTGGTTCAAGATCACTCGACGGCTAGAACTTGGAGAGAATAGCATCGTGCGGGAGACAACATCCCGACTGAAGCTCGGGTGCGATCTAGTGACACAGTGACTCCATGCCGATAGCTTACGGGCTACTGCCTGAGCCTTGTGAGTAATACAATTATCCTGGGTTGTCTTGCATTCCTGTAATTGAAATTTGTAGCCGGAAATCTCTGAACTCGAGTGTTTATACAATCTCCTCTGCCGCCGGGCGTATTCCATCAGAGTTTGATGTTTAATGTTCTTATCTGAAGTAATGAATATTCTCAAACTGTGATTTAGCAGTGGATTGTGCATTTAATAAATCTTGCAAATTATTGTGATAATAGTATTTTCCTAGCCTAGCTCATTATAAAGATGGCCGGGGACATCTCAGATGTCCCCCAACCATCTCGGGGACGGTTGGCCATGCCCACAGCTGTGCATGCCTTTTTAATTAGAAAAGGGCCTGAAATTAAAAAAGACTTTTATTTAATAACTCCACTGTTTCTGTTTAAATGTTGAACTCCAGTAATAGGTTTCAACCCATACTTTCATGTACATGACCTTTGTTTAAAAACATAACAGCTCATCAATACTGTTTAGTAATATCAAATCATTTGTGTATATACAAGTTTCCATAGTCCTCTTTACAAAGGAAATCAACATAATTATATACCCAAACTCATGTTTTTTTGTTTAATAGAGTTGGTCTGATATCATATGGTTCAGCCTAACAATATATATATAATTTCCTTATTGAAGTATAATAACGGAAATTTACAAGCACTATATCTCATAATGCAACTACTGCAGTTCATTAATGCTTATATTAATAGTACTCATGTTTTTTTGTTTAATAGAGTTGGTCTGATATCATATGGTTCAGCCTAACAATATATATACAATTTCCTTATTGAAGTATAATAGCGGAAATTTACAAGCACTATATCTCATAATGCAACTATTGCAGTTCATTAATGCTTATATTAATAGTACCCTACAAAATCTATATCAGCAGTATAATGTAGCGAAATTGAAACAACTTTATACCAATTTATGCACTTGTAATGTCCCCATTTTGGACATACTTCGATTTTGCCCTAAAATCACAATTTCAATGAAAGTAAGAAGTATATCTTATTAAATTATAACTTACCAATAAACTCCAGCTTTAACCCTGCAATAACGTTAGCCAATAATTCATAAACATTCATTTGTACTGTTTGCAACATCCCTAAATTATTTGACATACGTAAGGTTCATTGATCTTAAACAAATAAGTAACTATTAACACGGATTCAAGTCATTAGCTACTCTAATAATCAACCATTGGGAAGATTGGAGATGAAACTGCAATAGGGTGCCCGGAGTATTTCATCTTTCTAAGACCAAGGGTGGATAGGCAACTTCCTTGGTCCACTAATGGCAGACACACGGGCATCCATTAGGGGTGGTCTACTTAGCATGAAATCTCCCTCTTCCTAAGCCCAAGGGAAGATAGGCAACCCCCCTGGCCCACTAATGGCAGACACACGAGCATCCATTAGGGGTGGTCTACTTAGGATGAAAAGGCTACCCCCCTTGTACTTCCGCCTCTTCTTCCCATGGTTAATTGTAGAGGAATAAGTAAAATGGGAGTTTAATCATGATTGGATGGGAAACATGATAAGTCCGCCTGAAGCTATCCCAGCTAAGCCCAAGAGCGGATATACCATCCTTGGCTCCAAGTGGCAGACCTCCAGTCATCCACATGGAGTGGTCTCTTTAGTGGGTAGACTTGTATCTGTATTCCCTATCTATGCTGCCTCATACAATTCCATATAGATTAAATAACATACCATCATCCACAATATTATAATTCATACACAATGCTTTACTAAAGTATAAATATTAAACTGCTATATTGTAATATGCAAATCTATTAACAATTGCTGACTTCTGCCTTGGTCTGCTGAGCGCAGATAATTATGTTTGATCTGCTCCAATTGCCTTGCTGTTGATCTGTTCTTAATATTTAAAAGATATTGCTTAGTGTGAATCAAACGAATAATAATCTAATATACATATTAAAGAATCATAATTACTTATAAGGCTCAATAATTGCTGCAAGCATCATTATTGCATAATTGTATATATATATATATTTCTAATTGTTTTCAATCTAATAATCACATTATATGAACTTATATATTTATATATATACATATGTAATTATATCAAACTTACTCCCCTTATTATTGATTTATCCTTTGTCTTCATATATCTCTCATATTACCATCTTCTTCTTCACATACTTATTGATACCTTCTGCTTATATCTGCTGCTATACTTAGAAGTATATTCCAGATTTCTTACTTGTTTTTCCATTCCTGATTATATCTGCCGTTCTCTTCCCCTTTACCTTCAATATCCCACCCCTTATATATCCTCATATCTTAATGGTGGGGCACACCTCTTTGAAAGGAGTCGTCCTTTTTAAATGGACATGTCCTTTTGTTAAGGAAGGATTGCTTCCTTACAACTAATCGCTACTTTATTCAACATTGATGCCTAAGTCTTTAATTACTACCAAGCGCTGCATTATGTGATCGCTGCCCTCATATTCATAGTTTTAATTGCTGCCTGAGGTAACTGATCGCTACTTTTGTCCCCTTCACATCCTTTGATTCTATGATATAATCGCTGCCTTAGTTTATTAACATTGCTGTCTTTTAATAAGAATTTCATACCAATCGCTGTCTTCTCATACTGCTGTTTGTTTACTAATTTTATTTTAATATATTATATGTTTATTTTCATATATATATATATATTTCAGTATTATATTATAATGGTTATAATTATAATAATATTTAAATTGTTAATATTTATATTTATATTTTCAATATTTATATTGTTATTTATTTTATTTACTTATTTGTATCTCAACACTTTATATTTTAGGGTTGCAATTTCGGGGGCATGACAGCACTTGATATGAAGGTATAAATCTTCCTTAACAACTAGTTACAAGATATCCACATCAAGTTAATGGGAACTATATCATAGTTACTTTAAGTTCATTGTCACAGAGATATCAATCTTATCAACAATGGAATTATGAAAGCAATTAAATTTTGAGTTTTGACATTTATTAATTTGTTTGATTCTCATGTGAACTTTCAAGTCAACTCTAATATTGTGTAGTAAGGATTCTTAATTCTATAATGTATACGATGAATGCTTTATCAATGTTATCATATGAATATCTGAAAATATCCTATATTTTAAAAATTTTCCTTATTTTTTATATAGTCGTCCACTTTGCCATCCCTTGCCATCCCCTAAAATGATCTCAAAAGAATCTGTTTTTTAAATGTGTCCCGTCGTCACTTGTTGTCCCCGTCTCGGAAACTTGGTGGAACATAGCTTTCATCCAAAAGACGTCTTCAATGCCCTTGGATTGATATAAACATTAATTATAATTTTGTTTAATAATTAATAATATTATTTAATCCTTTTGTTATAATATTATTTAATTTAATTTTATGATTGATATTTATTTATTTTATAATATAGTTTGATTGTATTTGCTATTGTAATGTCCCACTTACAGATTTTCTGGATTTTATGATTTTTTTTGTAATTGAACCCAAAACCTATGCTAACAAACCAACAACTGAGTCTAACAATAATGCTAGTTATGAATAGTACAAATTGAGATTTCATGAACAACCAAATACATACAGAATTCATAACTTTGATTACATAATTTCTGAAGAGAAATCCAAACTGAATTTATCACCCAAAATAAGCTGAATTTTAGAAATTACAAATCACAATGAATTATACATTTGAAACCCTTTCTTGTTGTAATTTGCACAGAACTACAGCCAATACACTTCTTTTTCAAATTAACTACAATACCCACTTAGACCTCTTTCAATTCAAATTAATAAATAAAACCTAAGTTACCGGTCTTGGTATTGGTTCAGGTTTTGGTTTGTCGGTTTGGTTCGTGGGTTTGGTAAAAAAAAAGGGGGTTGGATTCATTTTGGGTTCGTCAATACAAAAACATATAAAATTACATATATGCAACTTTTTTTTATAAATAATAAATAAATATAGTAAAATAAAAATATATCTAATATCCATTTATATAAATATAAACAAAAAATAAAAAATATATTAATATTATCATTATTTAAGGGGTAAATGCTTTTGACTCGGAGCTATGAACTGGTGAGGTCACAAATGGGGGACCTCATCCCCAATTTAAACATTCAACAATTACACCCTAATGGGGTTTGAACCTTGATGGAAAGAACAACACCATAACAACTTAACCATCATACTATGCCACTAATGGCAAAAATATATTAATATGATAATATGATTGTATATATATTATATATATGAAATATAAAAATAATATATAAATATAATATGTATTAATATTAATATTAATATAATTATAACATATCAATATTCATAATATTCATATTTGAATTAATATATTTAAAAAATTAAAATTAATTAACGTTAATTACTAATAACTTAAATATAACATATATTAATAATATAAATATTATCCCCTTGAAAGATTCCTTCCTCAATCTGATCTGAATTTTCTGATTTTGGTTTTTCTTGAAGTCTTTGACCACCGTGTAGAATGACTTTGGTTTTGTTTGTGTTTTGTGTTTTCTTTGACTTTTTTGATGTTTTTGGAGTTTTATGCGAATAACATGACATATACAATGCTGATAATGGAAAATAACCAAAGCATACAACGATTCTATTAAGAAAAGACTGAAATTACATAGATATGGGCCAAATGCAACATACCCATTCATCCATAGACCTGGAAATGAACTATTACAAGGCTGCAAATAAAATCTCAGGTCTGATATAACTTTGTGACAGCAATTTTGAACTCTTCCAGCTCTAAAAATGACTACCCAATTCATTTCCAGGTGTGAGAGGAGTTTTGCCACTGTTACAGGTGAATTTTCAGCTCCCAAACTTCAAAATTTCCACTTGGCACCTAAGGTTTGAAGCCCAAATGCTCAACGAAGGTGCGGCTGACTGTGCAACTGCAATAGGATGGTAGAAATGCCCTCTAAAAGGACTGGTCTTCAATCTGATGTAAATTTCTGCCCTCAAAATGGACTGATCTACAATATTCTTCCTCAAAACTTGCTGCCAAATTGATAAGAGAACCTTTATATGCTGTTTTTACCGTCTAGAATGCTGGGGCTACATCCAACACTCCCTTCTCCCAAGAGTTTTCGTTCCTGGAAGGTCAAATCTGCATGTAAAAACCCTCCTTGAGCTCCAACTTGCAAGCTGCTTTGAAAATTATAAACTTGAGATATGTCAAATGGCAGCCTCAAACTCATTTTATAAACTTTTACTATTCCCTCAAGGAGGTCACCCCTTTTTAGGGTTTTTTTGACTTAGCCAAATGAAAACTTTTTAGTAATTTTAATAAAATTACATGGCCCCTTCAAGCTAGGTGTAAATTTTCACTAAGGCCTTCTTTTTGATCATTTAAGTTGTTTTTAAAAGCCTCAAGTTATGTCTCTAGGCTTCATGGCACAAGGGGGTGAACTTTTCACTATTCCTCCTAATTTTTTGTTACTATTCACCCCTTTACTATTCCCTTAGAGACAACTTAAATATTTCCAATTTATCTCTAAATACATCCTCTGAACTCCAATTGAAGGCTCAAAAAGCACCAAGCAAGGCTCCACAATCCCCAAAATGGGTCCCCTATCCATACTGTTGACCTATGAGAACCCTAGTAATAGGTCAACCTCTGCTTAGATTTGAAACGCCTAAGGAAGGGACATTACACCTCATACCATATTAAATAAAATACAAATTTAAATATAATAATGTATTATTTTGAACTTTATTAATAATAAATGCCTATCTCCCTATTCTCTATAATCTCTAGCACTTCAATCAATCAATCAAGAACCAGCATACCGAAGGAACTTGGCAATCATTAGAGCATGGAAACAGCAGGCAACATCCAACAACGGGTAGAACCACATCTCTGAAAGCAACCACCCTTTCAAGGTAGCAAGTTAAGTGTTAATGGCTCCCAATCTTTGAAGTTGATGGAGAGCATTCATCAGAATTTTCCAGTGAAATTGATCTCCTTCCATTTCCCATTCAAACCTGGATGTGCGACTACTTGTGATCTGCTCTAAAGTCAATCCCTAGAATTGCATCCTCGGCAAAACTGAACCAAAAAAAACCCCGGTCCATCACAATTCGTGTTAGGTTCGTCTAGGTTCTTTCGGTACGAACCCATAGGCAATTTCCCATGCCTTGAACGAATTTCGACCGCATCGAACTAGAATCCGGACCAAATACAGACTAGACTTGAATCTTGGGCTTTGGGGTCATGAACCGGTAACAAATAGAAACTTCTAATAACCAGTGATGATGATGTAGATGGATACAATTGTTTAATGATTGGATATAATAAAATAATAACAAACCCTAGTATCAAAGAATAGCATTTTTAATTCCTTTGCTGCAATCTTCCTTGTATTCTCAAACGTCCCCCCTCCAATGTTGTTCGGTGAATAATAAGACTGCAATGGAATTACAAACTAGTGTGGCTAACAAATCCAACACCACCATTAATGGTGCTTAAAATGAACAACAACAAGGACTTCAATCAGCAATGATCCTCCAAATATTTGCTTAAATCTAAATTGCCCTATCATTGGAACCTTGCATAAAATCTCCAAAAAGTAGTAGCAAGCACTACAGTGTCATTGTAGTGATATTGTAGCAAACTTCACATTTTCAATTAATCAACACAATTGTGATCCTAGGATGGAATCATCCAAGATTGGAAACAAGGGTTTTCTTTCTTGATCCCAAATGTGGAATTCAAGAGGGTTATTGTCCTTTCAAACCCTAAACAAACCAAGGGTTTTTTTCCTTGGATGCTCTAGATTGAACAAATTGCTAAAAGATTGCCATGCTACAGGTGCAACTGGCTAAACACAAAAAAACTACAAAAAGCCAAACTGGGGTCAACATGAGCTTAACAAGGCAAACAAAGTAGAGATGGAAGCAAGTAGAAGATGATAAACCTTTGAATAGCGTTGAAATTGGTGATGGCACATGTTTCTTGTAAAAGAGGTTTGTAAGTCATGAGTGGACATGAATTTGACACTCCAAATTTTTTTGGGTGCATATGATACGTTCATTTTAAAATATTTTGTATACAAGTAGGCCTATTTATTTATAGATTAGAGGCAATAGGTTTTATAGAAGTTAAGGGGGCAGTTGTTTTTCCATTTTTGTCAATGGTTTTGTGTGAAGGTTTCTTTCTAGGCTTCTACAATCTTTGGGGGGCAATATGACCTAATTCTATATGCACATTATTTTTGGTGTTGATTTTTGGAGACAAAGTATGTATGGAGTATGTCATGAAACTATATGATCCTCTGAGAGCTACACTAATTAAGGCATGAAGACGTTTTCTTTCCATTTAGGCAGATTAGAGCATCTAGAATTTTAGGCGCATGAATAAACCTGCTTTGATTCCACATGTACTGAAGCAAGCATGACATAGACAAAATACTTGAATTCTTCTTTCAAAACTTGCAGGTCCATTTGATTACTCCTCCGTGGCTATGACTTATTTAGGGAACAATCCTTAAAGGTTTGTATTCAGTCAAAATACATGTTTGAAGTAGTAGGGTAGGGCTACTACCTCAATCATTTGTGTTTATGTTGTCTCATAGTTGGCATGTGAAATCCAAATGCCATTTATATCATACAGAGCGATTGATCTAACTCTCCTCTTGTTAGTACCCTTTCTTAATATAATTCAAGGTGGTTTTCCAAGATGGAAGCCATAGACATGTTGGTTGGTCACTTTTTGTTGAAGGAAAGTTATTGCTTTGCTTGCATATTGATGATGGCTGTGGAAGAAATGAGCTATCTTACATGGGGATGTGTCCTTAGGTCTGTTCTGGGCACAACCCTCTCTGACATGTTTGGGGATACCTTTGAAATGCTCCAAGGCCCTTGAGTTGACTAGAAACGGCCAAGAGGTGTGGGGAATGTCGTCCTATGAACAAAATAGCAATAGATAGCAAGGAGAATTTACTATTCAAAGGGAAGGGGCAATCTGCAATAGGGAATCGAACTGGTTATAGAAGCAATTAGTGGAAGCTCATTGGAAGGTGAAAGTGCAGAGAAAAGCCGCAAGAGGGATGAAAATGCTCACCCTAAATTGAAGAAATTGGCTTTGATTGAGAATGGTGGGTACTAAAATGGAAGTAGGGCTATATTAACATTTGATGTGTGAGGCAAAATAGCAGGTGTGAAAATTTCAGAAAAAAAGAAGAAGCTATAGAAGTGATTGAAGTTTGCTTTGATACCAATTGATATAATGAGTTGATGGAGAAGCATCTGGGGCTAGGAGCAATCTTGCATCACCAAATATAGAATAAGGAGGTTGAGGAGAATTTTGGCTTTGTGTGCAAGGTTTGGGGCATGCTTTGATGAGTTTAGAGACAAAAAAAAAACTTTTTGGCTGACTTCGGTAGCAAAAGAAAAACATTATTGCATCTTCTACTGCAAGGTAACTCACTTCGTTAGTTTGCTGTGCACTTTGTCAGCATCTTCTTGAGTCATTTTATTAGCATCTTCTTGTCCACTTTCCTGTCCACTTTTGGTAGCAAAGGATTTCATTAGCAATTAGGGCAACTTCAATAACATAATGGATTTCACTTTGTTAGCACCTATGTTACTGGTTCGTCTTTGTAGCCTTGCTAGTCCAGGTTCGGGGTTCTGGTCTGGTGTGGGTAGGGTTCGGCAAGGGTTCTAGATTTGCCATGTGGGTTCAACCAGGCTTCAAGATTTTCCCTGTGGGTTCGTCCCAAACGGCCTTAGAAGAATCTGCAATGAATTTTCACGTTTTTTCTTCATATTTTATTATAGGCTTTGCGTTTTTTTTTAAAACCTAAATTAATCATTGGAATTTGTCTGTCTCACAAAAAACTATTCCAAATTCTATTGTGATAGCGGAAGGAATGAAGTCAACATGAAATTGGTTGAAAGCTTCCTACTCCGTAGTCTTGTGGGGTTGAGGCTTCTCAGCGGGTGTGTGGGAGGGAGATAGTTGTTGTCATCATCTCTTTCGTGAATGAGGTGCCAGTGCCTTTTCTTGAATCATACTCTCTGGACGAGCTGCAAGAGAGCCCTTTCATTCCGATAGCCAGCATCAAGCCAAGTCTTCATATTGCCAAAATAAAATAACATTGATAATGAAGGGAAATAATAAATGTCCTACCTAGAGCTATGTTCGAATTAAAAAAATGTTTATTTGTTTTTTAATACTAACACTCAATAGTTTAACATTTTATTTAATATATTATATATATATATATATATATATATTTAAATATATTAATGAATATTAACATAAGTTATAATTATAATACATTAAAATTTAATATATAAATATATTTAAAATATATAATTATTATATTATATATTTTTTATATTAATTTATATTTATATTTCTAAATATAAGTTATAATTTATAAATATAGTCACATTAATATTAATATATTTTATATTAATTTATATTTATATTTTTTATATATATACCATCATACTACAATATTTTTTATTTTTTATTTATATTTTATGGAATTATATAATGGATATTGAATACAGTTTTTATTTTACTATATTTGTTAAAGAAAAGTCTTATATATGTAATTTTAATATGTTTTTTCAATGGACGAACCCAATCCCAAAATTATTTTTGCTCGAATGCACGAACCGAACCGTCGAACCCGAACTTGAACCCGAAACGGAATCTGTAACTTAGGTTAGCACTATAACTCAACATCATGGACTTCACTTCATCAACACTGCAACTTTAGTAGCAAGATGAATTTGATAGCTGGCCATGTTAACAAGTCAAAGGCATTATGGGAGCAATTATCATTGCCTTCGGCAATATCGTTGAAAGAATAAGTAAGTAGTGAATTGAATGGAAATAATAGCTACAAAGAATGATGGTAGACTTTTCTTTTGGTGGCTGATTATCTTCATACTGGGTTGTTTGTGTAGTTTTCCTATCTCGGTGGTGCTTGGGCTTTTGCAGTTATCCTTCTTGGTGGTTATTCTTCCTTGTGTGACTGTTTGATCTCTTAGCACAGTGGCTGTATGTATTTGTTTGGGTGGGCTCCTTCTTGGGTGGCAGCTATTTCATTGTTGAGCTGTGAGGTTTTCTTTTGACATTTGGGTGTCCATTTAGCGCTTTGTCAAACTTCGTTGAGGTAGCAGATTTTATGCCTTGTTGGCAACTGATTTATGAGGGTCGTGATGTTTCATTTTCTGTTTTGGGCAGCCATGTCCAATTTTTCTTTGTGGCTGGCCATTTTCTTGTTCACATGAACTTCATTTTTGCTGTGATGGCTGTTCTTGGGCATTTGGTTGGCAACAGTCATCCTTTTTGTGTTTGATGGGTAATTATGGTGAGAACTCCATGGAAATTAAAACCACCAATCTTTTTTACTGTGTAGGCAATAGATAACGAGAGAGAAAAGAGAGATTATTCACTTAGGGAAAGAGAAAGAGAGGGCAATTGACTTAAGAGTAATCAATAGAGAAAATGGTAGAGGTTGAACAACTAGAGTTTTGGTCGTAGAGGTGGGGAGACCAAAGGATATATAGAAGTTCCTTGAGATTGAGAAGGAATAGGGGAATATTGAGAAATTGAGAGGTAGGGTATGGAATTGTATTATTGTCCTATGCTTTATTGTTGAACTGTGAAACCAGTAATTTCACGTAACTTGTTGTAAGCCATAGTTGGTAGGGCATGTAGGAATGTATTTGGATAGCGAGATAGGTTTCTTATTGGCTATTGTACCATGTAAGGGCAATTTTTTGTTGAGCTAATAAATATCAATGTTTTGAGGCTTCTGCTTGGTGTATGAGCTATTCTAGTGTGAGTGGCTACTAGGTAGGTTAGTCTTTCAAGGACCCCTTGGCTAGATTACACCAAGCGGTATCAGAGCAAGGTTTCTTGTTGGATTGTGTGTGAGAGGATGTCTTCGAAGAGGAGGATTGGGCTGCACTTGAGGAGGCCTTTGGGGCTTGCAACTATATAGAGGATAGAAAGGGCTCATATGTAGAGGGTTCATGAGATGTTGAGAGAAGTATAATCAAAGTTAGATGTAATAGAAATTGGGCAATGCAAAGGGGTTACTGTGGATTTGAGTTAAAAATCACAAAGAATGTCATGTAGGTGGCATGGAGGAAGAGAAGAAGGTGGTGATAGAAGAAATGGAGGTGCGAGTTGTTGAACTAGAAAAATTAACTGCTGCAGCAGTACACCTTTTGAAGATGAAGCAGGTTTTGGAGCTGAAATAGTGGTCAATGAGGGCCCCATATATGATAGAGAAATAGGTGAGGGTGAAGAGAGTCTCCTACTAGAAGAGGAGGTGAGAAAAATAAATAGGTTATTGTAGGGAGCTTTATGAGATGAACTTGGGGAGGTGAGAGAACATGTGCAGATTGTGGAAGAAGAGATTCTCATTTAGAGGATATGGAGAAACAATTTAGTAGGGAGAGTGCAATAGAGGTTGGTGAAGAGGAGGTGAAAGAAATGCAAAATATTCTATTAAGGATTGGGGGGTTCTATCTCTCCAACAAGAAACCTCACTCTTATTTCTCCCCAACAATTTATAAGGACAATGCCATAGACGTTTTTGCAGCTAAATTAGGCATTAGATGCAATAATTCAACACAATGACATCACTCGCAAATGTGAATTAGAGGCATCGTTTATATGAACGCTGTGATTTTTGTTTTGTTTGTTTGTTACAAAATGCAATAATATATTGGATTGTAATTTATAAATTTTTTCTCCAAATAAAATATTTGATAAGTACATTTTTTTTAATAAAGGTTTGTTGTTAACTATAAAATACGCACCCTATAAATTTTTTGTTTTTTATTTGTTTTTCTCCAACCTTTGAATGGCCTTTGTGGCCTCACAGTAATTCAAGATGATGTTTTCTGTTTCTGTTGTTACAAATTTGAGGTTATTCACGTGACTTGTAGGAAAATGATCATTTGAGACTTGGGCTTTTGGAATCCTTTACGCCATTTACACCTATTCTCGAGTCTGTCTTGAGTTAATGTGATTATTTCTGCATGCATTTTTCAAAAGCTTAGATGAGATCCTATATGGATTATCTTCATGGGGTTTTTGAACCCTCTTTTTTTTTTCTCATGCCTTTAATGCCTTTTCTGCACGTGATAGAAGACTTTAAGTACTAGAATAAGATTATACTTTCTGGATGCCTTTTTTGTTTCAAGGCTATGGCTATTGGTAGCTGACTGTCTTTTCCTGAAATGGCTCCAGTCATGCATTTTTCCTCATATTCTAGATGGCCTCTACATGCCTTTGTAATCATCTTTCACTCTGATTCATGAGATTCTCAGTTGCCAACTTTCATACACAAGTACATGCCTTTTTGTGGTACTTAGATACCAAATTAAATTGGAGAAACGCAATGAACAGATGCATTATTGAAGAGAGGCAAATATATACAGAAACATAATTGGTTCCAGAAAGGAAATCGAACAACTAACAATCAACCACCCACTGTATATATGTTAATAATAATCCAATAATATTACAATAGCTATGATATAATATTATAATAGTATGAGATTATTATAATATTCCAACACACGATTCATAGAAGTTGTCAAATAGGTTTATAAAGATGTGTGTGTGCTGGCTGGATAAGGCCAAGCACAAATACACTGTTGTAGAACTGGTCTAGCAAAATCATCACATGTTTTTCTAACCTGCATGCAGTCAGTGAGATTCCAATTAATTGAAGTCCACTTTTTTTGTAATTTTCTTCTTGTGAGTGAGGCTCTAGTGAACTGGGCCAAATGTACTTGTAGGAACTTACTAAGATGTAGATAACTACAAGAGATGAGATATCCATGGTCACTATTACAAATGTATGTCTTGGCTCATTTCTTCTGTAACGTCTCTTTCCCCATACAAGGGCCCTCTTATTGCTCCTGTTATTGAATTATTGCTATGATGTGTGCCTACAATTGAAGCCATTGCTGGATCATTAATTAGGTCGAGAAAATGCTTTAAACCTAGTTATAACTGTTTTTACTGTAGCAAACCTTAGAGAAGTCTGAACAAAAATTTGATGACTCCATCTATTAGAAAATATATAACTGAAGCTGTAAAACTTGAAACCCTGACAAAAATGAAATCTAAAAACTTGTTAAAAAACTAAATAGTAATCGGAACTGTTTCTTATAGAGACCAGAAAAACAATATTTAATATTTATGAAATGGATAACAGAGGATAAATAACAATGAGTTGGAAGAAATTGGAAGGAAAGCAGCAATCTGCTGCTCATGGAAAGTAATTGAGGCAGTACATAGAAAGGGGAGACATTTCGTAGCTCCTATGAAATGTGTTTGACACCTTTGCAATCCTTCCCCTTTAGAAAAAATCAGCTAGCTTCAAATGACAAAATGGAATGATAATTTGTTGCTTTTGTTTTTTGAAATTGCGAAAATGGATGTTATTTGTCAGTTTTAGGTTTTCATATTCATGTTTTAGGGTTTTATTAGGGTTTAAAATATTTGTTTTAGAAGTTACAAAACATTAAAAAATATTAAAAACATGTGGGTTGAGAATTGGATGCAACTGGGCACAGCTGGGAACGCTCAAGCACGGCCAATGCACAACCTTGTTGCCTCGAGTACCCTATGGTATGTCCTAGACGTACCCACAGCCTGGGGTGGAAGGACCATGCCTAGTGCATCTCGTGCATGAACTTGAGCCCGCTCTTGAACTCGTTTCTATCTGGTCCTATACCAGGGGCAAAACAAGTCATTTCCAATAACATAGTCCAAACCTTTCATATAAACTTGAGAAGAAGGCTTGTTATTGACATAACTCACAACAGGTTCAAGAGGTTCCAATCCATTTAATGTCCTCTTATTATTATCATTTAGGTCTCCACTTAAACAAGGCTGGTTAGAGGCAATTGGAGCAATATATCTGCAAGGTTGAATACTGGAAGCAGTAGGAATTATCAAATAATGCTCAAAATCTTCTTTTGGAATTTGTGAAGGCACCATCTCAATATCATTAGGCATTGCTAAAACCATCATACCACCAACTTGACCATTCTCAATTTGTTTATTATTTGAGAAAACAAGGTTATTACTTATTAGTGATGAGTCAAAAACTTTTGTGCTTTTGCATAAGTTTGAGTCTTTCATTTCCATAAGAATTCAACTTGTCTATCCAATTTATATACCAACTTAGCTTTTACCTCTTATCTTTTGCCACAAATAATTTATTTGAAAATGAAGGTGTTTAATATGTTCAAGGGAATAAAATAGACTTTGGAAAATTGATTTAGGAAGTATTGATTTACTTGGTTTGTGTGTGATCAAACAGGATGGAGAATATGACTTCCTATAGCCGTGAACGCAATGCGGATGCATTGTCAACAAATCTAATTTCAGCTGCTAATTAGTTTGCTCAAGTTATACTTTGTTGAATAATAACTCTTGTTATAACCGATATAGTCTTAGTTTTGCACTTTTATGATTTAGAACGGCCATAGGCCAAAAACAACTCTATTTATTATTTTTTTGTAACCAATGATATTTTGGTTCTATATTTTATGGCGAGGAGTGGCTGTAGGCCAAATCATTCCCATTTAGTTTTGATCGATCGGTTGCAAGCCATGAGCTATAAAAATTATATAAACCTCCACAAAAGAAGGAATGGATGATCTGCACATGTTTTTTCTATCCAAAAAATAATATATAACAGTCTGGTTGAATCTTGAAGAATTTATAGTAAATTGTTTCAGTCACCTTGTGGAACAAGAGGGCCCATTCTCATGAAGCACTGGTGACATTATTGTCTGTTCTTTATTTTGTATGTTCTTTTCTATAGTTTTATTCTATATGATTGATGTGAGATTGTTATTTGTAAAACTGCTGGACTGGTTTCAATACGAGAAGTGTGATAATAGTCGTTTGTATGAAGAGTGATTATAGTGATTTATATCATTTCACATACATTTAAACTATCTATTTCTTTGGCAATAATATAGTTAAAACATATTTAGTTATAAAGTAATTTCTGGTGATACTGTTTGTTCTTTAAGAATTTTAATTTCTAGTTTGATTGAAATAAAACTACAGTTCTTGTAGCTTGCACATGAATTTCCTGTAGCAGTTTCTACATAATTACTAGGGAATGATTTTAGTCTTTACAAATTCTTTGTTGAGATAGTTGCATTGCATTCCACTTAAATTTACTGCCTATAGCTCTTGAGCAAACAATCATTGTGTCTTTCACAAGTTTACCCCTTGGATTTACATAGGATTGAACTGAACCTAAAACCTTGAGCATCAATTGTTACCAACAAAAAGTTAAATTTATTTCACTATATTAATCTTAGTTTTATTCCAAACAATTGGCACCATTCTTTTTTAGCACATGGCACACCATTCTCAAGTGATCATCTTGCTTGTGAAAAACAATACATTTAGACCACCCAAACCCACTATTTTATATATTTTTGTAGATGCATGTAGAGGGACTGATATATAATTTGGTAGAGAAACATTATGATTCAAAGATATCAAAAACCTCACATTCATGTGTGGGAGGGACGACTGAGTGTCTTATAATTTAAAAACTTCACCTAATGGTTTTAAGACATGATGTAGCAGAAACTAAGGACTTGGAGGTATGTTACATACCTCAATCCATTAGGAGAGGAGTTGTGAATAACATCTTTAGGATTAACAATAGGTCCCAAGCAAAAGCCTTGAATAAAGACCTACCCACATTCCAAAAGGCCTTGGACAAGATTTTCTTCTGCATGCTATTGTTCTTTAAGCAAACAAATAACAACCCATTCTTATTACCCCAAACTGAAGCAAACCAATCAGCTAAAAGCTTCCTTGCAAGAAAACTTCCAACTTTAGGCAAAGAAAAAAAATGCCAACAAATTTCAATCTTTCCTTTTCCTTTCCAATCACCTCACACATTTCAGCATCTGGCTTCAAGGTAAGAATAGTGCTCTGACCTTGTAAGCTTTCATCTTTAGATGATGCCGGAATGGGCCCTCCATTCTATAACACAAACTCTACACCTTCACTAATGATAGTATTATCCTGTACAAACACCGTGTCTGAAAGAATTTGAGCTATTACCATTTTTATTCGATATGCCTTCATATTAAATGGACTTTAGCCACCATCCTACAGAAAATAAACTCAAGTGATTCCCCACCCACTCAAATGGCTGTACATGCTAGAGCATTAAATTCTATAAACTAAAACCCTGGCGCTTAACACAACAAAGAATTCAATATAAAAAAAGATCAACCAAAGTCAAAATAATTGAGACAAGACAATAGAGTACCTAACCAAGCTAAAAGACTGAACAAAAACTAAACCAAAACCAAACACCAAGGTTTAGACATAGAGACGACCAAGAAGTAGCAAAAAGCTAGCATGGAGAGAACAATGGAGGGTGACTTTTCGTCTTCCCCACCAGAACACTCCATATCAACCTCACCTATTTTTCAACTCATCTTATAATGTATTTTTAGTTAAGTTTATCTATTTATATAATATAATTTCAAAACTAAGAAAATATTTAACCTCTTCTTGAAACTAAATGGTTATTATTAATATATTTTTTATATTATTTAATTTCAATTTCAATTAATTTATAAATATAAAAAATAAGAATATTTGAATGTTATTTTATTTTTTTGATTTGTAAGATGAGGGAAGAGGGTCCTTCATTCTTTAAATTAATTTCCAAAAATAATACATTGAAGATCTAGACCAACTCACCAGTGCGAAGAAACTTAAAATCCAATCAGTCTATTTAGGGCATTTCCTTTCATTGATACCAAAGAGCTAAACTAAAAACTAACAGCTAACCCTTCCTAGGTTGGATTGAAGGATCATTTGGGATTGGTCGCTAGTTTTTTAAAGGAAGATTTCTTTTTTCGAACTATAGTCCAATTTTTTGAACAAATTTCTGAAGAATCTCCATCTTGTTGACTTGAAGCTGAAAGAATATTGCCAGGAGGAGAAGGCAGACCCTTCTTAATAGGATAGGGTGATTTATCCTTCCCAATAGGGGATTTTGGAGAATTTGCCATAGATTCTTTAACAGAGAAAGAGAGTCCTCAAAAGCAATTTGGGGAAACTTAGTGGAAGGAACCAATGAGATATCAAGAACAATATGTTGATGCTGCAAATCTGCATCTTTTCATCAAGTTGTTTGTTTAGTGAAGCAGGAGCATCCCAGGGTATAAGTGCAATCCTGCATCACCCATTTTTATTTTATTTTACTTGTTTGTTTATAGGTTTTCAATTATATTCTAGTCATCATCTAGGCACCACATATCCTACCATAGTTCACTGCAATTGCACATTTCATCTTGCAGTTAGGAACACATGATCTATTTGTAGTTGATAACGTTCTATCCAATTTTTAGGAGATCACAAGGCATAATTCAGCCTTAGGATTATTATTGGGCTTCAAGGACTGCCCAACCATGCAGCCTTAACTCAAACTGTCAAAACACACACTTTATGCACATTAATACACAAAACCAATACATGTTTATGACACCAACCTGGCCTCATAGGTAAATAATCAACAATTAGAATTATATCATTAGTCTTTGCCACAATAGGTTCACAACATGCTAGGCCTCAACAGTTTGATTACAGAATTCAAATGATATTGCAATACAATGGTCAAACTTTGCATACAACTCCAATCTACAACTTGATTGCTTTCAAGTACTATGAGTGATATTTGTGAAGCAGCTCCTAGCCTTAGGAATGATCTCAGTCAATTGCAAGTTGGTGTGAAGCTTGATGCCTAGTTTAACATGTAAACCAAATATGTAGGTGGAATCTTCTAGAATAAATGTGGTGATGATGGATCCTGCAATCTCCATGTGGTTCATACCATAAGGTCCCTTGAGTCCAGTTAATCTAAAAGAGTGTTCCTTTGTTGCTACATGCCTCAAAAAGATGCTGCAGACCTCAAATAGTGAAACTGGGTGTATTCTTGTTAAGTCTAGTAATAAGCCTGGGAGGTGGTGACCCAAATCTCCTGAAATTTGGATAGAATATTATCAACTCCAAGTAGATCATGTTTTCCCAACCACAAGATGAAAATGCAAGTGCAGTGAACTGCAGAAGGATCTGTGGTGCTTGGATGATGACTGGAATATTATTGAAAACTTGCAAACAAATAAGTAAATAATTTTTTTTTGGGTGATGCAAGATTGCTCTTACACCCTAGGATGCTCCTGCATCATTTAGGGATGTAATTCCTTTTGCTGTAGAAGAAAATTTGAGCTTTGGATAATTGAAGAATATACATAAGGGTGCCTTACCTCCAAGGTCATAGGTCGCTTTGAACCAACAAATCGCTGCCCTTGATGGAACAATAAATAACTTTGAAGAAACCTTTGGCACAAGGACAAATGAAGATTTCCCTCGTGTTTCTTTGTTCTTGAGGTCCACTTATTAAGGTCAACCAAGCTATAAGCCACAATTTATGAAACTTGCAAATCAAAGCATGATCCATATAATATTCCCCCACAACATGTGCCCCAAATTTCAAGTTTTTAACCAACTTTGTATGACCCCTAGAAGTGGCTGGGGAACCCATCTATGGTGAAGTCAAAGATTAAGAAGGGGGATTGTTAGAACCCATCTCCGTTGAAGCATTATTTATTGGAATTGATGCAAACTGCCTGTCAGACAAGATAGCCTTTTCCAATCCCAAGTGGCATAAATCTTTTTAGTGTGCCTTGAGGAAACAATCTGTATTCTCAATCTAAAGTGAAAAAAAATCCGTCTTCACCCATAGAGATGGTGTCAAGATCAAGATCCTCCGTAATTTGTACATGCCCAAAATAGTCTGAGGTTGGAAGGAAGACACAAATTGCAGAAAAACTAGACCCTAAATCCTTAGGGCATCCTTCAAATTTGTTCAAATGAGTAGGAAAAACCTAGAAGTCACAACCATGCTGAAAGATTTTTGCCAATGTGATCCCAAGCTAGAAGAGGAGTATTGCCAGTAGCTTTTTGAATGGGATAGAGAGCAATAGAAGTGCATTCAGCATTGTGAAGTTGGAATGGAAACTATTCATTTTTTTCCTCTTGTATTTTAAAGTTGAATGATCTTTTATTAATATTATATTTTATTTTCTTATAGGTAAAGTGAGGGATATGATTTCCTTACCCTTTGTGTTAAGTTCTATTAACTTCAGTAATAAGAACATTACATTCCAGTCCTTATGTACAACCCAAGGAACCACTACTATCCCTAACACAAACTTTCTAGTTATACTGTGTTTGCCCTTAAACATACTAACTAGGGTGATCCTTGCAAAAAAGTTGATTCTGTAGGTAAAACAGGGTCGACATCTGCTGTCTATGGACTAAAAATAAAATGTTCAGAATCAGTTGTTGCAGTCCAAACTAGACATTACTTCATTCCCTCTTAAATCAAGGGCCCTCATGGGCAACCCTCTATCCAAATTCCTCTCCAAATCCATACAAGCAGCTTGAAGAAAAAATTTAACTGCTTGATGAAACTGTCCTTCCCTTTTCCTTGTGCTGGTGTGGCAATGAGTTTTTGAATGGGTACTGCAAGTACTTGAAACCAAACACAAGAACATCCCCTTGCACTTGGTATTCTGTGACAATGGGGTGGAGTCTCTCAACCTAGCCAACGAAGGAATTAAAACCCTCCTCTTGAGCTCCCTAAATGACACCATAGAGACTAACCCTTAAAACTTGTCTTTCACTATTGGCATAACTACAGCAGGAACAAAGTTTGAATATTCTATTGCTGTGTCCAAACTACTTCTGAAGTCTGCCCTCACAAAGTTCAAAGCCAATGCTTGCACTGCTAGCTTATCAGTCAAGAAGGTTGGGGGATTGGAAATGATCAAAGAGGCAACTTCTGAATTGACTTGGCTGTGATCTTTAGCTTCCAAGTAGTTGGAATCAAGGACCTCCCTAATGGATTGCTTTATTGATCCATTCTGTATAATAAAGATGATTCCAATCTTGCATCCGAAATAGATGCATTAAATGCTTTCTCCCGATTGTCTGTTTATGGAAAGAACTTGGGCTCCGTATGGATTTTGCAAACCATGCCTTCTATCCCTCTTGTTACACTTGGCCCAGAATTGAATTCATTTGCTGCTTTATCAACCATCTGCTCACCAACAACAATTAATGGTCACGTGGTCTGTCACATGTGGAATTTCTTGTCAATAGTAAATGGGAACAATGGATTCACATGGCCCACTATTGTCATTTTCTCACAACTTATTAACCTGTCTTGAGAATATTTAGTGCTTTATGGTTTAATTTTGGATTTCAATTCCTACATATTTGGAAGGCCCATCCAATGATCTACGATGTTATCAATGATATACATCTCTTGAGAATTAACTCTGAAACTAGCAAGGAAAGCTGCTATCCTGTTTGCTTCCCTATAACAGTGGTTGAATGAATAACTTTCAAAGGTGTCCAATAGTGGCCATGCTAATTGAGGATATTTTCTAATTTCTAGTTGGGTGGGTAATGATTTCAAATGGCATTGATTATGACTATTGAATCTCCTTTAATGCAAATTTTCTAAATCCCACATGGGCAGATACTTGGAGACCCAGGGCAAGGGAGTGGGCTTCTGCTGTATTTTTAGTTCCCTCAACTAATTTCTAAGATGCAACTCTGTTTAAAGACCTGGAATAATCCTGAATAACACACCTGACCCTAGAAGCTCCAAGCCTTGGCTGCTCTGTCAAAATTGATTTTGAAAATTCCAGCAGGGGGAGAAGCCCGTTTAGTAAGAGCTTTTTAGAGAGACTTCAGGTGAACCTGTCTGGACCCATTAACAGGGATGCTTTTTTATTTTTTAATATCTAATAATTTATAAGTTATAAACTAAATTTTAGAATTAAGAATTTACTTATTTAAAAAAGTTTTAAAACACATATTTAAAGTTGTTTATAGATACATGCATGCAGTTGTCTATTTTGGCAGATCTAAGATCTTTTGAAACGCATTTGCACATATCCAAGTATGAGGGATAAGTAAACATGACAGGTGGTTGGTTAGACATGAAATACATTGTGCACCCTTTGTAATAGAAACATCATTGAAACTATAACATGAGTTTGACACCATTGCATTGGAGGCCCAGATGTGAAGCTATACCTTAGTGCAAGTGACCTGGAAATTGTAAATTTCATTAGTTGAATAAGAAGTAAAACTGTAAATATGAGATGAAGTGTGCTGCATCAGCATCTCAAACTTCTTACCTTCCTCGAAGTCTCTGTGTAAACTGAAAGAAAGACATAAGGTGGACAAATTAGTCTCTCAATGGTTCTAAGCAGATGGCACTTCTTTCAATGTTATCCAAAGTTCACACATGAAAGCTATGGTAGATGGGATTGCCAGTTTTGGGAAAGGTTACACAATGCCAGTTTTTGAATGCTTAAGAATCACTTTCCCAGAAGAGGAGGTGCAATCTATATCTAGTGAGCTAGATGAAATGAAAAATAATTGGAAGAAATCAGGTTGCAGTGTAGTAAGTGACAGGAGGTCCAATACTAGATGATGACCCCTTATTAATATTTTTTACTCAATGTAATCAAGTTGTAATATTCACAAGTCTATTGACACAAACAAGGAAGTGAAGACTACTCATTTTATTTTCACATGCCTTGAAATTGCCAATTTGGATATTGGACAAAAATATTTTCTCCAAGTTATTACAGATAATGCAGCAAATTAGAAAGTAGCAGATGAACTACTTGTGGCCAGATTTCCTTATCTTTTTTGGACACCATGTGCTGTACTTGTTGGATCTCTCATTAGGAGGTCTATAGAAAATTGGAGTGGGTAAGTAAAGCTGTGCAAAAATTGAAGCAAATTTGCAAATTTATATTTAACCATTTGACTTTGAGCTTATATCACACTTTGCGAAGCATGGGCTTCTTTTCCCTGCTGAATCAAGATCTGCTTCTAATTTCATTATTTTGGAAAGTGGACGAACTCTAATAAGCTTTTCATGGAAGGCATTGGAAAAGGTGTTGAAGCAATGACCATGGGAAATGCATTTTGTGGAGGTGCTGAAAAGATCCTAAAAGTGTGTGAGCCACTTGCCAAAATGTTTAGAATTGATGATTGTGGGAAATCTAGCATGGGCTTTGTGTATAAAAGGATGGATAGAGCAAAGGAAGAGACACAAAATGCTTAAGAAAATGATGAAGTCCAATGAATTTGGGCCATTGTAGTCAAGTGATGGGACATCTTATATTAGTTTACGTGCAACGTCTTGCTATCAAAATCTCAAGTTAGTTGAGGTCATGATGGAGATGAGGAGGTAAAAAAGGGCCTTTCGGTGACAAGAGATATGTTGATGTTGATGAAATGAGAAGGTGAGAGAACAATTTACTGGTTTTAAGAACCAAGAGAAATTGTTTGGTCTCAAGGAGGCAAAGATGGACAAGAGGATTGAGCCCCATGTATGGTGGCAGACTTATGGGGCTTCTACTGCAGAGTTGCAGAATCTTTCCATGTGAATCCATTGCTAGTGTACTTGGGCTTCTGCATTTGAATGAAATTGGAGTACACATGATTAGATCCATTAAAAAGAAGAATGGCTAGGGGCCAAGAAACTCTCAGATCTTATGTTTGTTTATAGCAATTTACTATTGCTTTAACAATCCTTGCATTGAAGAACCATCCTTTGAAGGAGATGCTAATGAAATTAGTAGAGGAGAAAATGTAGATGCTAGTTCTATTTTAATTTTGGAACAGACTTTGATGCTGCCACAGGTTTGATGTTGTATATGCTTTAAGATTTGAAAATTGAATGTTAATTTCAATTCCAAACCTAATCTTGAAACTTTGATGGATATTACCCTGCATTTTGATATTAATAAAGTTTGAAACTCTCTTTATCATTTCTGCTGCTCTATATATTTTATTATTTTCAGAGGTCTGCTCATATATTGTTATGAAATTTAATGTTATTTAGGTTTTTTTATTATTCTATCTGCATTGGATTATTCTGAACCTTTTTGAAGATTCTGGATTTCCGAATTCTTTGACCTTCCGAATGGGGAATTTTCTGAGCCTGGTAACTATGCTGCTAACCCTTGTGAAGTTCCTTGTGGTGGTGCTGAAGCTTGAAGGGAATGTATGTTATCAGGAAACTATTAATCTGAAAGGAATGAACAATAGGGAAGCCATTTTGGCTCAAGCGTTCAAAAAAGAGAATAAATGAAGCTATAGGAGATTGTATGCCATAGGAAGCTGTTAATGTGAAAAGGATGAATATTCTGGCACAAGTCTTCAGAAATGAGAATAAATTAAAAATTACATGATGTCTCTGACTATAATATATGAAGATGTACTCATACACAATGGTATATCGTTTGAGGGGTGCTATTATGGATTGGAGTCTCGGAGACCCTCAAGTCTTTGGCAAAAAAGTTTCAACTAAAATTATTTATAAATCTAGTGTGCCAGGAAATGCAGTAACAAAAGTTAATGTCTGAGACACATTTGATGATGACCAGTGCATCAATAATAATAATGTCGATGTAATCATGTGACGGATTATGGGCTTTGCATGAAAGTTATATTTGGTCTATTATGAATGATTGTAGGGCCTCATGGATTGGATGATTTGGAAGATAAAGATGATGATTCCCCTGTGTAGTGAATACTAGTCTCAGAGAAGACTGTAAAAATGAAGAGATTGAAATTGCCAAAGCAGTGTCCATCGACCATGATCTTGAAACTTTGGTGAAGGATAGACTTCATTTTGCCCTTCGTTTGTGACATTTTATCATCCACTCTTAGAGATGTATGAGCACTAGCAGTTCCCCCATCAACTGTTTCGCAAGCCTGTGAATGTTTGTTTTTGTGCTCAAAGAGGATTGTTCCATTTGACCGGACATCATGACAGACATCGTAATCCCTTACAAAGATTGTACCTTATGGAACATTGAGACCAAAGGGTCAGATACTTTGTATCTGATGAATTACAGGCTTTGCATGAAGGTTATTGTCCTGTTGTGTGAACTATAACTTCAATTATTAGAGTAGGGTCTTCTGGATTGGATGATGTGAGAGTTAAAGATGATGATTACCCTTTGCTAATGAATACTAGCTCCAAAGGAGAAGACTGTTAAATTAAGAGATAAAAATCGCTAATGCAGTGTCCATTGTGTGACCATGGTCTTGAAGCTTTGATGAAACATGGACTTCATTTTGCCCTTCGTTCATGACATTTTGTCATCCACTTCTGGAGGTTTATGAGCACGGGCATCTCTCCCATCATTCTTTTTGTAAGCTTGTTGATGTTTGTTTTTGTGGTCAATGAGGATGTGTCCATCTGATCAGACAACATGAGAGACATTATAAATGTGTTAAAATTCAGACCATGGTAAGGAGATTATGCACTTCGTAAATGAATCGGCAAAATGAAATGTCAGTCAAAACTGCTGTCTTCTGAGTATGTTACCTTGCAAAACAAATTTGCAGAGTACAAAAACCAACAAATAAGATGAAATCAGAATCATATTATTTGCTGTCTGAATATTCTTTTTATTCTGGATTTTATGTGTTACAAAAGTGAATGCTCATGGTCGTTAAGTAGACCTGCTGATTTGGGTGCACAAAAACAGAACTAAAGTGCTAACTAAAGCTGGAGCCTGGTCACGTTTTACATCTCTCTAAAAATAGGACAAAAAACTGGGGTCCTGCATCCAGAATTAAAAAACTAAATAAAAACAGAAATAAAACAATTTAAAAATGTCAAAGAGTTGAGTAGACACC
The DNA here is from genome assembly GCA_007258455.2 of Sequoia sempervirens. Lineage (NCBI taxonomy): Eukaryota > Viridiplantae > Streptophyta > Pinopsida > Cupressales > Cupressaceae > Sequoia > Sequoia sempervirens. The sequence continues at coordinate 176,891,300 of VDFB02026320.1, forward strand.
TGCGCCTAAATTTAGGAAATCTAATGCTAAATATAAAATCATAAATTGAAAAAAGCTAACACTAAATAAATGTGTCCAATTATTGTAGTTTAATTTGCTAAACATAGTATGTTCCAGTGCCCAACTTTAAGACTTACTACTTCTATGCCAGCTGGAAAAAAAACAGCAGCTGAGGGATCAAGAAATTAACACAAAACAGAAATCAACACTTAACAAAGATCATACTTGATGGAACTATAATTTGTATGGGCTTGAAGAACTAAATTTACGATTCTCATTGTGTTATGTATTACTATTTTTCATATTCTTCTCAATATGCATTTTGATTATCATAATTAAACACAAGTGATTTCTTGAGGACTAATATTTAAGATCAGTTAATGCTCATTTTGATTTACTTGCTATTATTTTGTTTCTCTGAAAGGTGTTGTGATAATAACGATTAGTCATTCCCTAACAAACACAAGGAGTTTTCCAATCAAATTTTGTATTGTAATTTGCTTGTGATTATAATTGTCAATCTCAAGTTGGGAGTGTCTGCCCAGTGTGCCCACACTACTATTTTACTATTGATCGTTTTGTTTTTCCAAGTTTGTTTTGCCTTTTTCAGATTGTTTGATTTTTTTTTCTTGTGAATTGTTTGACTGACTTCAAGAAATTCTTTTGATTTCCAAGTTGATTCTCCATTTACCTTTTGATTAAATGGATGTATTGCTATCACCTTCATTTTTCCAAAGGTGGATAACACATCAGAATTGAACATTTTCAAAACAATTGGGTTTATATTTAATTTTTCTACATCAGACTTTTGGTGATGCAATGATTCCATTTTTGCATTGAAAATTCTATCAACAAGATCATGGACTTTATTGTCCAATGGTTAAGACTTTCTGGTCTCATGTTCTAGTTCATGTGGCATGTTTGTCCATGGTCTTGTGTTGTTAAAAAGGTCTTGTGGTTTCAATACCATGTTAATGTAGTTGAAGGTACACGGGTGTGTCTAATGTGTCAAAAGGCTAGGTACTTTATGTCATATAGGTCCATAGTTAACTTATAATTAGCTCTCATACAATAATAGTCTATGCAATTCTTTTATGGATTAATTATTATAAACATGTGCAACAGTTGTTAAAGATACAATGAAGGATGAGTGTAAAGTGTCCAAGTCAAGTGGATATAACAGGCCTCATGTCAATTTAATATTTGCACATATTTAATTCATTATGAATAATTTGACATTCAAAGGTGCAAATCTTTGATGTAATACTAATTCTAATAAGCGTTGACTGAAAAGTAAGTTGTCTTGGTTGGGGTTAAATTTGGATTAGAGGTAGATACCCAAATATTTGAGCAATGCAATAAAAATGGAAAAATGAATGTAATAGGTTTCTCTTTTCTTCATGTCTTGACAGACTTTATATTTTTAGGATTTGAATAGTGAGATTTTAATCCCCTGCATGTAGTTAGAAATGTTGAGGACTTCATACTTCTTATGATGATTTCTGTTGTTTCCTTTACACATACACTAATCAAGTATTTCTGTTTGCATTAGGGGAGGAGTTCCTACTTATTTCTTTTTGTCATTTCTCAGGATATCTCTTTCTAGTTATACTTTGCATGTTTCTGCCTCTTTTGTATTTTTTGGTTTAAAGTACATAAAACAAAAAAAATACTTCATACAAGGGAGCTGCCCCTCTTAAACACTGAGGGAAATCGTCTACTTCATGGTGATCTTCCCATGTCTGTTATCCATTGGGTGTGAGTGAATAATCCAATAAAAGGCTCCACCACCAAAAAATAATGCTAACGTCCATTTATGTATGGAGTTGCCCATGCTTCAGCCCATGGCTCTTGATTTTAAGTGCATAGCCAATTTTAGAACTAAACCTGTAAATTTGATTCCATCCTTTGCTGCATCTAGGATTAAAGCGGGATAAACCTGCATTACATGTTTAGCACTGTCACAAATAACTCCTTGGTAGGTTGTCCGAGATTTTTCTTTGAAATTGAATCATAGTTGGGCCATTTTTAACCTAAAGTAGTTGAGTTTTAAGTAGGATTACGTCCAATGTGGTGTGAGTTTGATGGTGGTGTTTGTCTTGCATGTTACCATTCATTCATTCTCAAATCAATTGCTTAAATATGACAATTGTATACCACCATGATGTTTGTTTCCAGGTCTCAAATGTCATCCTGAGAATGATAAGGTATAAACAAAAAACTAAGTTTACAAGCTTAACATACTGCATAATTTGGGTCTCACTACTAAGATTGACTGCAATCTTGAACTACAATGATTGGATGAAATATTTAATGTTTTGGCCTGATAAAGCTCAGAACAGGTGATAAGGCTTCTCATAAAATGTGAACATAAAAAATTTGACTAAAGAAGCATAGTTACAAACCTCATTTGTGCTTCGAGGCAGTTTTGAATTATTGGAAAGAGTCATAATATTCATCCTGCAGGAGTAAATGCATATTTTAGATTTGTTTAGGTTAACGAAAGGAAAAGGAGCAATTTTGATTATCCGGAGATGAATTGTTCACTATTTTTGGTGTTGCTATCATGGTTTCACTGGAACTTAAAATGTTTACATGGCTAGCAAAGATGAATACTGAATAGTATGGGATAGTAGACTAGAACCTTGCCTGTCTTAAATTGTCCTGGCATTTCCTATCAAGTGTAGGGTAAGCCACTATGTACTTAAAAAACTAAATTTTCACTTATCAAAACCTGCTGTTGTGCTTGTTTCTTTTTCTAATTTCCTCTTTTATGCATCTGATAGCAAGAACTTCAACATTGAAAGCTTCAATAACCTTATCTTTCCTAGCTATTGCAATGTTACATGTCTGAAATGGATTATTTGTAAGATCCTTTTTAATGGTACGATTACTGATCTGCTGGCGCTGCTACTTTATATAAACTACAAGTTTGGTTTGCGTGAGGCACAGCTTGATGATAGCAGGGTCGGCACAGTATGCAGCTTCTAACCTAGTTAAATATACACAAGCCGTATTGTCATTTTCTGATGAGATGCTTCTAGTAATCATTTTTTTTTCTGCAAATAAAAGAAAAACTGCCAAATAGTTTTCCATTTAGCAAATGGCATAAAAAATCTTCCTTATTCCATAGCTTTTTATATATGCAGTTGCCAGCTTTTTTTTAGAAATACACGTATATTCTGATTTCATTTTTCCTTGTTATATTCTAGTAGAGTAGTATTCCTGTCTCCTGATGGAAAATACTAGTTCCGTTACTATTCAATAATTAATAGAACATTACTGTGGAGCTTCACAGTTGTGTTGTTAATAACTTTGAAGCTGTTGTTTCAGGTCAAAGTAAGAAAACAGGAGGATTTTCTACCCAGCTCTTTGAGAACAGATCAAGTAACCAATTTTTAAGGGTAAAGCACCACCTACTGAATACATATTTTACTTTGAATAAAGAATTCCCCTTTCAGGATTTGCAAGAACTTCCCAGTATAGTTCTATCTTCCGGGTGATCTTCTTTTTCTCCTGACCGTTATGGTGTTTTATATCTGAAATGTGTTACATGTAAGATTTCTTTATGATGATATTATCATAAGTCAGTATAAACTGCGAATTTCGGGAGTTCTCATTGGAGTTGTTTGTAAATTGGGAGTTTTCCCATATGGAGTAGGAAGAAGTAAGATTTTCTATCTGTTTGCTTTTAGAACCATATCAGTTTGCCAAGTTTGTTGATGTAGATGATTATTTACTTAAGGGGGTTTCTGTAGACTGTCCGCAGAAAACAGGAGAGAATTGATGATTTCATTAAGGAGATGATTCATCCCATAGCATTCAATTTTCGTAAATGTGGATTGTAAAAACTGTTTGTTAATATTTATTATCCTATCTGTAAAGTCCGAAGACTACCACTAACTAATCAAAAAATTTCTAGCAAATTCACTCAATTGTAGTGCATATTTTCGTGTTATGATTTTAATTATAAAATGGATTCTACTTCGAGAGAGATTTTAATCACATGTATTTAGATGGCTTTAGTTACAAACCCTAGAGCAATGTGCAACTGCAAGTGAACATTCTTATACTAACAGGTTATACTAAGATATTTAATGCTAGCTGAAACATAAAATGAGGTGAAAAATGGAATCCATGTTACAATCTTTGGTTTGAATTTACCTTTTTTTAATTATCAGATTTCCTTGAAACCACTTACAAGCCATTTTAATACTTAACAGTAGGGGAGAGGGCCCAATAGTGGAGTTGGGTCCAATAGTGGGGACAAAAGTAGTCTTTAGTGGGCCCCACAATGAAGCACTTTAGTAACCATTTGTAAAACAATTTTTATCTATAAAGTAAACATAAGTGGGTCAATTAGTGTACAGATAAAAAAATGTTTTATAAATGGTTTATATTTGTCCCAAAAAGATATACATCATCACAGTCGTACATGTCAGGGAATATTCATAAACCATTTGATACAACCCAGAAATAATCCAAGTTGCTCTTCTATGAGTCGTAGCATGAAAACATGCATCCACAATTTAAAATTAGTATAATCAAGACTCTTGGCCACATATCACCTATTGCATCTTGAAACCATCAATTTTGTGAAGGACTAGATGACACGTGAAACACTAATGAACCCCATATGTCCCATCACCACATCAAATCAGACCTGTAACTGTATCCCTATTTTCCTGCAACACAATACTCAAGCAACATAAAAGATTCACACGTGTCCCATTAGTCAGTCAACTGCCCAACTATTGGTGACTTCTCCTCAGTACCCACTTGCAACCACCGATATAATTGTGTAAGGGCACCAAAGATGCTTGGGAGAAAAATGAAGCAATCTACGCCATTAATTCATTCAACCAAACCAATCCACTTTGCAATTTGTGCAAATTTCATAAAAACTTTGCAATTTAAGACACCCAAACATATTTCAAATTTGAAAAGAAGAGGACAAAAATTAAAGACTCCATACCAAACAAGCATTAAACATATAAAGAGATTTACCAATTCAAATATACATTAAACCCATTCATGCTTTTCCAATTTCTTGTTATCTCTTACTTTTATATTCAATACTACATATTTTTGGAGGCAATGGTAGAAAAAGCCAAAGTAGCAGCATCAGGCTACCATTAACAAACAACGTAAAGTTTTAGGTATTATACTGGTCTTTACTGATAGGGTTTTTAGTTATATGGGTTTTCAGCTTTTTCCTTTATGCTTGGGAATGCCAATCTGTTGTACGCAATGTAAATGTTCTATAAACTAACCTGTAACTAAATATCTGTGGTTTCAAATATATTGTTTATGAATGTCAATGTGTATCTGATGTATAGAATGTAATTGTTATACCCACTCTGTTGTAAGTGTATAAGATCTTGTACTTTCAATTATATTTTTCATGCCTATCAATGCCTATCTGTTGTATACGATGTGATTGTGTAATCGAACTTGTTGTAAGTGCATAACCTATTGGATTTTCACTTATATTTTTTTTATGACTGGGAATGACAATTTGTTGTATGCAATGTAAATGTTCTTCACATTGACTTGTAACTGAATATTTGAGGTTTCAAGTTATATCATTTATGAATGTCAATGCGTGTTTGTTGTGTCAATGTAATTGTTACACCCAATCTGCTATAAGTGCATATGATCAAGTGCTTTCAATTATATTTTTTATGCCTATCAATGCCTATCTGTTGTATACGATGTGATTGTGTAATTCAGTTTGTTGTAATTGCATAACCTATTGGGTTTTCACTTATATTCTTTATGATTGGGAATGCCAATCTCTTGTATGCAATGTAAATGTTCTTCACACTGACCTGCAACTGAATATTTAGGGTTTCAAGTTATATTGTTTATGAATACCAATGCACATCTTTTGTATACAATATAATTGTTACACCAAATCTGCTTGCATATGATCAAGTGCTTTCAATTATATTTTTTATGCTTATCAATGCTTATTTGTTGTATAAGATATGATTGTGTAATCTTGTATAGTGTAAGTGCATAACCTATTGGGTTTTTTAGTAATATATTTTTTTCTGCCTGGGAATGCAAAGTTATATGCAATGTAAATGATCTTCATACTGAACACCTGGGGTTTCATGTTATATTGTTTATGAATGTCAATGCATATTTGTTGTATACGATTTAATCGTTACGCCCAATCTGCTCTAAGTGCACAAGATCAAGTGCTTTCATTTATATCTATAATTCCTATCAATGCCTATTTGTTGTATAAGATGTAATTGTTACACCCATTTTGCTGTAAGTGCATAAGATTTAGTGCTTTCAGTTATATTTTTTATGCCTACCAATGCCTATCTATTGTATACAATGTGATTGTGTAATCCAATCTACTATAAGTGCATAACCTATTGGGTTTTCAGTTATATTCTTTATGCCTGGGAATGCCAATATGTTGTATGTGATGTAAATGTTCTTCACACCGACCTGTGACTGAATATTCGAGGTTTCAAGTTATATTGTTTATGAATGCCAATGCATGTATATTGTATAGGATGTTATTGTTATACCCACTCTGTTGTAAGTGCATAAAATCTAATGCTTTCAATTATATTTTTTATGCTTAGCAATGTCTATCTGTTGTATACGATGTGATTGTGTAATCCATTTTGCTATAAGTGCATAGCCTATTGGGTTTTTTCAATTTTATTCTTTATGCTTGGGAATGCCAATTTGTTGTATACAATGCAAATGCTCTTGACACTAACCTATAATTGAATATTCAGGGTTTCAAGTTATATTGTTTATATGTCAATGTATATCTATTGTATATGATGTAATTGTTACATCCACTCTACTATAAGTGCATAAGATCAAGTGCTTTCAGTTATATTTCGTATGCCTAGCAATGCCTATCTATTGTATATGATGTGATTGTGTAATCCAATCCGTTGTAAGTGCATAACCTATTAGGTTTTCAGTTATATTCTTTATAATTGGGAATGCCAAATTGTTACATGCATGTAAATGTTCTACACACTGACCTGCAACTGAATATCCAGGGTTTCAAGTTATATTGTTTAAGAATGCCAATGCATTTGTATTGTATAAGATGTTATTGTTATACCCACTCTATTGTAAGTGCAAAAGATCTAACGTTTTCAATTGTATTTTTTGTCTAGCAATGTCTATATGTTGTATACAATGTGATTGTGTAATCCAATTTGTTGTAAGTACATAATTTGCTGGGTTTTAAGTTATATTTTTATGTCTGGGAATGCAATTTGTTGTATGTGATGTAAATGTTCTTCACACTGACCTGTAATTGAATATCTGGGGTTTCAAGTTATACTGTTTATGAATGCCAATGCATATCTGTTGTATATAATATAATTGTTACAACTACTCTGTTGTAAGTGCATAAGAGCAAGTGTTTTTAGTTATATTTTTTATGCCTATCAATATCTATCTATTGTATATGATGTGATTGTGTAATCCAGTCTGTTGTAAGTGCATAACCTATTGGGTTTTCAATTATATTCTTTCTTGTATACGATGTCAATTTGATTCCATATATGCTTGTGTTTTGTATGATGTAATTGTCGAACTCACTGTATTGTAACTGCATATTGAATGTGTTTTTAACTGCATGTAAACAAGCAAATAAACAAAGTAAAATGACTAATAAAAATAAACTGTAATCAACTTTCACATTATAAACTTTGAACATGTACATCAAAGAAAAATGATCTATTCAAGCATTACTGTGAGCTTAACGGTGCTCATTAACGATTTTGATGATTGTTTGATTCATGTTTCGTAATGTCAGCAAGTGGCATACAAAGGTTGAAGGAGGACTAGGCCAAGCAAGAAGAGATCCACGAAAAGGTTGCCTCCACATAAAAGAGGGTTTATATTCTCCTTTGATGAAGAACCTTTTGTACAAGTAGGCAACAATCCTCAATCTGCTAAGGCAGTTGTGAAAGTTAGTGTGTAAGAGTTGCTAATGAAATTGAGCATCCAGGATCACCCACAAAACCAAGATTAACCTTCTATACAAGAGCAACAAGAGGATGAAATGCTGGAATATGGTGCAATAACAAAATGATGCTATTATCCCACTCAAAATGATACAATATGCATCAACACTTCCTTGAACTGATTGAGTTGATATGAACCCATCTCAACTAGTTAGGAGGGAGGGGTGAGTGCTGAATATATAGCATGATATGGGCATATAATTCCAAGAGGGGTACTAACTGCCAAATAACCAAATTAGGTGGGAGTTATGCCTATTTGGAAAATTCCAAATAGGTGGCATAACCTACTCAGAAGGAGATAAGAGAGTGATTTTGTGAGGTGGCATAAAAGGCCAAAAGAGGGTGTGAGACTCAACCACCCAAGTGTGGGTGAGAGTGACACATGTAATCGATGGATTATGCCACATGTCCTCACACAAACCATGTATCATATAACCTAAGTATGCTTAATAATGTGTAGGAAAAATAAATATTAAAATACCTAGTGCACCTCCAAGAAGGTTGAGAACATCAACACAAGAACAAGAGTGGTCGACAGAGGGCATGGCTTGGGCTCTTCAAGATGTTGATGACAAGGGTTGCTTGAATAATAAATAGAAAATCTTGGCTACAACACTAACCAAGTGGTTAGGTGGGCTTACATCCACTTCCAAGAAAGGTCCTCCAACTGTCCTCACAAAAGATGAAGAGGTTCTTATCATCTATTTGTGTATGACCTTGAAATTATCAATCAATCTCAAGACAGAGGTTGCCCAAATTTTCTAGACCCAACCCTTTCAAGGATGGGCTACTTGGTAAGTCCTAATGGATTGGATTTAAGAGGCGCCATCTAAAACTCACATTGCACACAACTGAAGGCATCAACAAGGATATGGTAGTCAACCTGAGACCTGTAGTAGTATCCACTTTTTACAATACACTGTTCACGACATATGATGCTAATCCATATGGTCCTCATAGAATATGGATCTGTGATAAAACATGTATTCAAGTAGGTAGAAATGGTGCGATAAGGGTGTTGGCAAGAAGAGGCAACATGAGCATATCACACATAATTCCCCAGAGCTTGGAATGAATTACAATTCTCTGTTGTGTTAATGCTGCTGGTTAGAGCATACTAGAGTTCTACTTGTTCAAGGGAAATAAGTAACTCAAAAATTACATTGGAGGTTGTGAACCAAGTTCTTGTATGACAACCCAACCACATGCTTGGATGACAAAAGAGCTTTTCATGAACTAGTTGCACCACTTTGCACAATCAGTTCTAGGAGGCGTGTCACCCACTAACATGCACCTTCTCATTTTTGATGGCCATGGTAGCCATGTTGTAGTGACAACCATCTAGGAGCCAAGGATGTTAAGTATTGATCTACTTACATTGCCTGCACACACATTACACAAACTACATCCACTAGATGTGAGTGTGGTTTTTCCATTCAAAACGTACTTCAAATTTGAATGATCGACATGGTTGGTTAGGTACCCAAACATAAAAATCAGGAGGGAAAAATTGGTAGAACTAGGTAGCAAGTTGTTGCAAAAAGTGTTGACAACCTCCAATATGACAAGCTTCAAAAAGGTAGGATATGACCCCTCAATTCCAATGCCTTGGTGGAAGACATGTGTCCAAGCGACACATCAATTCAATGTAGCTGAGGATGCTTTTGTAGTGCAGAACATCCTTAGCCTATCAGGTATTGTTTCAACTAATGAAGTGGCACACACATTGCAATGTACAATAATATCTCAAGTACATCAAGGTATACAAGATACAAGTCAAAGTAGTCCTCATTCAATTGCAGAAGTGACATCTAATTAACAATTTCATAACATGGCAAACAACCATTATGGGGAATTTAATGACGGTCTCAGTCTTCTCTCGCAGTCTAGCCAACCATTTTGGTTGGTGGAGGGAGCTATGAATCTGGGTATTGACTTACGATGCCAAGAAGAGCATGAAATTTTTTCCTTCCCATCTCCACCAACCACATTTGCCATACTTGAAATGGTACATTACTATGTAGATTTCAGCCAAGAAACACAAACTATTGTCAAGGAAGACAAGAACATTGAATCCCAAGTGAGTGAAACAATGAAATCCCAATCAGTATTGACAATCAACAAATTTCTCAAGCTGTCTATGCACACTTTCAATGAAAGAATGAAGAATTTTGCTGATAATGGTATTCTGCTGAGTCGATAGTCTCACCTATTAACTACTAATGATTACATGACTTCTAAAACAACATGCAAAAAGGAAAAAAGAACTAGAAGAAATCAAATCCAAAAAGAAGCAACATAATGAGGAGAGAAAGACAACACAAATTATGGCAATGAAGTTGAAGGAGCAAATAAAACTTGACAAGGAAATTTAGCGTAAGGAAAGAGAGTAGCTCAAATTGTTACAATAAAAGGAAAGAGAGCAGAAGTGGGAGGAAGAGAAGGTTCAAAAGGAACAAGATAGAAAGGAAAGAGAGATTGAAGTGGCCCATAGTGTTGCAAGAGTTTCACCCTTGGTCTCCTTGTGTTGTGCAGTGCGACGCTTGGGTTCGTGACATGGCTTAACCACCTCATGTGGATCTTGGATCTTGTATAAATTTGGCGGTTGTATCAGGCATTAATAGGTCAATCTTTTGGTGTAGCGACAATTGCTCGTGCAATGATTGGTATCAGAGCCAAGGTCACAGGTTCAAACTCCTCGCTTGCGTTGGGGAAAATTGTTGCAAGAGTTTCGCCCTTGGTCTCCTTGTGTTATGTAGTGCGACTCAGGTTCGTGACATGGCTTCACCATCTCCTGTGGATCTTGGATCTTGTTAAATCTGGTGGTTGTATCGGGCATTAGTAGGTTGATCTTTTGGTGCAATAAAAGTTGCCTATGCAACACATAGGGCATTGTAGCAAGAAAGACGGTTAAGCACTCTTATGAACTCATTACCAGAGAATCATGCTTTATTTTGAGAATTAGTGAACATAAATATTCCTCTATTTTTTGTTGGTACTAATTATTCAACTCTTAGCCCATCACATGTAAGCTTCAATCAAATTTCAAGTCAAACATCCAGTCAGGAAGAACATCGTATTCCTCAATTTTCTGTTGGTATGAATTGTTCAGCTCACCCCATCACATGTAAGTTGTCAATTTCCAAATCCAACTCCAAATCATGTAACCACAACTCGAAATGCAACGACATAGGATGAGAACATGGCTCCAAACATTTTTGCTGCCTAGTTTGATTGAGTTTGGGAGGGAGCAATCCTACAAGTCCATCCTTTTTTGGCTAGTTTTGTTGTGTACATTAAAGACTACAAGATTATGTTTGAGGTTGGGAAGGACCAATCCTACAAGTCTATTATTTTTTGGCTTGTTTTTTTGTGTATGTTGGGGATTACAAGATTATGTTTGAGGTTGAGAAGGACCAATCCTACACGTCCATCCTTTTTTGTCTAGTTTTATTGTGTACATTGGGGACTACAAGATTATGTTATAAATATAAGTTCACATTTTATTTCTTATTTTTTGGTTGTAAATATGTTCAATTGTTGACAACCTTTTAATTTAAATTTAGCCAATTGGTTTAAATCTGCCACATGCTATGCTCCAATTGGTCCAACATGTTCATGACTTTCCCATTTGTAGGATTGATTGATCATTGGTCCGGTCCACCCGAATGATGTGTGGTGGGGACCTAGTAGTGGATTAGGCAAACGTGTGGCACCCACACACTTCACCACCCTCAACGTCTAGTTTGTCACATTTGTCGCGTGTCGCTCCCTCAACCCCTTTTTTCCAACAACATGCACTACACATCCCTTCACATTTACTCTACCTGATTGACACATAATTCCAAGGCCTTAGATCATTCAATGCTCCAAAATCTCGCACATCCCACTCATTTTCACCCTTTTCCTACATGCATCTTTTGGAGTGTTTGTTGCCTTAGGCATTGATACATGTTCAACTCCGCTTTGTATTGAGTAATGCATTAGGGAGGCTTGATTTCCCTCAAAGCATTTATAGTGTTAAACTATGTGGTATATATAGTCAATTCAATTTGAAAAGTATACTGCAACATAGTTGAACACCAAATGCCTTTGCAAAAATCAAGTCACTTCAACACTACAACTGTTGGGATAATGTGTCTCAACCTTGCAATTACATAAAGTATTGTTGATAAGTCAACGACAGGGGGCACGAGGGGGTTTCATTTGTACCGTTCATCATTAGGTCTTAGATCTAATGGCCAATGTTTTATTAGCTTGAATTTCCCTAGGAGGCAACCCTATTTTATGAGGGCATTGTATTATGACTGTATTATGATGTATTTTGAGAGTTTGATAGTAGTCGTGTTGCCTCTGGATCTCTGGTTGGTGATACTCCTGTGAGAAGCTTGCTCTACAAGTATATTGTAATCTTTGTGATTTTTGAATAATATATTGGGCGACTTTTCAAGTGTGGGGTTTTTCTTCCGAAAGGGTTTTCCCCACATAAATCGTTGTGTAGTGGTATGCATGATATTTATGTTTATTTCTGTAAGTTTCTGTAACTGTTAAAGATTTGTAAAAGTTTTGCATGATCCGCCTCTCAAAATTAGTGTAGGAAATTGTTCCACTACCTTAACTTCCTTACAACAACCTCAAACAATCATACAATTTTGTCCTATATTATGTATGTAGACGTCTAATTTTGATCACTTCCATATGATCAAACGCGTCTCCCTGTTCATCCGGTTGCTCATCCCCTTTGTCAATATTAATTAAACCAGGTGTTTAATTAATACCCTGCATCTTGCACAAAGGTCCTAAAGTATTCAATTTAATACTTTGCCCCTCTTCCTCCTCTAAATTAAATAAATATGCCCTTTTATTTAATTTAGTAATATTCCCCTTTTGAATTAAAATTCATTTTTAATTCATCTTTTCTCTCTCATGGTCACATCCTCCAACTTTTGCAAGTTGGTCCTTAATCCATTTTAAATACTTCATCTTCTTCTAATTAACCAGGGTTAGCATGTGCACACCCTTAATCATCATTAAGGTCACATCCTCCATAATTTCCCACTTGCCTCTAATCAGTCATTAGCCTATCTAACTGGGTACTTGCACAACCTTAATCATTTGATTAGCCTAACCTAATCCTCATCCTATTTATGGCACATGTCCTTGAGTCAACCTTATTAAAGGCTTTCTCCTTTTGGACAAGGCATCCCCCTTCCCCATGTGAATTTTTAATTCACCTTTTAATCCCCCAAGGCACCTAAAAGGAATTTTTAATTCCTTCACTTCTCCCCACATGTCCTCTATTCATTCTTTATTCTTTCTCTCATCCCCATAAGAATATTTGAGGAATTTTTAATTCCTCACATGTCCTCTCACCCACATGGGGACAAGACCTCCTTTATGAGGAGATCTTGTCCAATCCCAAGGTACTTTGTACCCCTCTCCATGTCATGTCCTTTCCCTCCACCTCATGTCCACTTCACCTTTTAGGGCTATCTCACATGCCACATGTCAAGATGTGAGGGCTTGTGAGTTCTCAACTCACCTTAGCCCTACATCTTGATATTTGGTGGATCAATCTTGACCGTCCATTTCCCCTAGGATTTCCCAAAAATCTTATAAATACCCCCTCTTTTCTCTCATTTTAGGGAGATCATTTGTGCTAGCCAAACTCTTGCAGTTTTGTTTCTCAACCAACACTTAGCCATTTTCTTATTTTCATCCACTTGCATCCATCTTCACATCCTCATCTAGCTTGCATCTTGCCATCCAAGGAGCATACACATCAAAGATCGAAGGGCCAACCAAAGGATCGACTCAACGCAAGGTATAAAGTTCCATTTTGTGGCTTTGTCTTGTTTTGTTTCTAACTTAGGCTAATCTTGAAGTGTAGGTTGTTTAAGTTGTTTATTTGCACTCATTTTGGCTTGTTGCTTGCTTTCTAACCACCTAATTCGACCTATCACATTTCTAGCACGCCCGGTGGGACCCACAAACGGGTCTATTTTCTTCATGTTTGCTATTTTTTGCATTTTTCAAGGTCCAGGTTGCAGGGTGGCGGACTGGGCCTAACAGAGTGGCGGATCTGTCCAGAGGTGGCGGACTGGGCCTAACAGAGTGGCGGATCTGTCCAGAGTGGCGGACTGGGCCTAACAGAGTGGCGGATTTGTCTTCCGGTGGCGGATCTGTCCTGCTGTGGTGGACCTGTCCTGCAGTGGCGGACTGGTCCTGACAGAGTGGCGGATTGGTCCTGACAGAGTGGCGGATCTGTCCTGACAGAGTGGCGGATCTGTCCTTACAGAGTGGCAAACCTGTCCTCCAGAAGGTAAAAAAATTTCTAGTTTTCCCGAATTGTCTTTTGGTAAAATAGGAACATAGTTTAATTAAAGGGGTGTCAATAAACCTTGCTTGGCGTGTTTGGGAAGGCTATTTGACGTATCCAATCCCCTTGTGCCATTTGGCGATCCTGGGTGACAAGAAATTGTAGCTTTCCAAGTCCTTTTGAGTCACCTATTTTTCACTTTCTTAGCGGGACCTGCTTGGGGATTTCATCACCCCAAGGGACGATTCCAACCACGCGAACCGGCGGGGTATATAAAGGGGGAGAGCGAAAGTTGTACCCCAATCCAACCACGTTGTAATTGGCGAAGCGTCGGGATGACGTGAAGAGTTGGTCCGAGCCTCTAGTATCTTGCTAAGGTTCCCGACTCACGCTTGTAATAGGTTGGTGTTCACGGTTTGGGCCTCACGTACCGGGTGTATATCGAGGACTCCTTAGAAACCATGTGCATCCTAGAGTAGAAGACTTTGTTGACCATACCCGTTTCTACTAATCTTAGGGTTGTGCTGCTTGAATTATCTTTCTTGTGCAAAAACCAGTGATTATCGATTTGGCCAAGTCTTTTTATGATTGCTACAATTTGGGTCCTTTGCCTTTGCCATCCATCAAAAAGCCAAGCTTAATTTTATCCTTCGGCGGACTTAACCTTATCTTTTAGCAAACCTGTCCTTGTGCTGTGGTGGATCTGTCCTAGTGCTGTGGCAGATCTGTCCTACTGCTGTGGCGGATTTGTCCCAGTGCAGTGGCGGATTGGTCTTAGTGCAGTGGCGGATTTTTCTTAGTACTGTGGCGGATCTGTCCTAGTGCTGTGGCAGATTGGTCCCAGTGCTGTGGTGGATTGGTCCCAGTGCAGTGGCGGATTGGTCCCAGTACTGTGGCAAATCTGTCCTAGTGCAGTGGCGGATTGGTCCTAATGCAGTAGCGGATTGGTCCCAATACAGTGGCGGACCTGTCCTTTTGTAGTGGTGGACCTATCCCTTTGGCCATCCTATACCATCATTTAGCATCCATTGTCCATCTGTTTTGAACACCGAAACAATCATCTAGCGTCCAAAACGAACATCTGTATGTTCGTTTTGAGCCCTTCATTCTAAGGGTCATTTGTCCTGAATAGTCTTTTGCTTGTCTCGAGAGCCATTCATCTATCTTGAGACACTCCCCGTCCGTCCTAAACACGCTTTCGTCTTTGATCTCCGTTATTCCATATAAACCCCATTAGAGTCATCATCCAAGTCGACCTAGGTATTCATCCCTAATCACAATCATCATAGCTAGCTTAGGATCGCTATCCGTCTTAGGTCAGTTATCATTTTCGACCCAATCAATCCGCTTCTATCTCAAGTTGGATTCGATGTCGTTATCATACATCCACCTTTTAATCAATACCTAGTGTTACCAAGGATCCTTCTTAAACTCGGTTGTGGATCTCGGTCATCATCATCACATCAATCCTAATCATCATATCAATCTAATCCCCACATCATCAAACCTATTCGGATCAAAACCCAGAATCTAGGTTAATCCAACATCTACCAATCAATCCAATCCAATTCCATCAAGCAAATCCACGTCGACCTAATCAATCGTCGTCAACTAATCTTTCATCAAAATCAAATCAATCTCTCATCATCAAGGTGTTTCTAATATCTTGATCTACTTCATCATCTTGCATGCCTGTTCAGACTCAATCACAAGCAAAGAAAATGGCCGACCAACAAGCCTTGAATGCCCAATTGAACAACCCACAAGATCTCACCAACACAGTCAACATCACGTCAGACCCGAACTATGGTGCTAATATCCCTCACGACCCCCACAACGGTACCTCATCGCAATCCAATGTGGATGGTCAAAACACATCACCACTTGGCGAAGAAAACATGGCCGATCAACCTGAGCTCACGTTCGAGGAGCACTTTAGCAACCCAGTTAATGCACAAATGACGGAGCGCCTTCTCGAAAGACATGGTGACCGAATCTTGGCTCACTTGATTGACAAAGGTGTCAAGTTGCCGTCAAGTGTCGACCTATCCAAGTATGGCACCTCCACATCTAATGTACCCCAAGTTGCACATGACATCCCCAGTAGCTGGCATCAACCTGAGTTCGGCAACGCTGTCCTATATCCCGTTGGCAATCCCACACATCCCACCATCTCAGTCACAGGAGCCCCCCAAACTATTGATCCCAATGATCCTTTTGCCTATGGCATGCCACAAAACATCCCGCAACCGCAACCATTAATGCTACCGGCACCACCCCCCTCGAACCCGCTTCCTGCCAACACTGGGGGCAACCCTTTCACTGCCTTACCCCCACCTCTTGGGGCTACAAATCCTCCACCATCGTCGATCCTATCTCAACAGCCGCCCCAATCCAACATCCCTCCTCCATCGTCATTCAACCCTCCGCCATCGTCCCAATCCAACATCCCTCCTTCAGCGTCATTTAATCCTCCACCATCGTCCCAATCCAATATTCCTCCACCATCATCGTTCATATCTCAACAGGCTGCCCCAATCCAACATCCCTCCACCATCATCATTCATATCCCAACAACCTCCCCAATCCTACGCTCCCACTAGTGCTCAACAACCTCCCTCGCACAACATCTCAATCGCACCTCCACCTCAACAACAATCATTGGTCAATCCCCTATTTTCAACACAACCCTCCCAACATCAACCGCAAGGAAATCAACCTCGGCCTTCAGCCCCGACCATATCTTCGTTCCTGGCATCCATTTTACGCCCACAAGCGCAACCACAACATAGCATCCCATCTCGCCCATCACAGGCACCACCTATGCATCAACAACAATATCAACAACCACCTCATCACTACAACTATTACAACCAGCAACAATATCAACAACAACCCTCCTATGGGGCATCACAACAGTCATATCAACACCCCCAATATCTGCAAGCTAATCAGCAACACTTTCTCCATACTTCCCAACAATACGCCACCCACAACTACCCAACCAATCAATATCCCACATCACAACAACAACCTTTTTATCAACAAGGTCCCTTGGCATATCCGCAAGAGGTACCACCTCCTCATTATCCCCACACCCATCCCCAAACATCCTCTTAGAATCCACAATCATCCTATCATCAATATCCATCTAACACGTCGGCCAATGCGGACATACTAGAGATCAAAGCCGCACTAAAAGATCTCCAGGCAGGGACTAGCAAGCAATCGTTCAAGTTCGAAGATATATGTCCCTATCCGTATGATCCCTCCATCTCATTGATTCCCTTCCCCAAGCATTTTGAGATGCCAAAATTTGACAAATATAAGGGGAACAAAGATCCTAAGGCCCACCTACGAGAGTTTTACTCCCAGTGTCAAGAAGTGATCCACAATGACAACTATCTCTTGCGTCTGTTCCCCCGAAGTCTGGGGAGTGACGCACTAGGGTGGTTCATGACCCTCGACAAGGGGTCTATAAAATCTTTTGCGGACTTGTCAGAAAGGTTTGTCTCCTACTTCTCCTTCAACTTGGAGAAAGATACTGATACCCTAGATCTTCTCAAGGAGAAACAACGTGAAGGGGAAACTTTTACTAGCTACCTCCAGAGGTGGCGTGCCCTGGCAAGCCGAATGAAAACTCCTTTGAAAGAAAAGGACATGGTCACCCTCTTCGTGGAGAATTCCCATCCTGACATGGCTCACAACTTCCGATTACACTGTGTCACCACTTTTGCGGAGGTGGTGGAGAAAGGACCCATCCTTGAGTGTGCCCTTGTTGCCAAGGGGCACATCAAAATATATAACCAAGATAGGGAAAGGACATTCAACGACAAGCCACGTTTCTGGAACAAGAACAAGAATGTGGTCAATGGTGGTGTCACTGATACTAAACATGTCCAAGTGGCCAACGCATCCCAGAAACAATAGCAATCTGTACCTAATGCCATATCCGTACCGCAAGGGACACCCCATCCTCCCCAATAGTCCAATCAAAATAACCAAGGGAACCCTAAATGCCAATATGCTCAACTAGGAGAACCCTTGAGTGTCGTCTTCAATAAACTGTTGCAGATCAGCTATCCAATCACGTACCCCGTCACCAAGCCACTAGACGAATCCAAACCTAAGCCCGCATGGTTTAGGGAAAATGAATATTGTGAGTTCCACAAAATTAAAGGGCACTCTTTGAATAAGTGTCAGGGTCTGAAAAACTACGTCCAGGATCTCATCGATCGAGGTGACATCAAGGTTGATCCTAACCAAGCTCCGTCGTCCAATGCTCAATTACAAATTTATCAAAATGCTTTCCCAAACCATAACCAAGGCCCGAGCACTTCCAACAGTAATCCTCAAAACAACAGCACAAATAACGTGAGTTACAAGAATGTACCCTTCAATTATGAGGGTATTATTCATTACATTGAGCAGGTAGAACCTCGTGTATCCATGATACATGTCAAAGCTAAAGACTCTCAATGTGCTGTTACCACACGACGAGCCCGCATCACCATTCCTGCAGCCTCTGCACCTGCCCAACCGACTCCTGTAACTTCCCAGTACAATATCCTTGATCACTTGGGAAAGACCCCTGCACATATCTCCATCTTGGATTTACTCAAGTCTTCCCCTGTGTATCAAGAAATCCTTAATAGAGCCCTACAGGAAACCCATGTGCCTAATAATATGGATCCTACACAGTTCCAAGCCTTGGTAGGACACCTAGCTTCATCTCACCAACTACACTTCAGCCACGATGATATGCCCAACATTGATGCTAATCACAATCGCCCCTTACATATTGAAGTCGTAGTCGCTCGGCATAAAATAAAAAGGGTCCTGGTAGATAATGGCTCTGCCCTCAACTTGTGCACTTTAAAATTCATAAAGCAGGTGGGGTATACCCAAGCGGACCTAAGTAACCAGATTATTACAATCAAGGCTTATGACAATGCAGAAAGAAATTCAGAAGGGATCATCAATCTTCCGGTCCAAGTGGGACCGGTAGTTCAGTACATCACCTGCCATGTCCTTGATCTGGACTTACCATATAATCTCCTCCTCGGCCGTCCATGGCTCCATGCTATGCAAGCCGTGCCTTCCACCTACCATCAGTGCCTCAAATTCCCAGTCAACGGACAAGAGGTCACCATCTATGCCGATCCCCAACCGTTCGAATATTGCCGCACCCTAGAGACATCATTTCCCCATTTGCATTATTGTCCTGGGGTTGAAATGGGGGCATCTCGGCCATCACCCGTTAATCCACCATCCACCGTCATAACCACGCCATCCTCCACTGATCCTACCGTCACAAAAGTCCAGATCATTGACAAAGGGTGTGGCGAGTATGAAATGCATACTGCTCTTAATGTAGCGACCATGCCACCATCACCACACGAGTATGGTCAACCTTCCCATGCTACCCCAAAAGAGGACAAGACTGTCACCTTCCGTGGCAACAACATCCCTACTACCACTTTTGTATCCCCAAGTATCAAGACAGATGCGCCCGAAGAAGACATAAGCCAATGGGTTTACCGAGAAGAGCCTCAGCCAAAAACTCCTCTCAAAGAATACTTCCAAGAAAAGTACCCCTGGCCGACAAAGTTTGTGGAAAAGCATAACTATCAAGGCAGAGGCCTGGGAAAGCAAGAACAAGGGCGGTTACAACCCATTGATACATCTCTGCTACCAAAAAATGTGGGCATTGGGTATGACAGAAAGCAAAAAGGCCCCGAAACATCGTCTAATGCTTCCAATAGTGTAGTTGTGGACAACGGCTTATTGGAAGACATACCCGAGGAGGAATCCATCATACGTGCGTACGATGACGTCGATCATGCCGACCTATCTTCCATGTTCGAATGCCTATCCGTCTGCACCATTAGCCTATCCCTTCGCCATCCTGAGCTCATTGATTGGGACCTACGAACTAGCACACCTATCAGTATGTCTGCGGATACCTATGTTAACCTTATGGGATTGGGGGAGGATGAACACTCCAGTCGCAAAAGTAAGAATAAGAAAAATAACAAACGGTCATCTAGTGAAAACCTCCCTGAGGCACTTCATGACCTTGAAAAAGTAAAAATAAAGGACGCATCTGATGGCGAAAACCTCGAAGAGGCACTAGAAGATGGAGATGTTCATCTTCCCCTTATGGGAACTCAGCTATCTGCCAGATCATCTATTCTGATTGAAGAGACGCAAGAGATTAATTTGGGAACTGCTGAAAATCCCCAGATCACCTATGTAGCCAAGTCACTCTCCGAACAAGAATTTCCGATCTTTGCACAGCTACTTCAGGAGGGATTTGTTAACTTTGCTTGGTCATACTCGGACATGCCAGGCTTAGATCCCGCCTTGGTGGTTCATCACCTGGACATCCGCCCAGACGCTAAACCTGTCAAGCAAAAATAGCAGGTCATCCGCCAAGTTGTATTATTAGTCAAGAAGGAATTAGAGATTCTTGGAGGCCGGAGTTGCTTGACGGACCAATTGGCTACTGAATGGATCTCAACATAGTGCGATGGCTAAACCAAATGGTGACATTCCGGATATGCTCTGGACTTGAGGGGATCTCAACAAAGCTGTCAAAGATGGCTTTCCCCTACCCAATATTGACATGTTGGTCGACCTAACAGCAGGACATGAGATGTTGTCCCTTATGGATGGCTTCTTCGGGTATAACCAGATTCGAATTGCACCAGAAGACCAACACAAAACCGCCTTCACCACTCCTTGGGGCACTTTCTACTACAATGTCATGCCCTTTGGTCTCAAAAATGCGAGGAAAAACATGACGGTCATCTTCCATGACCTCACCCATATCATCATGGAAGACTATGTTGATGACCTATTAGGGAAATCTAGAACACGAGCAGAACATCCCACCATCCTGAAAAAGATATTTGAGCGGTTAGAACACTACAAGTTGCAGCTAAATCCAAAAAAGTGTCTTTGGGGTCACTTCCGGAAAGTTGTTGGGTTTCATAGTCTCTCGCAGGGGCATTGAAGTTGATCCCGCTAAGGTAAAGGCTATCCTAGACATGCCCCCTCCACGCAATCTCAAACAGTTAAGAAGCCTTCAGGGAAAAATGCAGTCCATCCGCCGCTTCATTTCCCAGCTGGCAGACAAGTGTCAACCATTCACTCATCTTCTAAAAAAGGATTCCACCTTCCGATGGAACCCGCAATGTCAGATGGGATTTGACAAGATTAAGGAATATTTGGCCCATCCACCAATATTGATGCCACCTATTCCCGGCAAGCCCCTCTTGCTCTACATCTCTGCCACTTCAGTCGCACTGGGGGCATTGTTGGCGCAACATGATGAGTCGTTAAAAGAAAGGGCAGTCTACTATATCAGTCGGACACTGGTTGGCTACGAGCTAAACTACTCTCCCATGGAAAAAGCATGCCTCGCACTAGTCTTCAGTACACAGAAGCTCCGCCATTACATGCTCAGTCACCCAGTCAAGTTAATCGCCAAGATCGACCCATTGAAATACCTGTTATCTAGAACTACTCTGACTGGCCGCATGGCTAAGTGGGTCATGCTCCTCAGTGAATTTGACATAGAATACGTGGATCGCAAGGCTATCAAAGGGCAGATAATTGCAGATCAGTTGGCGGAAGCTCCTCTAGTTGACACTCACCCATTGATCACATAATTCCCTGATGAGGAAGTCTTTTCAGTTGAGGAAACCCCCATGTGGACACTATATTTTGACGGATCATATACACATAATGGATCGGGGGTAGGAATTTTATTAGTTACCCCTCAAGGTGACTACATTCCCAAGTAATTCAGGATAGTGTTCCCATGTACCAACAACATGGCCGAATACGAAGCTCTCCTCACCGGTCTCAGGATTGCCAAACAGTGGCACATAACTCAGTTGAAAGTCTTCGGTGATTCCTTGCTAGTCATTAGGCAAGTTAATGATGAGTTTCTGACCAAGGATGATAAGTTGTTACCCTACAAGCGCATGGTGGACGATTTCAAGAAATACTTCACCTCCATACAATTTGAACAGATTCCCAGGGTACGAAACAAAGCAGCTGATGCGATGGCCACTATCGGCTCCCTCCTGGACATGCCCAAGGATCGAACAGAGTGCGAGTTCCTTGTAGAACAACTATTAATCCCAGCATACGATATCCCTGAGACTGAAATGGTGTGCGAAGTTGTGGGTCCCACCTCCCCATGGTACCAAGACATCTATGCCTACCTCCGTGATAACACTATACCCCCGGACCTTACCCGTAACCAACGCAAATCCTTCATCCATCGCTCTTCTCGATACGTCATCGTCGGAGATACGCTTTATCGTCGTGGGTATGATGGAATCCTCCTTAGATGTCTAAATGAGACCGAAGCCCATACTACATTAACGGAGGTACATGGCGGTGTTTGTGGAGCCCATTCAAATGGTATGGCTTTAGCCAAAAGGATCCTACGGGCTGGATATTATTGGCCTGCGTTGGAACATGATGCTTGTGAGTTTGTGAAAAAGTGTCTTCCATGCCAGCAACACGCAGATTTAATCCATGCTCCAGCACAAGATCTTCAGCCCCTCTTGGCACCATGGCCATTTTCTCAATGGGGTTTCGACTTGATTGGCAAGATTCATCCACCATCATCCGACGGCCATACCTTCATAATCACCGCCACTGAGTATTTTACCAAGTGGGTAGAGGCAATACCCCTCTCACAAATCACCGGCATTCAGATCTCCAAATTCATCCTTTACCATATTCTCTGCAGATATGGTATCCCATCCACCATCATTTCCGACAACGGCAAACCATTCAAGAACCAAGCCATGAAACACCTATGCGAAACCTTCCATATTCAGCACCATTGGTCAACACCTTATTACCCCCAGGGTAATGGTCAGGCGGAAGCGACCAACAAAACCCTCATTCGTATTCTCAAAAAGGTTGTCAATCACACTGGACGAGATTGGAACCTTCACATTCATCCTGCCCTCTGGGCATATCGCACATCCATCCGCACCCCAATAGGCACCACCCCCTACTCTCTGGTGTTCGGTACCGAAGCTGTCTTGCTAATCGAGGTTGAAATCCCATCATTGAGAATCTCTCTTAAGAACCTCATCAGCGAAGAGGATGCTCGTGTTGCACGGCTTGCACAACTAGAGTTACTGGACGAACGCAGAATAAAGGCCTATGATCATTTGCAAGCATATCAGAATCGCCTCAAGTGTAGTTACAACAAGAAGGTTCGTCCTCGCCAATTCCAGGTGGGCGAGCTTGTTCTTAAAGAGAACCAACGTACTCAGCAAGACCGAGACAAGAAAGGAAAATTTGAGGCAAATTGGTTGGGGCCCTATATCATAGCTGCTAAATATGGATCAGGGGCATACAAGTTGACTACTCTTGAAGGAGACCCCCTTGACGAGCCTATCAATGTCATGCATTTGAAAAAGTTCTACTCCTAAGTCTGCTCGGTTACCCCACCTGGTCAAAAATCTAAAAAATAAAAATAAAAATAAAAATAAATAAATAAATAAAAAATCAAAAAAGTCAAAAATCTAAAAATAGTCAAGAAAAATAAATCCGTCCTATGGTGAAAACCACCTCTTGGTGGCGCCTTGGATAAGTATGGATGGTGAAAACCTGGCAACAGGCGTCATCCATAGAGGGATTAATCATTATCTACCTGACATCCTAGTTATTTTATGTCGTCATCCGCACTATTGTCCTCACCCATCTCATCCCGGACTGTTTGGTAAATATTGATTGAGCATTGGACGACCCATCGAGTCTATCCCCCTTTCCTGAGCTTTTTTTTCGGTATCCCACTCTGAGCTTACGTCATTCACACTCGTGTCATCGGGTAGAATCATCCATCGTGTCGGTCTTCACCTAGGTCCCATCTTGTCGAGTCCGTTCGTCGAACTACGTTGCCCCTGCGCTGTCACGTAGGCAAGGTCGATCATTTGATTCACCCCCAGGGCATTCGTCTGTCATCATCGGTCACCATTTGTCTTCTTTCCGCTTTATCCATGGTCTTTTCTGGAACTACGAGGGCTCTGCGCTTTCACGTAGGCAAGGCTAATCTATGATCGGCCCCCGAGCCCCTAGGTCTGTAGGTTATGACAGTCTTTTGAGATTCATTATCAAGTTGTGCCCACATCTATCGGTTCTTAACAAACGGAATTCATTTGCGTTACAAGATCTTGTCCCTCGGTAATACCCCACGCCAACTGGGTCACCTTATTTCGCATCCACCTTTGGTCTCAACAGGATGAACCCTTCCTAACAGACCTCCTCAATCACATCCATCACCGTGATCCAATGGCAAAGGACCTATTGTCTTGATTTTGATCTTTTGATGCTTTCGAATTTTGTTTATCATTTTGGGTTCCTTCCTATCACTTGTCAAGGTCACCTTGGTCCATCATACCAAGGCGTGCTTTGACCTGCTGAAATGGGGGCATACCTTGATCTTTTGTTTTATCGACTGTCTTCTCGGTTGTCCCTCGTAAGACCCCCCGAGATCTCTAGGTCTTGTGCTACATTGGGACAAATTTATGTGTTTTTGGTTATTACAGCACCAGGCCCGACTGAGGTCATCGTGACCTCGGGGTGTTGGGATAACCTTATTGTTTGCTGTGTTTGTTTCATGCGTAGAGTACTTGCTCGCCTTGGTCTTCTATATCAAGGTGTTTGGTACCCTACGCTATAGTAAAAATCAATGCTCCAAAGATGGCAAAATCTCATTTTCACTGCATTTCCATCACTTTGCATGCACCCTTCATTTCCATCATAACCACGGCTTATGATTTCGGTTGTGCAAGTACTCTTGTTCTTTGTTCCTCTAGTCGGTCCTCTTCCTCTCAAGATATTAATGGTTGTTTTTGGCAAATGCAATCTTCCATCCGCCTATCGCCTACCCGCATCCTCATAACAGTCGTTATTGACATATAATTGCATCAATAAATCATATAAACATGTACATCCATCAATCATACATCATAAATCATATAAACATGTACATCCGTACAATCATACATCATAAATCATATAAACATACATAAATCGTCCATCCACATGTGCATCCATAAATCATACATCATACATCATATAAACATACATAAATTGTCCATCCATCAATCATACATCATAAATCATATAAACATGAGCATACATACATCATAAATCATAAACACGTTTGCATCAATCATAAATCATCCATCCATACAAACATACAGCATAAAAACATAAGTCATCCATATAAACATGTGTATATATATATGCATGCAGAATCACATCATGAATCATCTCATATAGCTGCATAAAGAAAACATCCTGCATAATGTCAATATAGGCCATCATATAATCAAACTAATACAATGTCATGATGCAATACATCTCCATCATATATCGCATAATAAGGTACAAAATCCAGAGATGTGGATCACATCTGCTCTCTGGCGACATGAACAAACCACCCATCCTGTATCTGCCAAAAATAACCAATGTCCTGCATCTGTCTGCTCTACTGTGAGCTGCCCACATCTGACCTCTGCGGAGAATCGGGTGCTGACCCTCTGTGTGCTGGTGTCCCCTGGTACTCGCGGGTAGGTGTCCCCTGGTACTCACGGGTAGGTGTCCCCTGATAACCGCCGTATGGAGACGGAGTCCGCC
>VDFB02026320.1:176917421-176950305 GCA_007258455.2 Sequoia sempervirens
ATATACGTAAACATAAAATTGGATGTAAGAAAAATAGTCTGAGTTAACTATATCTTCCATATTTAAAAAGTATTATTATGGATTAAATAAACTAAATCAAATTAGATATGTTATTATGGAGTTAATAAACTAAGTTCACTTTGGGAAAACAATATTGAGCTTGACAAAGTGATATATATCTGTCTATTTATGTATCAAAATAATGAATAAGTTTTAATATAGAAAAAAAAAATCCATGAAATTACAAGAACACGTAGAGGATCAAGATATAAATGATGACTTCACTAGGGTGATGAAGAGATAAAATTACTAAAACTCTTTAGTTTGTGGTGTGATTTTAATTATTTAATTTTTGAATATTTTTTATTTTCTAAAATTAATATTTTAACTAAATTAAAACAATTGATATACTTAATCAAAGGAAAAATAATGGTATAAGATAAATATAATTTATTTTATTTTATTTTATTTTTGTATGTTAGATTATAATATCATGAGGGAGCATATATTTAAATTAGAAGTTATCATTTGGTTAAACTATCACAAGTAAATGATCCAACCGATCAAAATTATTCAAGAGTTGAATAAAGATCAATCATACCAAAAAAAATTAAACTTTGATAAATGATATAATATAAAACAAATCATTATTCTCACTATTTAAATATAACTAATTTTCTAAAAGATAGACATAAATTTTTTAGGGGTCTAAAAGATAGACTGGGCCCACTTAAAAAGATAACTCCAACTCCCTATCATATAACAGTGGAGTCGAGATAATTTTTCAAAGGGTATCTTTATGACAAAAAACAAAAAAACATGCTTACATACAAATGTGGTTTATTGTTCTTTCAAATATCATTGAGTGTCACTTCATCATGCAATAAATCCCTATGCTCAACAATCTATTTTTGTTACTTAATACACAATGGGCTCCGAGGATAATTTTTCTTTTAAAATAAATGTTCCTCTCCATCTCCATCTCTATATTCCTCTCTATCTCTATCTCCTTATCCCCCCCTCTCTCTCTCGCTCTTCCCTCCTCTACATCTCCATCTTTCTATCCCTACCTCTCCCTCTTTCTCCCTCTCTCCCTATTACAAACATAACATGAGCCTATTTATAATGAAGCCTGATTATCTTCTTCATTCAATTTTTTTTTTATTTTGGTCATGTTTGAATCCATGCAAGTGGATGCACAGTTTATTTGAAGCTATCATTTCTCCATTTATATCTTTGTTGGAACATATCATAGTGCCCCCTAGAAGCCACATTCACTAGGAAATATGTATAGAAAATATGTGAAAGATCTTATCCATCTCCATCTTCATATCCATCTCTATCTCTATTTTCATCTCTATGTCTCCCCCCCATCTCTAACTCCTTACCTCTCCTTGCATCTCTCTCTCTTCCCCCTCTATCTTTATCACTATATCTATCTCTTTATCTCTCCCTCTTTCTATCCATAGCTCTCCCTCTCTCCATCTCTCACTATCATTCCCTCTTTATATATTTCTATACTTTTCCTTCCTCTCTCTATTGCTCTCCCTCTTGCTCCCTCCATCTCTTATTTATATCTATCTCTCCCTCTCTCTATCTCTCATCACACATACACATGCTCCATATTTATCCATCCCTATCTCTATATATCTCTCTCACACACACAATCCTTGTTTCTCCCTTTCTATTTCTATCTCTATCTCTATCTCTATCTCTATCTCTCTCTCTCCCCCTTTCTCTATCTCTCTCCTCCTCTCTCTATTACTTGTCTCTATCTCTCTATATCTACCCATATCCCTTTATCTTCCCATATATCTATATCTTCTTCTTTCTCACTCCCTCTATCACCCCTATTTCTATCCCCCTCTCTCCATCTCTATTTTTTTATAGCTACTTCTATTTGTTTATCTATCTCTCAATATATGTCTACCTCTCCCCATCTCTCTATATCTCCTTACATCTATATCTCTCTCCATCTCTCCCTCTCCCTCTTCCTTTATATATCTCTATCTCTTCATCTTTATCTCCCTCTTCTTCTTCATTTATATATTTCTATCTCTTCATCACTATCTCCATATCTCTCTATCTTTATCTCCCCCTCTAGGTCTATATCTATCTCTCTATCTACTTTTCTACCTCTTCCTCTCTTGATCTATCTTAATATTTACCTTTATCTTCCTCTCTCCCTACTACACCACGTCTTGTTGTTACTGATTTACTTTTACCTTCACGGGTAAATAGGATGGTAAATGCAATCATGATTTTGATATGTTTGCTAAATGCATGGAATACTGAAATAGGTATTATGTGAAAGTGTTGATAAATGCTTAAAAATAGTAGCTATGTTAACATGATGAAGAACATACATTGCTATATGATTATGCTAAAGTTTAAGATGCATAAGGATTTATTATGAATGTCTAACTACCATTGCAAATGTTTTGAGTTGGTTGTAGGGACAGGTTCAATCCTCCAAGTGGAGGGGAAGTATGACTCAAGAGAAGTGATTGGTCGGATAACCCTTAATGATACCTATCTAAGCTCACACACACTCACAATAGAATGGTTGAGTCTAGTCATAGTTTGGGGGAAACTAGTAAGTCATCCTAGTATGATGTGTTTGCATTAGTAAGGGTCTTGATTATTGTTGAGTGCATTCTTCAATGATGTTTATGTGTTTAGAGCTTATGAGTTCTTCCTTATTTTACTGTGCTTGATTGTTCTTAATTTGGTTGAGTCTCTTTGATATGAGTGATACCTTCTTTGTATGTATATATGTTTAAACAACAAATCAAGCATATAATTATATAATATGCAAGAGAATATGGGTTGCACATTTATAATATACATACATACATACATACATACATACATACATACACATACACATACACATACACATACACATACACACTTTGTGTACCTACTCATCGATGAAGGAAAACAAATATGCTTCTAATATTGTTAAATATTAGATAACTTGTTAATATATTATTATATATATGTATGTCTCTTTGATATGAGTGATACCTTCTTTGTATGTATATATGTTTAAACAACAAATCAAGCATATGATTATATAATATGCAAGAGAATATGGGTTGCACGTTTATAATATACATACATACATACATACATACATACATACATACACATACACATACACACTTTGTGTACCTACTCATCGATGAAGGAAAACAAATATGCTTCTAATATTGTTAAATATTAGATAGTGTTAATATATTAGTATATATATGTATGTATGCATGTATTGGATAATACATACATGCATACGTATATGATATGTGTTATACCTTAAGATATATATATTTATATGTAAGGTTATGGTGATACCATTTCATGCAATAACAAATATGTATAAACATATATATATATAAAGGTAGTAATATGGATTTGTATTTGCAAGAATATTTATACAATATAGAATACAAAGTATTGAGAATAAAAAGAATATATAATAATATGTATATATATTCTATATAAGGAGATGCAATATGACATATATACATATTATATATATATATTTATATTAATAGTATTTTATAAATGCTAATGTTCAAGATAATGCATGGGGTGCATAGAATGGTGTAGCCCATGATAGTGTTTGGCTTATACTAAGTATAGAGCACAACCATAAAAGAGAGTTTGGCTTAATAAAAGTCAACTTATAGAAGACTACGAATGGATAAGAGAACATTTCATTAGCCAACGATGCATTTACAGTATGCCATGTATAGGAAGGAAAGGAAATATGTTGGAATAGAGTTTAGGCAACACATAGTGAACTGAGACTTAGTCAAACATATTTTAGAGGCCGATTTATTACATGAAAATTGTAAGGAAACTTGCAGCCATTATATGACAATTTTCACATAACCCAAAATAGATAACAATGCAAATAAGTGCTTAGAATCCACATGCAAGAGAATAAACAATATACCCATCAAAGATGACACAAGATATAACCTGGGAAAACCCTCAAAAGGGAAAAAACTAGCCTCCAAAAGCATCCATACTCCATCATATTAATCAACCATGAAGTAAATACAAGAGTTACAATGAACACCTTTGAAGCATCAAGCCCTCCAATGCATTCCCATGTGTCCAAGCATGAATCCATACACCCCATGCCATGCTTCACAAATGCACTCTCAAGAAGACTCAATAATGATAGCCAAACCACTAAGCCAACCTAAACCACTACACATATATTTTCTTTTATAGACACAATCTCACACAAAATACAACTAGTGGTAAGGTAAAACGATGTACCAAAAAATCATGTGAATACAAAACCATTAACCCCTTATTTAATATTAGGTACTAAGACATCACATTATTTAATATTTCCCCAATATTAAATTAGTATCACATGTCTCCCACACAATAAATAATAATACAATGTTACAATACAACATAAGTGGGTCCCCAAATAATTACCTAGTGTGATTATCCACACCACCAAGGTGTATCACAACTAAATAATTATTTAATTACAAAATTATGATAAATAAATTTATGCAATGGTGTACAACACCATATCTCAACATTCTCCCACTTGTTGTATACATTGCATAAGGGATCAATACATGAAACACATCATCATAGCCATACATGAAACCACACGAATCTCCAACATGCTCTCGTGCTCCATCAAGATACCTGCAATAAGAACAAAGTGACCACCGTCTCAAGCAAGAAATCCTCTCATCCTCCAACATTCCACCTATGGAAGAAAATGAACATGCCAAGGTGAATATGCACCAATCAATGAGAACAAGCATCAAATCCAAGTGATAAAAAAGGCTCTAACCAAGCTGTTGTCAACTTAAAAACCCACATGATTCGAAATAGCATCCAAAACACATGCTAATAAATTCAACCATCCATATCTCTAAGGTATCAATACATCAAAAAACTCATGCCAAGAACATATGTAACCTGTAAACTATAACTACAAGCTCCCTGCATAAAACCTGTCAATGAAGAACATACATATCCAGGAACTCCCACTACATAGGTAATGTCAAAGAATATCAAGTCTACCAATCAAAAATATATATCAAGGTGTGATAAGTAAATGAAATCATGAAGTACCAAGAACAATATCAATGATCCACACATACAACCCAAAGAGCTGCATAATCACTCACAACATGTTGCCACCATCCTCCCAAAAACATGAACATCCAGGAAGGAACCATGAAGCGAGAAACCGGTAAACCATAATGTCCTCCTACCAAAACCTCAAAAGTGTACTATTGTGTCAAGTATGATCTCCTAAGTCCTAACAACCCCAAATGAAAAGCCTCAACAACATCCATACACTCAATCTCATAGATCAACTATAACATATGAATCAATGTAATAATGCCAACATGGATATAAGCCTCTCTAATCAAGAAGATCAAACTCATAGTAACCATCCCCAATACTAGAAATCAGCCTATAAACCATCTCCTAAAAATCCTCATCAAAGAATGATATCATAAACTCAAATGCACAAGGAGATAACCATGCCATAACATCCCTCAAAATGAATCCTCCAAAACTAACTATCCATAACTTAAGATCCATATCTATGAAAGATAAAACATATAAACTCATGCTAAACCATCCTCAAATGAGTATCTATTATCAATCACCATGAATCAACTCAATCCCATGAGAAATCAAAGCACAAAACATAACACATCTGAAAGATATAATGGGAAAATACCTCTCAAATAATAACTTTTTGAGTATACCAAGAGTGGGGAATGAGAATTCTCCTCTAGGATAGCCAAGCCATCATGACTCACTCCAAGAACAATATCCTCTATCGATCCAACATGAACTCACATCCATATCGAGGTGAAAGTCCCTCAATCTTCTTGCTGAAACCTCTTAAGAGTAACCGTCTCAAGAAAATGTCTCTAACCACAAGAGAATTGCAACAGTCACCTAAGTCTCCAAGTATCCATGAGTAGCTATTGATAAGACCAAATAATGACTCAATTTTTATAGGGTTTATCATATATTTTTTGTTGTTAGTATGGACTTTAGCACCTAGTTTTTGACACTCTCTATGTTATTTCTCTAAATTTATGAACTTTGGGCATGAACTTACCCCTGCAACTTTTGATGATATTTAACCTGCTATGTGATATATGTATATTAATTTTACATGTGATTGAATGAATTTTATTCTAAGGTGATTATGGATATACAATTTTTTTGTGCACGCTAATGTCATTATGTGGGTTCACATTAAGATGTAGATATAAATGAAGCTTGCAAAGAAGTTCATGCCAGCTGGCCGGTTGCTAAAGAAGTCAAAAAGATTGTCATTAAAGAGGTCAATGGAGGGAAAACTTCCAGCTCATGTGGAAGTTATAACTTAACTTTAAATGATCATGTATGTTAGTTGAATAGATTTAGGAGGTGTTGTTATGCTAGATCCTCGTTAAGGAAAGATTGGTTTGACTAAAGTCTTGTGCATGCATAAATTCCTTCCTCTTTTCATGCTTTCAATAAATGGCATCCTCCTAGTTTGATGGAGTCGACTGCCCAGTTAGTTAGGGTTAGTTAGAAGATTTCCTTCTACAAATAATGGTCAGATGTCCCTCTTCATAAGGTTGGATGTTCTCATATTGTACTTGCATTTTCAGTTTCAAGGAATACAGTGATGTTGCCAATATGATGTAATCATGTTTTCAATGAAATGAAATGATATTTTGATTTGCTGCATCTAAGTTAGTTTAAGGAAAAATCATTCAAGGGGGCCCAGTTCATGAGAATTCCATCCATTCAACTTAGTATTTACTTTTTGTTTAGTAATTAGTTACATTCTTAGCAATTGTCTATTCCTGCAACCATTGGAACTCTGTTTTGTGTTTTTTCTTGCAACCAAGGTAGACAAAGTAACTTCCTGTCTGTTTGTTGAGATATCTATTTCTATCATTCATTTTAGTCCAATTTAGTTGTTGATTCATGCTTAGTACTTATGCTAATTCCTTTCAAGCATTTTATTTTTAGTATTGTTTCCTTTCTAGTTATAGGATAAGGATGACTAAAGTTGAGTCCTAGTGCACATACAATGCTGACCCATTTCAAGTTCACATCCCTGGGTTGACAATGAAATGAACCTTCATGATGATCAAGATGACTACTTAGTTCATATATCTAATCTCTAAGTTACAACTTCAAGGGCTTAGTTATTGAACCATTAGAGGAGGCCAACATTTTTTGGTGTCGTTTTCAGGGATGGTGTCAAACTAGGAAGTTATTTGGAGTCATTTCTAGTTTCTTTCTTGTTTTAGTATCTCTGAATTTTTTTTTTAGCATACCCTTCATTTGAATAAAGTAATGATCCGATATTCTTTCACCAATTCTTTGTGTGAGTTGTCTGATATTGAGATAATACCACATGCAGAGGGGCAGGATAATAGATGCTCATGGGAGATTCCTTCATAATGATCCTAATCCTGATAACCAACTAGTTGAGCTTAAAAAATTTCCAAGAGATGAAGAGGAAGAGGAAAATCCTTTTGTTGATGCATTTCCCAATTTGACCAGTTCTGAAACTTCCTCTAAAGATCAAGCTGCCCAAAACCTAATTGAGAATCCATTTGCAATTATGGCTGGAAAAAATCCAAATAGACCTAACCAACCATCTTTCCATTTCCTGTCACTCACCGGAATGAAGTTGATACCCTAAAGAACATCCCTGCTTCAGTTCTTCCTAAATTCTATGGGCTTGTAACAAAGGACCTTGCCACTTTCTTGTTTGAATTTGATATCCTCTGCATAAGCTATGATTACACTACTAATGCTGATAGGCTTAAATTATTTCCCACTACCTTGAAAGAAGCTAGATTAAGGTGGTTTATGAGCTTAGGAGGAATACTATAGAGACTTGGGATGATATGAAAACAATTTTTCTTGAGAAGAATAAAGAATACTATAGAGGCAATGATATGAGAGGAGATGATATCTTTAGAATGTAGCAGAAAGAGGATGAAATTTTGGAGGACTATATTGCAAGGTTCCTATTTTTCCTGTAGAAATCTCCGCATCATGCACTCAATGAAGAGTCTCAAAAGTTGCACTAATGCTCTAGAATTGATAGGAGGAGGAGATATCACGCAAGTTCCCTATGATGATATTAAGAAGATATGTCAAAATTACTCCAGGGCAACTATGAAGAAAGGAAGAGGTTACCAATCTACTATGGGTAAATCCTCCACTAATGGAGTTTCAAGGATGGAAATCATTCATTTGCTGATAGATTTCAAGCAGGATATCATAAACAATATGACCACTCAGCTAGGTACACTTCAAGAAAAGAAGAAACATGAGGAGGCAAAAGAAATGTTGGCAAAATATTGTCCTCATTGCAAGAAAAAGGACTATAGATGCAAAATGGTAGCCAACATTGACAGCAAGCAAATTCCACCAAAATTTAGTCCAATTCAGGGTGATGATGACCATGTTTTCTACATTGCACAAAGAAGACCATGGGCTCCAAGACAAGGTATGCCACCAAATCCATTATATTTTAGTGGACCTTATTTGAATTCTTATGCATCTGGTAATTAATGGCAACCCCCATACCCATCAAACTTTGGAAACTATCCACCTTAGCCTTGGAATAACCCTCCAAATACTTGGCCCAATTACCAAAACTCTCCACCTCAGTGGAAAAAATTCTAGGGGAATTGGCAACAACCTCTAGGAAACTGGCAACAAACATCCCAATGGAGGGGAGGACAATAATGGCCAAACCAGACAACTGGTTACATGCAACCACCTCCACAGCCTCAATAGCCTGCCATATAATGCCTCCTCCTCCTAGTTCAAACTCTGCCACACCTAGTCCTACTCAATTACCAAATCAACCCACATCTAACCCAAATAAAAAACCACAACAACAGTCAGTCTACTCTACAGATCCCAATCAATTTCCTACATATGTTGTGAGTGTGAGTGATATTCATTTGCGTTCAAGAACCACTTTTCCATCTCCTTCCACTCCTATTATCATAGAGCTTCCTGTGGAAGAAGAGGAGCATCAAAATCTATCTGATATCCCTACTCAGTCAAGTGTGCCTAAAAATACTGAACCAACTTAGCAGTCTGATCAAGACCCACCATTTCCTCAAAGCTTAGAAGTTGTTAAACAAAAGGAGGAAAAGAAAGAAACAATATTTGATATTATGGAGTAGTTGAAACACATATGTGTCAAGATACCTTTGTTTTAGGCCATAAAAGATGTCCCTATATATAGTAAGGCAATTAAGGAAGCATGTCTCAAAAAGCCAGGGAGGAAAAAGGACTCCACTACCATTCATGTGGTGGGGCAGTTGACAGATATCATGCTTGGGAAAGTCACTGTTCCTAAATATACTGACCTAGGAAGTCATGTAGTTGGAGTCATTATAAATGGAATCCAAGTAAAGAATTCTCTAATAAACTTGGGAACAACTGTTAATGTGATGACTAAGGATATACTACAGCAACTAAATATTTCAAATACGAGACCTACTCCTACTATCCTGTAGCTTGCTGATAGTTCCATTGTCAAACCAGATGGTATAGTAGAAGACCTTGTTGTTCCTCTAGACTCTTGGGAATATCCAATAGATATCATGATCCTTTCCCCTAAAGTTACATTAGGAGGGTATCCCATTATTCTGGGTAGGTCGTGGTTAGCTATAATAGATGCTTACATTGGATGTCGGTCAAGGGGCATGACTATTTCTAATGGGAGAAGCACTAAAAAACTTGTCCTCTATCCTCCTACTCAACCATCCCATGATATGGACAACCCCATATGGCCACATGTTGGAGAAGAGGCTGAGGAGGTCAATTCAGTGGCACAACTCATGATGATAGGAATAAGTCCTTTTCTATAGCTTCAGGAAGAAGATGAAATATTATCCCATATAATTTAGAACCATTGTGAAGTGCATGAAGAATCATCCAGTTATGCCTGTCCATTGCAAACACTTTTGCTCTCTCTTCCTAGACCTCGATTTCCTATAGCAACATATATGCTTCATACATTGTTACCACATGAACTAAAAATTCCAAGTGTCAGTGAAACAACCATGATTGAGTTGACCACACAAGTACAAGTTTTAGAGGGGAAACAGTTGAATATTAACAACAAGCTGAGTCAAGAGCAATAGTTGTCCCTAACAAACCTGTTGAAGTTTCATCAACATGCATTTGCATGGGATTACCATGACATGAAAGGATTAGATCCCAAAATCTGTACTCACATGATCTACATTAGAGATGACTACATACCAGTAAGGAAACCACAAAGGAGGATCAACCCTGCATTGAGGGAGATTCTGAAAGGAGAACTACACAAGTTATTAGATGCAGGATTCATCTACCCTATCTCAAATAACCAATGGATGTCCCCTTTGGTAATTGTACCTAAAAAGGGAGGTAAATGGAGAGTTTGTGTTGAATATAAAGAACTAAATTCTACTACCAAAAAGGACCATTTTCCCCTTCCTTTTATAGACCAAGTATCAGATTCACTTGCAGGAAAGCATTATTTTTCCTTCTTAGATGGATGCAGTGGTTATAATCAGATACAAATTGCACTTGAAGATTAGGAAAATACAACTTTCACCTGTCCTTGGGGGACTTATGCCTATTATGTACTCCCATTTGGTCTATGTAATGCACTTGCAACCTTTCAAAGAGAAGTTATTAGTATATTCTCAAATATTTCACATGATTGTATGGAGATCTACATGGATGATTTTACCACTTATGGTACTGATTTTGTAGAAGCATTAGAAAACCTAAGAAAGGTTTTGCAGAGATGTGAGGACCATAATTTGTCCTTGAATAGTGAGAAATTCTTTATGATGATGCAAGGAGTAGTCCTTGGCCACTATATCTCCTAGAAAGGAATTCAAGTGGACCCAACCAAAATTGAGGTAATTACCAATATTCTTCTTCCTGTCAAGAAAAAAGATGTTAGAAGTTTCTTGGGACATGAAGGATACTATAGGTGCTTCATAAAAGATTTTAGTAAAATGGTAGCACCACTTTATAATATTTTAACTAAAGATGTTGAGTTCCAGTGGATAGAGGATTGTGATAAACCATTCTTTGATTTAAAAATAGTATTAATCCATGCTCTTGTTCTCAAAGGCCTTAATTGGGGATTCCCTTTCCATATTCACACAGATGTATCTGATTATACTATAGGGGATATCTTAGGACAAAAAGAGGGAAGAATAGAGAATTCCATCTACTTTTTCAGCAAGCACCTACAAGGAGCTGAGTTTAACTACACAGTGACAGAGAAGGAGATGTTGGAAGTCATTTATGCTCTCAACAAGTTCAGGCATTATATCACTGGATATCAGATCTTTGTCTATACAGACCATGCAACCATAAGATACCTTATGAACAAGCCATTGATTTCAGTAAGGTTAGCAAGATGATTGTTGTTGATGTAGGAATTTGATATCACCATTATAGACAAGCCAGGTAAAACAAATGTTGTGGCAGATTTTCTCTCGAGATTGACTACATCAGAGGACACTCAAGTCATTGACGACTCCTTTCTTGATGAAAATTTGTTCTCCATCAGTGTGCACACACCTTGGTATGTAGATATAGCCAATTATCTGGTTACAGGGAGAGTTCCCCCTCATTTTTCTCCAAAAGAGTGAAGGGTTCTTGTTGAGAAAAAAATTCTATTCTCATGGATTGCAGGTTGTTTATTCTATACTGGACCAGATCATGTGATGAGAAGATGTGTAAGAGAGGATGAAACCTATGATATACTACATGCATGCCATAATGAACCTTGTGGGGGGAACTTTGCATCTAAGAGAACAACCATGAATATTCTCAATACAAAATATTACTGGCCTACAC
Organism: Sequoia sempervirens; assembly: GCA_007258455.2. Taxonomy (NCBI): domain Eukaryota; kingdom Viridiplantae; phylum Streptophyta; class Pinopsida; order Cupressales; family Cupressaceae; genus Sequoia; species Sequoia sempervirens. The sequence continues at coordinate 176,929,338 of VDFB02026320.1, forward strand.
TTCATAAGGATGCAGGAAAGTACACTGGGAAGTGTGATAGATGTCAAATGATGACTCAACCACTAAATCAGATGAGATGCCTCTATACCCTCAAGTAGTTATCACACCATTTGATAAATGGGGACTTGATTTTGTAGGTCCAATTGATTCACCATCAAATGACAAATCTTACATCTTGGTTTGTACTGACTATGTGACTAAGTGGGCTGAGGTCAAAGCTATGAAACATGCTATGGACAATAAAGTTGTAGAATTCCTCTATGAAGAAATCTTCACACACTATGGAGTTCCTAGAGAGATAGTCACAGATCAAGGAGCTCAGTTCACATCCACTCTTGTCACAACATTGGTGAATGAGTACAATGTTAGGCATAGGAAATCTACACCCTACCACCCTCAAGACAATGGCCAGTCTGAGGTAACCAATAGGGAAATATAATATATTCTAACCAAAACAATAGCAATCCACATAAAATATTGGGCAAATAGGTTGCCAAAATTTGTCTGGGCCTATAGAACCACTTGGAAAACCACTATTAGTTTTACTCCTTTTGAACTATTATATGGAAAAACAACAATGATGCCTATAGAGTTTGAACAAAAAACTCTTAGAAAAACACTAGACCTTGGAATGGATATATCTGAGGCGCAAAAGGACAGGGTTATGCAACTAAATGCCTTAGATGAGATGAGGAAATCAACTCTCCACCATGTTGAGATGGTGCAGAAACAAAAAGTTAGATGGCATGATAAATACATCAAAGAAACAAAGTTCCAACTAGGTGATTGGGCACTTCTTTATGATTCCAGGTATAAAGACAAAGTAGGAAAACTAAAAACCAGGTGGTTGGGACCATATGAGGTTGTAGAGGTTTTATTCAATGGTGTTGTTCAGCTCACAACAATTGATCCTGTCAGGTTCAAGCTCCTGGTCAATGGTCATTGTCTCAGGTTATACCATAAACCGGCCTCAAAACAAGAGTTCATGCAATAATTTATTGAATACCAGAACTCTGAAGTTCCTGCAGCCTAAGGAAGCAGACCTAGTGTCCATCCTTCTAACTAGTCAAAGGTACACATGCAATCATAATAAAGATTTCCACTTTTTGTGGGAATTAACTTCTCCATCAATAAATCTACTCGCACATTCGTCTCCATTCCTTCTCTCTCTTCCATAACTCCACCACCACTTTACCATCATTCCACCATCACTTCACTCCATCATCACTTCATTTAATTTCTCAACCATACTTTTTTGGTGATTGGTACTTTCTTCCACATTCTTTGCAAAAGACACTCCAACTTTTTAGTAATGTGCATAACAACTTAATGTATCTTAATTACCTTACATGTATTTATTTAATTGTTGTACTTTAATATTGATATTTCACATAGCACATCCTATTACTCTACCCTGTTATATCATAATTACATCCCAACTTGTGTGGACACATGCTTTTATTTAGGTTGGGGGGGAGTGTGAACCTGCGTGTCATATATGTTATTCATGTGCCAACATGGCAACAAATTTGAAATGATATAGTTGAGGTGATGTCTTGCATGCATGATATGAAACTAATTCGTCACCATTTTCTTTGATGATACACCTCCTTTATGTCTTCTTTATTGCCTTAGTTAAAATCATAATGCCACTAAAAAGGTAAATTGAGAAATCATACACCATTGGCGTTAGTACTGGTGAAGAGTTGCAGGAAGCAGAAAAGAAATTGAGTTTTTAGAAGAAGGATTGTAGGAAAGAAGTCTTTGCAGAGGTGTTTACCAGATTTTCAGTAGAAGCAATGGCAGGTCAGCTGATCATAAATGAACCCACAGTCCACTAGGAAATCTTAGAAGATGCACTCTCTCTGACCAAATTCAGAAGTTGTGGATGACTAGATTACTTTCTAAAACTAGATAGTTTCAATGATGACATTGCCTTGGAATTTGCACAAACAATTTTTGATGGTAAGGAAATGGTGTAAGGGTTAGAAGTTATAGCCACTGAAGAGAGGATTGTTGAAGTAACAGGTTTTCCTACTAAAGGAGAACCCTACCCTACTTCTAGGGATGCTAGATCAGCTAGGGCAGAATTCACTGAGCCTAGTGATCCTCCACTCGTTATAGACAAACAAGGAACAAGGAGAAATTCTTTGCCAAAAAAATGGAAACAAGTTGTTGTCTACATTATCAAATATATTAATTGCGAGGGTCGCCAATCATGTCTTCATTCTGTACGTTTCAAGCTTCTGAATCACATGAGACATGACAGAAGGATGAATGTACCAAATGTCCTGTACACTCTTCTTGGAATCATGGCTGCTAAGACACAAAAAGGTGGGGAAAATTATGTTTCCCATCACTGTTTGATTAAATTGCTAGTAGAAAAATCTTTGCAAGAAGTGTCCAATATGTCATGGGATAAATTTTTGAAAATTAAGAAATTCAGATTAGAAAATGTGGGTCCTAGAGGTCAACCCCTAACTCATAGGGTTAGTGGGGATGAGGGGGTTATTAAAATCACTCCTGGAGCATCAAATTATGGGGTAAACCCTCTTGTAGCATAGTCTGCAGTAGAAATTGGTTCCTCTGAATCAGAGCATATAGATGAAGAAAGCTCATCTTCAGAACCCAATGTTGATGTTTCCCCTAAAACTCTAGTTTGTACTAGGGATGCCATTCGAAACGAGGAAGCACAAATGAGAAATGCAAAAATTAGCAAAGGGAAGGCTAAGAAGCAAAAACTAGGAAAATTAAAACCTAGCCCTAGGAAGCAAAAAATTGAAGACATTGGTCATCCTGCAGCCGTTGAGAAAAATAAAAGTCCTCCAAAGAAATCAAAACTAACTGAGTCTGCTATTGGTGTGCTGCCAAAAAGGAGCCTTAGACTCAGAGGGACACTTAGGAAGGAGAAAAAATCTCCTAAGGAGTAGGTAAATATAGAAGTGGAAGAAGCTTTTGAGGAGTAGACAAACATAGGGTTGGCAGAACTTGCTGTTGTTGCAGAGCAAGTTTAAAACCAGGAACCAATGCAAATAGAGCAAATGGAACACCAAGAACTAGTCCTAGAAGAGCAAGATATACATCAGGAAACGGTGCAAGGAAAGATCCTAGTAGGAAAGCATAAACCTACTAGTTTTTCATGGGAATAAGTAGCCCTAGACCTATGGAAAGAAATGCAAAAGAAAGAGGAAGAATGGAATAAAGAAAAACTCAAGTTGCAGGAAGAAATCAATAAGAAAAATGAAGAAATTGAGGAGAAGAATGCAAATATTGCTGCATTAAAGGAGAAGGTAGATAATGTGGTGGCTCTAGTACCACAAATGATGGCATGTAGAACTCCCCCAAGGGTATATACATTGCATTTAAAGGAGTGTCATCTTTCTTTTAAGTTGTCAAAGGCTATTTCAGGTCTAAGCCCTTCCATTGAAAACCCATAGGAATTTTTCCAAGCTTATCAATCCTCTCCTCTTGAAGTTAAATATCTATTGTGTGAGTTGTATTTGCATAGCTATGTTGTTCCCAATGACCATGAATGGAATCCATTGTTATACATAGGGGATATTCACTTGAGGGCATTAATGTCATCGATTCAAAATGAAATCAGCCGGGGGCAACAACTCAAAATATATAGAGAAAGAGAACTCAATACCCCCTTATCTATAAGAGTTGAATCAAGAATTACTGTAGATATCTATTACACATGGCACATACTTCTCTGTAATCTAGAATAAAAAAAGAGGATCATGCCTCCTAGGGAGGAAGCATACCTAGAATATGAGTAGGTAGCTGCTACTACAGGAAAAACAGTATTGGGATATATCACAGAGATGGAATGATTTGTTAGATCAATTAAAACAAGCTAAACCCCATTCTCTACAAAATTATTATGCAACTTGCAAATGAAGAATCAAGTACATACATCTTGGGAGGATGAAGCAACACTATTGGCTTCCATTGATATTTCAGCCACCCATTCTGTTGTGGCCAGTACCAAACTACAAAACCTATCAGTATGATGTAGATACAAAGAGGCCAAGGTGGGGAAGATTGGAAAGCAAGCAGGGATTCTATTGGGATCCAAATTCAGACACTGCAAAGACTAATCAAGGGTAGACAATAATTGGTGACTTTAGGGATTTGATAAGGCAAAGGAATTGAGTTCCCTCTGTTGGAGGACCATCAAATCATTAGGTTGGGGGGAGATGATGAGTCCAAATAATGACTCAATTTTGATAGGGTTTATCATATATTTGTTGTTGTTACTATGGACTTTAGCACCTAGTTATTGACACTCTTTATGTTATTTCCCTAAATTTATGAACTTTGGGCATGAACTTACCCTTGCAACTTTTGATGATATCTAACCCGCTATGTGATATATCTATATTAATTTTACATGTGATTGAATCCATGTTATTCTAAGGTGATTATGGATATACAATTGTTTTGTGCAAACTAATGTCATTATGCGGGTTCACATTAAGATGTAGATATAAATGAAGTTTGCAAAGAAGTTCATGCTAGCTGGTCAGTTGCTAAAGAAGTCAAAAAGATGGTTATTAAAGAGGTCAATGGAGGGAAAAATTCCAGCTCATGTGGAAGTTATAACTTACCTTTAAATGATCATGTATGTTAGTTGAGTAGATTTAGGAGGTGTTGTTATGATGGATCCTCGTTAAGGAAAGACTAGTTTGACTAAAGTCTTGTGCATGCATAACTTCCTTCCTCTTTTCATGCTTTCAATAAATGGCGTCCTCCTAGTTTGATGGAGTCGACTGCCCAGTTAGTTAGGGTTAGTTAGAAGCTTTCCTTCTATAAATAATGGTTAGATGTCCCTCTTCACAAGGTTGGATGTTCTCATATTGTACTTGCATTTTTAGTTTCAAGGAATACAATCATGTTGCCGATATGATGTAATCATGTTTTTAATAAAATGATTTTTTTTTTTGCTACATCTAAGTTAGTTTAAGTAAAACTCATTCAAGGGGCCCCGCTTGGTGAGAATTCCATCCATTCAACTTAGTAGTTAATTTATGTTCAGTAATTAGTTATGGTCTTAGTAGTTGTTTGTTCCTGTAGCCATTGGAACTCTGTTATGTGTCTGTTCCTGCAGCCAAGGAAGACATAGTAACTTCCTGTTTGTTTGCTGAGATCTCTGTTTTTGTCATTCATTTCAGTCCAGTTTAGTTTTTGATTCATGCTCTGTACTTATGCTAATTCCTTTCAAGAATTTTATTTTTAGTACTTTTTCCTTTCTAGTTATAAGATAAGGATGACTATAGTTTAGTCCTAGTGCACATACAGTGCTGACCCATTTCAAGTTCATGTCCCTATATTGACAATGAAATGAACCTTCATGATTAGCAAGATGACTACTTAGTGCATATATCTAATCTCTAAGTTACAGTTTCAAGGGATTAGTTATTGAATCATTAGATGAGGCCAACACTTGTAACCGATCAATCCATGCCAAACTCCAAATGCAACATAGCACCATCATGAAGTAATCAAGAAAATGATCAATGTACCCAATACAAAGAGAACTACCCCGATCAATGTCAAACCTCCATTCATGAATCAAGAACATAAACATGACAACATGATCTAACCATCTCCTCCTAGGAGACCACATGCACCAAAACATATATAAATTTGTAATAACCACCCAATTAATCACTAAAAAAGTATATAAATTAGTGAATAATTACTCAAGAAAGTACTCATTAACAAAATATTTGATTTTCAGACTGCTATTATTATCACAAGTCTATCTACAATTTATGCAATATCTTTTAAACTCAAATCAAATCACCCTAATTGTAGTCATGCTCTTCCATAACAATTTCAGAATTGCAACAAACAATATATTCAAATAAGTAAATGCAATAACACTTGTATCACAACCGTCCTTGGTTTCCTTCTTCCATAAGATAATGAAACTAAAGTAGATCAAACCTAAAGGAGTTAAACAGTTGATTTTTTTTTTCTAACATATAAAATGATTCTAGAACTATTACCTTTATCAATCATTATCACAAATCTACTCAAAATATCTTGGCATAGGTATGAAATTTGAATCATAATAAGTTACAATTGCTAATAGGAATATTTGAAATCAAATTAATAACATATGCAACCAATCTAATTATATCAACCATGCTCTCATAAAAATTTAAAGCTATCGTGTTGTAAATGGCGAATTACACAACTAAATAAATAAGACACGAAATAAACAATATATCACCATTTGCATTATTGAATATATACCATTTACTTCTATAAATAAAAGTGGAAAGGAGAGAGAGAGCATCATCAAGGTGATATCCTCCCTACCATGAAGCTTTAGCTTCCTCGTGCTACTCCACAAGAGAAGCCTAACCCATCATAAGGATCTAGCAATGTGTGGCCAATATGCATGATGGAATCCAATTCACTATGTGAATCACTATCAAGTTAGCATACCTACATGCTAATGCAATGCATATATTATGCATTCATCCATTGTACACATTTACATGGAGATAATGTAAGACACTTCAAACAATGCATTTATGAAGGTGATCAATTACAATCAAGGTTATTAGCATAGAATGTTTTGACCATCTCACTTACTCTAACTGACCTTCTACAAGAATAACTAAACAATATCTCCAAAATATATGCCCATACTAGCATTGGTTCAAGTAATAATCTCTCAAGGAAATAACATTTACCAAGTAACCATGATAACAATTCATAATATAATCATAACTCCCAAATTCACTTACTTGATAGAGGAAACAATGTGTCTTACCTCCTTATTTTCTAACTCCTCACATCGAGAAAGCTTTCTAGAAATTAGTGGGAGGACTAATATTATTTAATATGTTCACCTATTACAAAATAATACATTTAATATAGTAAGCACACCTATTGAATTGCATATCTTCATCATACAATCACTTATCAATTTTTAGCCTATTAATTGCAGCAAAAGAAGACAACATTTAAATAGGAATAAATTTTACGTTATTGGGTCAAATTCAAAACTTAAATATGTTTTAGAAAGGTGGAAGAATGGCAAACAAAACCCATAAATGTTTTTGCAGGGATCCCAACCATTTAAGAGCAGTTTTTTTCTGCAATACATCTCACTAGGTTCATATCAGAACAACAGTTTGAGGAAAAATGTTAATCTTAACTTTAAATATTTATAAACACCTTTGTATAGACATTTCAGTTAAGATAACTTAGTATCAAAGACCTATTGCTTCTCTTCAAAACATAACACTTTCCCTCCTACCACAACTTGTTAGATTCAAAACTATTATGTTTTGTAGTCAATAAACCATTAAGTTTCCTATACTCAAAACCACTTATCTATCCCGATTGTAAAAATATCAGTACTTATACTGCCTCATTAACCATCCATGGTGGAGCTCCTTAGGTTAATATCTTGCAAAAGAATAAAAAAAAAAAATATGAACAAAAAACTTAAAGATTTTGGATTCCAATTTACATATACAATATCCAAAAACTCTCATACATTGTAACACTATATACAACTAATCTCATAAATCAAAATATTAATTTAATCAAACAATATTATGTAATGAGAGTCATCTACTCTTCTCAAGTTGGTAAGTCACAAGATAGAAAAATACATTAACATTTTGCATAACAAACCTTTTCCATCTCCTTCTTTGTAACCATTGTTATTACTCAAAACCTTATGGTAATTACTTATCTCGGTTAGTTCATCATTCACATTTAAGTGATAATAGCTACTCCTTCAAGTATTCTATCAAGTTCATCAACGATGATAGAGAAGTTATGCTCTAAGAGTTTATACTTGTTTCCTATTTGTAATAAAAGCTCAACTCCTTTAGTTTGTTTTTTTGTAGGCAAACCAACAATAATGTTTATTTATGGATACATATATCTAGCATAGTAAGATATATGAATACATATATTTAATATAACAAGTAACAGATTCTACTGCTAGTAATGAATATATATAATCAACAAAATGAGATAGAGGTTTCAATGTTGGTCATGAGTTCACTTATGGCTACTATATGAAATTACAATAATCTTAAGAGAATTCATGGCCAACAATGTGCAGGTTCCTTGGAGGATTCACACTTCCTTATAGTCTTTAACATTTTAATATATAATTGCTTCTCAGCTGTATAAGCAATTGGTATATTGGCAGCCCTATTTCCCAACAACTTTTTACAAGAATATTTCCCAGCAAGTAACATAAACTGGGTATGGATAATTTAGCCTACCATGCTCAATTTTCAAAACAACATAGAAATATCAGTTGGATTGATTTATCAATCTTATTTGATTCAATTTTGAACAGCTATATGTTGCCTATAGTTGAAGGCAAGAGGTAATTTATGATTCAAACTTCTAATTATTAAAATGCCTTTACAATTAGCATTAAAATCAGCAACAAGTATTAAGTTAATGCATATCCTTTTATTGCCATACCCATTCCCATTAAATATATAAATAGAAGCATGCTAATGACACAAATTGCTTAAATCATATATCTTTTAACAATCATACACTAGACTTTCATTTATACTTAGAGACTGTTCTTCTAATAGCTAAGTACCTGGCTGCCCTTCCTACTAGAAAGGGTTTCTATAAAAGAAAATTAAATAAATAAAATTCCAAATACTACCTAGTCGCCCAAAATGAACCTAGTTTATTTAATGTAAATACTCAATGGAGAATATGTTTGAATAATCCAATAGTAAGCAAATGCAGATTTAAGCATGCTTATCTTCCAGAATTCTTATTCGTGCTTCACAATAACTTTGAGCCTATGAAACTATTTACCATACCTCTAAAATGCCCTTAAAGGGAGGTCAAAGATCCTGTTCTCATGGCTCTCCATTTGATCAAACATGTAGATTGTCCTTTGCCTTCCCTCTTCCTTGGCATACTCCTCATTGAATAATATTTTTTTCCTTTTCAAATTCCAATCCTTTTTTCATAAAACAAGTGTAGTTGGCGGGTGCAAGGGCAGGTTTCACAACCTCCCCAGCTTGCCTCCATGCCAACCATGCATCCAAAAATATGGAAATACTCCCACGACACATGGAGGGAGTTGTTTAACTTCTTTTATTTTGCTTCTTTCAAATTAATTCATTTTCCTTTTTTTTTTAAAAAGATAAAGGTATTAACATGCCTTCATAAAATTTTATTATAAAGTAATGATAATAATATCATATACTTTAGTGTTATTATTATATTTTTTTCCTCTTTTTTAAAATAATCTTTAAATAAGATAAAATAATTAATAATATCTTTATTAAATATAATAGTATTTATTAATAACATTAATTTTATTCTTATTAAAGTAAATATTATTCAATATTAATGATGTACACCTATATTTATGCATACACACTCTAAAATGTAAATTCAGAAACTTAGCATGCATATACTCATTTACCAACAATATGCTTGATAGGAATTTGGGCCACTTATGGTAATAAACATGCATACATATATATAAATTTATCATATATATATATAGTTGTAATGGTGAACTTTTTATTCCATACCAATTTCATTTTGATAGAATTCTAGAATATAATATGTATCAATCAGTAGCACATTGTTGTGTTAAGTTTGGCTCAAATGCCAATACTAATACGAGCTCTCTAGGTTCATTCTTAGGCAACCATATGCACACAAGGAACACAAATATATTAATCTTATGCAGCTTGGCTACATGATTCTACACGATTCCATCATGACAAGTTACCTCCACCAACGAAAACCTTTTCCTTGATGATACTCTCTCTCCAATCTAAGAGAATGTTAACAATTCATGACACACTTATGAATCAGAACACACAATTAATCACCATCATTGTAATCACTTTTCTTAATTACCCTTCAAGTAATAACTAATGTAACCACATTATCCTTCATAATCACTTATTATTAAACAACTAATGTCGTAATTAAGTGATTAAGATAAGCTAATTAAATAGGATGTGACAAATCCTGGTCTCAAGAGAACAAGTACCATGCCAAACTCTAAGTGTACATCAAGAGTAAACCGTGACATAATACCAAACACTCTAAACCAAGAATACATATCTCCAATCACATGAAGATAACCATACCCAATGTTGCATCCACGTCACTGCCAAAAACTCCCATTGAACTGTGATATGAGCTACACATGGCATCATGTCAACCATCCTCTCCATGAAGATCATCCAGGTCTGCACACACTCACCTGCAATATTAGTAACATACAAGTGAAACCAAGATCTCCAAGCCAAGAAGAAACATACAACAACCAAACCATCATAAACATATCCATCACTGCCAAACCATCACTGTCAAAAGCTCCCACTAAAAGTGTAGAACCAATGAATGTAACAAGCTATCATGACATCATGATAAAAATCTCCTAATGAAGATCAACCAAAGAGTGCCCTCAAACAATCAAAGAACTCAAATGCAACATGAGCTCCTCAATAAGAAAGCAAAGTAAACTATGATCCTCGTACCAAGAAGATACATTGCCACAATTTGAATTAGGATCCAATCCAACACTACCAACAATGCACCTGCATAAACCATCATGACATGCCAAAGTCTCTAAAGCACAAGAAACGTATATGACACCATGATCTTCACCAAATGAACCAACAACATCACCCAACCGTGTCCCACATATCTGCATAATATATCAACTACATAGGTCTCACATCATGACTGTACATGATAATACCATCTCACCTCCTCAACATAACAAGAAAACTAGGAAACCAAGTGACTAAGCCAAGCCACTAAAATTGAAAAGAATCAACACTGAAATATCTATGGGCATAGACAACCCATGTCCAAGTCATAGGTGCAACAAGTAAGTATAAATCACCTACAATGCTACAAAACTTGTAGATACAACAATGAAGCATACAAATCCAACCAAACTGATAACTATGTCAAAAAGAGAATAATCTGAGATGTATAACTGAGCATACAATGAATCCAACATGAAATCTCCTAGATTTGACAATCCATAAGCTCATAGTATCACCATAGTCAACATAACCCATAAATAGCTCAGGATAGAATATCAAAAAATAAATCATGCCAAAACAACTCCAAACATGATCCATTGTGTAGTGCTCTGAACAAGCTTTTCGTCGACTATTCGAAGTCCAAAATTTGACTCTACATGCACCCGATATGACCTCTTGAAGCTCAAAACAAACACCTGACTTCCAACTAGTAATACATTGTCAAAATGGAAAAATCTACAAAAATCTCTAGCACCACAACGTAGAGCATTGAGTCAGCGTTCCAATGAGTCCAAGAAGAGCAAAAATGGAGCACATGGGCAGAAGTCATGCCTCCCAAAAGTAAAACTACAGTTTGAACCTGAGGCAAAACTTTTTTAGCCACCCTTGGTGGCTAGGCAACGACCCCACCCGAGCAGCGCCGCTCCCCTGGTGGTGGACCCGAAACATTTATAAATTTTAATTTAATTTATTTTGCATTAAAAAACCATTGGGCCCCCTTTTAAAAATATGCGGTGAAAATTTTATTAAATAAAAACATTTATTAAAAATATTGGGCAAATTAAATTTTAAAAAGGAGATTTTTTTTTTAAATATACAATAATAATATTTAAAAACGATTTTAGAAAATAAAGGTTTTTAAAAAATTATATTAAAAAATCTCCCACCATCGGATCAATGGGGGTGGGTGGGACATAGTCCCGAGGCAGGGTACTATATGGTCGGGCCCCGGTAGGAGGGGACCCACAAAAAAAAAAATCAATTTTTTTGATATAATCTTTCTGTAGATTTTTTCATTAATATATATATATATTTTTTATTTTTTATTTTGCAGGACAAAATTTTAAAGTGACGAGATTATTTTAATTTTTTTTTAAAATTCTAAATAATAAACTTGACGGTCGTATGACTACAAAAAGGGAACTTTTACTAAAAAAATTTGCATTTTTTTTTCAACTTTTACAAAATAGGTTGAGTTATATATTAAAATTTGTCTCTCGTCCAACCTGAGTCCAACCATGACGTCCATTTTGTCCTAGGAGGTCATTTGTAAAATTTCCCTCACAAAATCCCCATTTGAATGTATAACTAAGAAACACTTTTTGCCCTAATTTTTTCACACCCCAAATTTGCAAACAACCCATCATAACAACAAACCCAAAACCCTTAGATCTAAAATAAACAACCTAAAAACCCTCATATATTTCCATGTCTTTCATTCCCTCATGCATTGCATAGAGTCAAACTTCAAGCAATATTTTCTCAACCTAGGGTTATAACAAAAAATCTTCAAGCATGAAAGCTTTGATACCACTTGTAAAAAAACTTGCAACCATTATATGACAATTTCCAAATAACTCAAAAGAGATAACAATGCAAATAAGTTCTCAGAATCCACATGCAAGAGAATAGACAGCATACCCATCAAAGATGACACAAGATATACCTTGGGAAAACCCTCAAAAGGGAAAAACCCAACCTTCAACCATCATGTTAATCATCCATAGAGCAAATACAAGATTTACAATGAACACCTCTAGAGTATCAAGCCCTCCAATGCATTCCCTTGTGTCCAAGCATGAATCCACACATCCCATGCCATGCTTCACAAATGGACTCTCAAGAAAACTCAATAAAGACAACCAAATCACTCGGCCAACCTAAACCATTACACGTGTTTTCTTTTATAGACACAAGCTCACACAAAATACAACTAGTGGTAAGGTAAAACCATGTACCACAAAACCATGTGAATACAAAACCACTAACCCCTTATTTAATATTGGGTATTAAGACATCACATTATTTAATATTTTCCCAATATTAAATTATTAACACATGTCTCTCACATAATAAATAATAATACAATGTTACAATACAACATAAGTGGGTCCCCAAAGATTACCTTGTGTGATCTTATCCACACCACCAAGGTGTATCACAACTAAATAATTATTTAATTACCAAATTATGATAAATCAATTTATGAAATGGTGTACAACACCATATCTTAACAAACATAGGCTGATTGTATGCAACATATACAAGCATTGTAAAGGCCGAATATAATGTATATTCACAAAGAGTAAAGATTGATTTACAAGCTATGTATTGTGCAAAAATATGGTCGATATCGATGGTGAACCATAGTCGATACTATGGAAATGCATTTTGGTCCTATTAAACAACAAATTACTCAACATTGAATGCTTTTATATAAAGCGATGAAGTATGATGTAATGTTGTCCTTAAGAAAGGACATTGGAATAGATAAAGGATAGCTCAAACCATTGAGAGGCCGTGTTCTCCAATTGAAACATAGAACTCATTAAACAAAGTTAAAGAGTAACATAATTGTATGGTAGCGTGAGATATACTAGGGCATGAACTATAAACTATATTGTGTAAAATGTATGTAACTTTGGCAGCATAGGAATCGGTAATGTGGGTGTGGCATAGTAGATACAATTCATAAAGAATAAGAGTTGACAAAGACAATGATATGCAAAATACAACAACTCACTAGCTATGTGTTATATCACATGGATGACAATATGAGGTAAGTAGAATTATTTTGCAAAGTGTTGTGTGTTCCATAGTGACCAGGTCAATGTAGTGAGTTGTTTCCATTCTCTTAACTATAGTATGAGAATAGGTAAAAGATGGAAAGGTGACGCCATTATATGATTTGCATAAACCAAATAGAAGAGGATTTCACAAGAATCAATTTCTTTTATTTTAAACACATGCAAAGTGAATTGGCCAAGCCATAACTGGCCATAATAGAGGCCGATCTGTTGCAATGTTTAACTGAGTATGGGAATAGAATTCTACCACCTTAATATCATGATAGCTAAGTAAATTTGCATGCTTTAAGGTGTCAAATTGGTTATCAGAATGATAGGTGAATTTGTCTCATGCTTTAGTATATAAGGAGGGATTGATAGTCTCATTTAAACACATCCCTTTGTAAACTTATTCTGCTGCATTTTAGTTTGAGACCTATTTATTCTATGAGCTGGGAGTTATAGTGTGAGAAATACTTTTAGAGTGCATATTACCATCTTGAAAGTGAAGTTATAGTGAAGAATTGATTTGGGAGAGTTAAGTGAAGCTAGTGTGTTGTTGTCGGAAATTTGTGCAATAGTTCAAACAATTGGATTAAGCGTATATAGGCATGATGATCTAGTTTCTCTTATTTATCTTTGTTTATGAAAGATTGAGTTATTGTATGCTTTGTTTGGGCTGCATGAGAATACTTGCATTAAGAATTTATAGCATTTGCTTTGGAAAGGAAAAAGAAGTTTATGCTTTTCTATGAAAGTGCTTGTATTTACTCCATAATAGGAGGGATTATTTATCATTAGTATAAATATACTAGGAATGATTAAACAAGGATAGCTCAAGGGTTATTCAATGCAAATTTATTTGATTGTATTAGATAGCTTATGATGCTAGGAGACCTTAGAAATAATAAGGTTTAGCAGAGTATCAATGAGATATAGTATGAACTATGATAGGATAAGATTGTTGGCCTCCTCTAATAGTTCATTAACTAAGCCCTTAGAGCTGTGACTTAGGGATTAGACATATTCACTAAGTAGTTATCTTACTCATCATGAAGGTTCATTTCATTTTCAACCCAGGGACGTGAACTTGAAATGGGTCAGCACTGTATGTGCACTAGGACTCAATTGTAGTCATCCTTAAACTAGAAAAAAATAGTACTAAAAATAAAGTTTTGGAAAGAAATTAACATAAGCACTGAGCATGAATCAAATACTACACTGAGCATCGACAACTGAACTGAAAATGGATGACAAAAATAGAAATCTCAACAAATAGACAGGAAACTACTTTGTCTGCCTTGCCTGCAAGAACAGTCATAGAACATAATTCTAATGGCTGCAAGAACAGACAACTGTTGAGGCCGAAACTAGTTACTGAACAAAAAAAAAACTATTAAACTAGATGGATGAAATTCTCACCAAGTGTCCCCCCTTGAATGAGTCTTCTTTAAGCTAACTCAAATGCAGTGAATCATAATATCATTTTATTCATTGAAAACATGATTACATCATATCAACAATATAACTATATTACTTGAAACTAAAAAATGCAAGTACAATCTCAGAAAATCCAACCTTATGAAAAGGGGCATTTGACCATTATTTATAGAGGGAAAAACTTCTAATTAACCCTAACTAACTAGGCAATCAACTCCAACAAAATAGGACGCCATTTATTGAAAGCATAGAAAAGAGAGGAATGAAGTTATGCATGCGCCAGATTTAGTCAAAGCAGACTTGCTTAAATGAGGATCCAACACAACAACACCTCCTAGATTTTCTCAACTAACAAAAATGATCATTTAAAAGGTAGCTACAACTTCCACACGAGCTAGGAATTTCCCTCCATTGGAAGTTTCCCTCCATTGAGAGTTTCCCTCCATTGACCTCTTTAATGACCATATTTTTTACTTCCTTAGCAACCGACCAGCTGGCATGAACTTCTTCCACTTTTCAAGCTTCATTTATATCTGCATCTTAATGTAAACCTACATAAGGACATTAGCACACATAAAACAATTGCATATCCATAATTACCTTAAAGTAACATTCATTCAACCACATGTAAAATTAATAGAGACAATTCACAATAGTAGGTTAATATCACCAAAAGTCACAAGGATAAGTTTATACCCAAGGTTCATAAATTTAGGAAACAACATGGAGAGTGTTAATAACTAGGTGCTAAAGTCTATAGTAACAACAACAAATATATGATAAACCCTATCAAAATTGAGCTATTATTTGGATTCATCATCCCCCCCAACCTAATGATCTATTGGTCCTCTAGCAGAGGGAGCTCTATTTCTTTTCCTTGTCAAAGTTCTGAAGTCACCAATTGCTAACTATCCCAGATTAGTCTCTACGGTATCTGAATTTGGATCCCAGTAGAACCCCTGCTTGTTTTCCAATCTGTTCCACCTTGGCCTCTCTGCATCTATATCATACTAATAGTATATGTAATCTAGTACTAGCCACAACAGAGTAGGTGGATGGAACATCAATGGAAGCCAATAGTGATGCTTCATGCTTCCAAGCTATATGTACCGAATGCTTCGTTTACATGCTGCAAAATAATTTTGCAAGGAATGGGGTTCAACCTATTTTAATTGATCTGGAAAACTATTCCATCTCTCTAATAGGTATCCCAATATTGTTTTCCATATAGTAGCAACTACCTGCTCATACTCCTGGTATGCTTTATCCCTAACAGGCATGATCCTATTTTTGTAGTCCGGACTATAAAGAATTTTGTGCCATGTGTAGTAAATATCCATAGGATTACTTGATTCATCTCTTAGAGACAAGGGAGTATGGAGCTCTCTTTCTATGTATATCTTGAATTGTTTCCCCCAACTGATCTCATTTTGGATCCATGAAATTAATGCCCTCAAATGGATATCCCCAATGTATAGCAATGGGTTCCACACATGGTCTTTAGGAACAACATAATTATGCAAGTACAATTCACACAATATATTTTTAACTTCAAGAGGAGAGGATTGGTAGGCTTGGAAAAACTCATGTGGTGTTTCAATGGAAGGGCTTAAACCTAAAATAACCCTTGACAACTTGAAAGAAAGATGACGGTCCTTTAAATGCAGTGTATAAACCCTTGGAGGAGTTCTGCATGCCATCATTTGTGGTACTAGAGCCACCACATTATCTACCTTATCCCTCAATGCAACAATCTCTGCATTCTTTCCCTCAATTTCTGCATTTTTCTTTTTGACTTCTTCTTGTAGCTTGAGTCTTTCCTTATTCCACTCCTCCTCTTTCTCTCACATTTCATTCCATATGTTAAGGGCTATAGATTCCCATGAGAAAGTGGGAGGTTTATGTTTCCCTACCAGGATCTTTCCTTGCATAGGCTCATGCTATTCAAATTGCTCCGGTTGCAGTGGTTCTTGATTTTCATCTTGCTCTGGTTGTAGTGGTTCTTGATTTTCAACCTACTCTACAACAACAAGTTCAACCAACCCTATGTTTGCATGTTCCTCAAAAATGTCTTCCACCTCAACACTTACCTGCCCCTTAGGAGCTTTTGTCTCCTTCCTTGGTGTTCTTTTGAGTCTAGGGCTTCTTTTTAGAGGCATATTAGTAGTTGTCTCAATTGGTTTTTATTTTTTTGGAAGGCTTCTATGTTCCTCAGTGGCTATAGGATGACCAGTGTCATCAGCCTTCCGGTTCCTAGGACTAGGTTTTACTTTTTATGATATTTGCTTCTTGGCCTTTCCTTTCTTGATTTTTGCTTCTCTCATTTTTTCTTCCTATTTTCTAATGGAAGCCCTAGTACGAATTGGATTTTTAGGGAGAACATTGACATTAGGGTCTGAGGATGAACTTTCTTCATCCAAGTACTCTGATTTAGAGGAGCCAATTTCTATTGTTGATTCAGCTGCAGGAGGGTCTGTGCTTGAAGTTGAAGCTCCAGGAGTAGTTTTAGTAACCCTCTCACCTCTACTAACCCTACGAGCTTGGGGCTGACCTCTAGGACTCACATTTTCCAATCTGAACTGATCAATGCTCAAAAATTCTTCCCATGACATGTCAGACACTTCTTGTAAATATTTTTCAACTAACAATTTTATCAAACAGTGATGGGAAACATAGTTGTCCCTACCTTTTTGAGTTTCAGTTGCCATGATTGCAAGGAGGTTGTACAAAAAATTAGGAACATTCATCCTTTTTCCATGTCTCATGTGGTTTAGGAGCTTAAAATGCACAAAATGAAGGCATGATTGGCAACCCTGATAGGTAATATATTTAATAATGTAGATAGAAACTTGTTTCCACTTTTCTGGCAGAGAAGTTCTCCTTGTTCCTTACTTATCTACAACAAGCAGAGGATCACTAGGCTCAGTGAATTCTTCCCTAGCTAACCTAGCATCCCTAGAAGTAGGGTAGGGATCTCCTGTTACCAATTTTTAGCTTCTAGCTTAAAATTAGTAATCATAGGGGTAATTACTTGCTGAGGTACAAAATTTTTATTACAAGTCATACAACCCAATTTTTTGTTCTCAGAGTGAAAGTATGTTTAGGAATGATTTGCAAAATCATTCAACAGTTTAGACTAAACTGGTTGAACAATTTAGCAAAGCACAAATCAAACATGATTTCATTGAAGAAAACAATGTTCAAGCTTAGTCTCATTTGCAGCAATTATTTTTATATAAAGTATTGCAATTTTAAGAAGAGGAAAGCAAGAAATCAACCTTGATTTATAGAATGGATGTTACAAACATTTACAGTTACATTGTTTCATTATGGAAAAAGAACGAATTCATCAGCTCATTGAATGTTTCAGGCAGAGTGCATATCATGAACAATTTATTTATTGAGAAAA
Source organism: Sequoia sempervirens (assembly GCA_007258455.2). Classification (NCBI taxonomy): domain Eukaryota; kingdom Viridiplantae; phylum Streptophyta; class Pinopsida; order Cupressales; family Cupressaceae; genus Sequoia; species Sequoia sempervirens. The sequence continues at coordinate 176,947,796 of VDFB02026320.1, forward strand.
TGTCCTTTAATCCCACACAAGTCGTGGGAGTAGCCTGATTTGTTTATTTCCAAATGCCGAAAGAAAGAAAGAAATACATTACACAACTGAAAGTAATGTAAGAGTAAGGGGAGAAGGTGATTCGTCATTGCTTGGAATGACGAATCATCGTTGCAGCCAGCCACGTTGAATTTATGTCCATCTTCAGCATCGGTGTCGGCTCCAGCTTTAAGGTTTACCTACAAGATGAGTGGTGTTAGAGCAATGAGGGATCACATTCTACCCTATTCCTACATTACCAATAGAAATGAAATGAACACTCTATCAATCGTTCACCAGATAAAAGGAAAAGCAAGGCACCAAAAAGAGCTATCATCTGCTATTTTTACTAACTTGTTTGTGTTATGTGCAGGTATAGGAAACAAATCAAAAAGGAAATCATTGATTCATTGTTGTTTTACTAACTAGTTTTTCGTCATGTGCAGAAACAAGAAATGTAATCTTGTTGTTTATTCATCAGTTTCAGAATGAGTGGTGTAAAATGTGGCTCCCACGAGGGTAGAGCCCAACTCGTTTAGGTCTCGTGCAGTGAGTAAACATCATGAATAAAAGTGATCAAGAAATAGAAAATGAAGAATCTTTGTATCACACTTTCAACAGATTCAGAAATGAACATACAAAAAATATTCACTCTGAAGTGCCAAACAGGTGTTTGCAGATTTTAAAAGAGAGATATTGTTGGTTCGATCAATCATTACAATCTGCACCGAACGTGGAATCTCATTTAAATATAGAGATGTTTCAGTCTGAGAGCAAAGTTCTAATTGCAGAAATAATGAGTTTCATTCTTAGAAAAGTCAATGATCAAACATGAAGCACCTGGAAGCAGAATGCAACTACAAGCAACATAATGGACAATAGTATGTCATTTACAGAATTTATGAATGGAAGCAATTTGAAAGGAGGGCTACAAGGCACAGATAGATATTGCAGATTACAAAGCAAGGGTGTTGAATCTTGGTCGACTTTGAGTAAGTTGTTTTTTGCAAAACAGTCACCTCATGGATATAAAAAGAACAATCATCATGTAGCTCGACTTGGGATTTCAATGGCGACCTTTCAGACTTTCAAGAACAAGGAAATACAACAAGTTCTCCCAATTTTTTTTTTATGGTGACAAAATTTATCCTTTATTCTAAAGAAAAAGAGTTGAAGCCATTAAGAGATTCAATTTTCTACAGGAACAGAATAATACAAAATGAAGAAATGTCCAGTTTTGAAACAAGAAAATCAAACTTGTTTTATCAGAAAATCTTTAGATTTTGCACTGGAAAAGAAACTCAAACAGCATGTAATGGCGTCCAACGTAGAAAATGTCAAAAGGCAGTAGGGTTTTTATGCACAATGAATGCTCTTTTTTCTTTTCATTTTCAGTCAAAGTATCTTTTATTTGTAGAGAGGGATTTCCAGTTCAATGGTCGTGGCTTTTAGATCCCAAGAATAAACGCATTTTTCTTGTCATGAATCTTGGAAAACCTTCAAAAATCTCATGGAGAAGTTAAGAAACTCGCCCAGATTATCTCATAACAGCTACAACAGTAGGCTCAAACAAAAAATCTAAATGGAGCATAGAAATACCAGAAAATATTTTCCAGATCTGCAATGATACCAAGCTCACCTTCTCAGAAAAACCTTCAGATATGGCGTTGGAAACATATGCTATCTCCAAAAGAAGCTCAAATTGAAGTTTATCATGGTGCCCAACACCAAAAAAACTAGAGAGAAAAATGAAGAATGTCAGGAAATATAGAGTGGCGCGGCCTGAGGGCATGATGAAAATTTCAAAAAAGGCTTGCATGGAGAAAAGAAACGCCAGATTCGATGCAAAGAACTAGACTTACCTTAATGGCATCCAAGAAAAAGGCACGAATTTCAGCTTCCAGCTATGGCGCGGCTAGGGTTTTCTTGATGGCGGTGGCTCTCATCTTCCAACAGCAAAAGAATAAAATGAAATGAACGAATATCTTTCATGCCTTTAGGGTTTGGATACCCTCGAAAGTGTCTTGAATAAAATGAGGCATTTTTCCTTAAGTTTTTATTTAAGAACTTTATTCCTTATTCTTGGTCGAATGTCTTTTAAATCTTTGCATTTGAAGTTAATTTTGTAAAACTTTATTAAGTGATCAATGTAAATCACTTTAATAAAAGTTATTTATGAAATGCAAAATGAAAATTTACCTTTCTTTATTTTTTGCATTAATTCAAATGTAAATATTTGTTTTAAATGATAATTATAAATCATTTAAAATAAATGATATTTCAAATGCAAAATAAAGTGTCTTAGAGTGCAATTTCAAATGATAGACTTCAAGGGAGTTGAATAGGGCATTGAAGACTTGCATAAATCTTGGAGATGACTGAGAAAGTATTGCCAACATGTGGAGCAAAGATAGGTATTTTGAAGCCTTAAATAGGGGAATCACCTTCAGTTTTGAGTTTGGATTGATTAGATTGCAATCAAGGAGAGTTTT
>VDFB02026320.1:176950405-177160457 GCA_007258455.2 Sequoia sempervirens
TCCCTGGTCAGAATGGTCTTTCTAGTTAGGAGTACCCTATAGTGAAGGATCGACCAAGGTAGTATAGGTTCTTGACACCAGGCTCAAATGGCTTGATGGTATTTATATGATCCTTTACTAATTGCCTTGTGAAGGGTCGGGTTTCTTCAGTTGAAGAAACACGGGAGACCAATAGGTCTTTGGTTGGGCGGAAAAGCCCTTGATGATATTTCTTTTTCCCTTGAAGACAGAGTCATGTTCAAGCATTCCAACTTTCAAACTATACTTTCACGTAACTCTTTCTCTCTCTTAATTTCAGTTATATTTACTTTAACATGTTTATTTCATAGCTGTAATAAATGCTCTTTTCATTTCAAAAGTTAAGGAAAAGTTAGTTATTAATCAACTGTGGATTTGGTTATATAAACAGTTAATTGTTTCTTTTTCAGCTGAAATTGAAAAATAGTAGTTAGTTGATGAATTGTTTATGTAGTTATCAATCAGATTGTTTTTCTTTTCTGTTCATTATTGCAAAGGAAACTCTAGTAAGAAAACTAGTTAGTTACACTTCAGCTGAATCTGGTAGTTAGTTACCAATCTTAAACTATAGATTAGATAGAGAGTGTTATAGTGGTTTTCTCCCGAAAGGGTTTCCATGTAAATCTTGTGTTCCTCTTGTGTTATCATTTATTGATATTGTGTATTTGAAATTATTGTGGTTGTTTATTTGAAAATTATAAAAGATAGTCTTATATTGATTCACCCCCCTCCCCCTCTCAATATAAGCTTATGTTCATCACACAATGTTTCAATGGATCAATGTGTGCACACACCTATGCATGTGTGTGTGTGGCTGGCTGGCTGGCAGAGTGGGGGGGATTGGAGACTGGAGGGGTGTGTAGGTGTGGATGTGCATGTGTATGTGCAAGTGTGGATGTGTGTGGGCATGCACACACGTGTGTTAGGAAATTCAAGCTTTTACAAGTTCAATTATACATGGCATCAAAATTCAAGCTTAGACATTCACATCATGCATCAAATTCAAGGTTCAATTTTCATTGCTTCAAGCATATCAGCAAAAAAAAAATTGAAATTTTATTGTTCTTTAAAAAAAATCAAGGACATCTAAATATTCCCGAGATGGTTGAGGGGTGTATCCTTGAAAACCTAGTAGCCTGGTTGTCCCCCACCATCCCTTTGTTCCAAGGCCACAACAAGAGCCAAGGATACAAGGTTTTGGGGAGTTGGGGGTGAATAGGTGTCCTCATATAACTATGATGCAAAATAGTATTTTTGTGCGATCTTCTCCAATGGAATAACTTGTCATAAAATCTACAATATGCTCTTCATTTCTTGACACTAATATAACTAAATGATGCAAAGTTTTGTTTTTCTTAATTATACATTTCATTTTCTATTATCTAACCAAAGCGTATTGGGCGAATCTTATAATTGCATGCCCTAAATTAGTTCAATACATCTATTTGTCATTCTTAAAAGTGTCCATAAAGTACCAATGCTACTCAACCAAGATCAAGACCCACAAAGGACAATGCATCTATATTCTAAGTTACTTATTCTATAATGTATCTCTGAGTTCACCGCTAATTACTGCTTCTTATTAACTGTGTGTCAACTACTGCTAAAGTATACTTAAGAAAGTGAACAAATGCTAGATACAACTTGAAGAAACTAACTGCAACATAACTGATGTAATTAGTAGTGCTTGAAAGAAATTAGTTTAGGCTATTTCATTGTATTTCTAAGGCAGATACTACAAAGAAGGTTTTGTTTAACTTTGTTTCGGGTATGGCAAGTTCTGAGCACTTAAAATGTTCTGCACATACAATCTGTTGGGACCCTTTATTTTTCCTCTACACCTTAAAACTGAAATCCCAATTTGTCTTTGTTATATGAAAAGTAAGTTGCATATGTAAATATTTAAAACCTAACACAACGATGTAAAAATATTTTGCAGGGTCCTAGCTCCCAAGTACTGTAGGTGACTTCCTTAAGAGCGGTCAATCTATTCAGACAGTTATTAATGTGACACAAATAGTAGATTTTCTTCACACAGCTTCATAAAACCTATTACAATAAGCGTTTGAAAGTCATCTAATGCATCAAGATTGTGTGAGATAACAAATCATAAATGTTTTTCTATTGCTTTTAGTCAACTTTATGCACATATTGTTGCTTTCCAAGGATGGGGTTTGAACTTTGACAATCATTTATGTGATTCATAAAGAATAAAATCAAAGTAATTTTCATTTCTGAGAAGTTTACTCACCAAAAAAAGAAGAAAATACTTATAATTCCGAGCACCTACACAGTTGACCACCCAAACACAATGGTGGTCCATTTTCAAGATGCACCTTCCACCTGCAACTCCAGAGTAAAAGAGCAGTCAGAAACAATCCACACACCAGACTACAAAAATTACAAATATCAACTTCATGTATAAGTCATATCAGGAGAAATTTGTAACTACTTTCCCACTGACTGTTGGAAAATCAAGCCAAGCTGCAAGGCTGAATTGGAAGACTCACAACCATCAAAATGAAGTGACAAAAAATTTAAAAATGTAAAGTTCAACATTCCAAGTTCCACGAGGCATTATAAAGTGTATCAACAAAACAAAGAGGTATAAATGAAAGTTATACAACCAGATTGAAATGTGTCACCCAACAATATTATTTTAAATGAATGGATCTTTCTTGAGTTGGGTAAAGCATGGTGCAAAGCAGCTAAAGTATTTACTTACAAACAGAACAATGATGGCAGCGTGGAGGCTTCCACTGGTTGCACTTCTTACAGTATCTGACTCTTGAGTTTGAAGAATCATTTGGGAGTGTCTGTTGCTGAAAGACCAACTCAGCATGTGTTAATGGAATATCTTCTCCATTCTCTTCGTCTATCTTAGGTCTCCAATTTGGAGGAACATCGCCTGGATCAGTTACTACTACAGAAAAGTAACTCCATAATAACATCACCAGCTGCAAGCACATCGCATTTTTTAACATTCAGCTAGTTGTGCTAAAAAAATTATGTAATTCATTAAAATGCAAAAGGGCCAATCAATAGTAACTAAAAATCACATTGAAAGATTATGCAGGAATGAAAAACAGAAAAATATTTTACATTTATACAAAACCGGTTATAAAATAATTTGCTTCTGGACATAAAAACTATCACAAAATAAAAGCCAAGAAGGCTGATTCAACCAATTGCCAGCTCTGTACAAGAAGAAGACATGGAAAGAAAATAACCATAAATTTTTTCCAATCATCAGAAAAGAGGGTAGAGAAAAGGAGAAAGTGAAGTCAATTGTACAACAAAAGAAAAGATATATTTGTAGGAGAAGCTTAGGTTGTGTGTAATCACCTCCTTGACAGTGACAGATCCTTGGTTTGATTTCTCTATAGCCCATTACATATGGGCGAAGCAATGAATATTATTAGATGCCACAAAATGTAGTCTTACTGCAGACTCGTTGCATTTGGTGATTCTCTAGGTACTGAAAGCGAATTAAGACTTTGGTGATCATTGAGCAGGTCTATTCCAATGACAAAGTAGGATAAAGATGATATTTTTCAAAAATGATTTTTTTCTGGGTTAAATATCATAAATGTGTGTTCTAAAGTTTATTCCATGACAAAATATGTTCTTATTATTATTATGATAGTGATATCTAAAATTGACAGATATGTCATTTGAATAGATCAACTAGACTTCTTTATGTCATACTGCTATCCAGGACTCCAGTGCTATTGCTGCTCATAGACTAGTTAATGCAACTTGACAAGACTTGAAAACATTTGTATGCTTAAACAGAGGCATTATGTGAGAAACCCAGTAGTTTTCTCTGTTATTTTCAACTGATTATTCTCCCTGCCAGCTGTAACAAAAGTTTTGCCACAGAAAAATGAATATCCTGAATCGAGATTTGAATCCAAACATAGGTTATTATCACTTTTCAGGGGATTTTCAGCTTTGGACTGCAGTAGGACGAATTTAGGAGAAAATTTTCCACAGATTTGACTTCAACAGTAATAGCCTTGGATGACGCATTTACTTGGACAAAGATTTGCAGAGATTTTTGCAACAACTCTAGCAATTATCACCCAGAAATCTGAAGTAATCTAATTTAGCTACTCAGAATATGCCTAAAAAGTAAAAATAGATACAGAAATATCTTGCAATAATCCTTGCCTTTTTGTTCTTTGTATTGGACTTACGAATGCACACATACAATAGAGGTAACTACAAATTTAACTACTTATTGGGCATGCTCAACATACCCAATTGATCCTGAGAGCTTTCAGAAATCTGCCAATGTACTAGCAGATCACCAGTAACGCCCACGTCCTTTTCTCACTGCTGCTGCTGATGTGTAACAATGATGGCTGCTGGAGGTTTTTGTCTTAGGCACTAGTGGCTGAAGCTGCATCACTCTTAGAAGAAGGTTTTTGGTTTTTGATTTCAAAAGAAATCCCCATTTCTTCCCAGCACTGCTTATATTCTCCCTCTCATGCAATCCTCAAGTTACAGCAAACAGTTCCATAATTGGAGGTGACTAACTAACAAACAAGCCTCACAATTACTAACAGCTAAATGAGTTCACTTAACAAAAGTAGCAACCTGATTTTATTGAGTAGTGTTGATGTGTTTTTCGTGACCGCACCAAACAGCAGAATAAAGTTACCAACGGCTACTCTATTCCCTCTTGAACAAAGTATTCAGCATGCTAAGATTGCGAGAGAGTTCATGCTTTCAACTCCAAACAAAAGTAGCAAACAAGCCTCACAATTACTAACAGCTAAATGAGTTCACTTAACAAAAGTAGCAACCTGATTTTATTGAGTAGTGTTGATGTGTTTTTCGTGACTGCACCAAACAGCAGAATAAAGTTACCAACGGCTACTCTATTCCCTCTTGATCAAAGTATTCAGCATGCTAAGATTGCGAGAGAGTTCATGCTTTCAACTCCAAGGTTCCTTCTATGCAATGGATAGCCTCAGTTGGTTTGTTGTGATTTGCTGGTATCACGAGGGGACTTACACAATTGTTCGGCAGCAAACAGCAAACAACAGATTAAAGAGAAAGGGGATTTTCACGCAGTTCGACAGATTTAGCCTTGAGGGCATCTCAGTGCTTGAGGATGATTTTTAACGCTTGGGCCTTCATTATTTCTCCATCCAGATCTTCAAGGATTTTCCTGTCTTGGACTCAATCATTTTTTTCTTGCCACCTGCCTCCTTGAGTTGGATGTATATTGAGTCTTTGAGGAGAAATTTCAACACTTAGCTGTTTCTCTTAACATCTCCCTTCATGACTTGGGCGCAAATAGGACATCATGGAGGAGCTTCAACATGTAACTTTTCCTTCTTCCAAGCTTGTAACATCGTCTTGGAGTATTTGCTCCATCACCTCAAGTTATCATGTTTTGGTCCCGACGTTCACTCTGCAAAACAAGCAAAAGGAAGAGCATCAAAACACTTATAGAATAAATTCATTTCACTTACCTGATCTCTATGTTTTGGCTTCCAAGGTCTGATTGATCTATGGATCCAACAGAGTTCACCATTTTTCTCTAGCATACCCTTTTGCCTCCTTCATAACTTTTCACTATAGGCGCATTTAACACCTGTGAGCTGGGACGTATATCATCTCGATGTTTTCATCTTCTTACCTTAGCAATTTCATTCACCTATCTTGTCCACCTTCTCTTAGGAGCTTGATGTTTGAGTTCAACTTCATCTTGAGGGCGCGAATGAAGGCTTGAGCTTCCATTTTCTCTGACTTAGACAATTTTCTTACCCCTTCTCCTTCAAGAGCGCATTTGACCCTTTGTTGTTTTATTCTTCATCTTCGACGTCTTGGAGACTTTCATGTAACTTCATTCATCCAGTGCCTTGTTCCTTAAGTGTATTTGAGACCTGTTGCTAAGCGTATTTCCACCTTGTACTATGGAATTCGTGCCTTAGAAAAACCTTTCATGTATCCCCCCTTGGGCGCATTTAGGAGGTCATACTTCACATTTCATGCCTTAGGCAAATTTCAACCTCCTCTTCTTAGGGCGCATTTGGAGGGGTGTGAGGCAACTATCAATGCCTTAGATAAAATCTTCATCTCACTCCTTGATGGGCGCATTTAGGGTCCTCTCATGCCGATTTCAAACACTTAGAAAATATTTTCAAATAACTTCTCTAAGAGGGCGCATTTGCTAGGTAGCACTTCCATTCAAAAACACTTAGAAAAATTTCTAAGTCATTACACCTTGATGGGCGCATTTCACCCCTTTAGCTTCTATTTTTTTTTGTTACTTAGAAAATTTTCAAGCTTTCAAACCACCTTGGGAGCATTTCAAGGGGTCTCCTGCCAGTTTCCAATGCCTTAGACACTTTTCTCATCTCTCCTTCTTAGGTGGGCACATTTTGAAGGGTGAGCTTCCATTTCTCAATCACTTAGAATTTTCTTAGCTCCTCTCAAGACAGGGCACATTTGGAGGGTGGAGGAGGAATTTGTCAACACTTAGCAACTTTTTCCTTGCCTCACTTTACCTTGGGCGCATTTGGCTAGGTGAGGAGGAATTTTTTAACACTTAGTTGATTTCCTGAGCCTCCTTGAAGTTGGGCGCATTTGGAGGGGGCTACAGGAACTTTTCTACACTTAGAAATTTTCTCCATGACCTTGCAAGTTGGGAGCATTTAGAGGGTGGAGGAGGAATTTGTCAACACTTAGAAAAATTTTCCAAGCCTTCCATGTTGCTAGGGCGCATTTTAGACCCCATGCTTCCATTTCATCATGCCTTAGCAAAATTTCCTCAGCCTCCTTGAAGTTGGGCGCATTTGGGGTGGTCTACAGGAACTTTTCTCCACTTGAAAACTTTTTTCTCCACCCAATCTCCTCCTTGGGCGCATTTCATGGGGTCTACAAGAATTTTCATGTCTTACCATATTTTTCATGCCAGCCTCTTAACTTGGGCGCATTTGAAGGTATGCCCTGCCAGTTTCAGACTTAGACAACAATTTTCTACACCTCCTGCCTAGCTTTCTATTTTTAGTAAGTTCTAGTGCTCTTATGATCTCCATGGATTTTCAGCATTTTCAAGACCTGATTTTGGCTAACCCTGACCCTCATGATGTAACTGTCGTGTTCACACCTGTCATCTGTGCTAACCTGCTATTTATAGCCTGTTTCTGGAGGTGACTTGCTATTTATAGTAATTGCTTGATTTCAAAACTTTTGCAACTTTGTTTGACGTGAAATTTGCTCCATGGGGTCCTCGTGGGTTGCCTGACCTGTTCACACTGGTGGCCTTGTGCTGAACTGCTAACTATAGCCGGTTTCTGGAGTGACTTACTATAAATAGTAAGTGCTCAGATTGCCTTCAAACTTTACCAGTGGATTCCTTGAAAGATACCGATCGCAATGAGATACATCAGTTTTCGGAGATTCTGGCATTTGACCCTTCATTTTGGGCCCCGAAGCTAGAAACCCTAATTTGACTTGCATGTTGCTCAAATGACCTCAGTTTGACCCCGTTTTTGTTGCATGTTGCTCTGTTCGCGATACTGAAGTGTTGGGTGGCTGTCGGAGTGGTCCTGCTAAAAATAGTAAGTGTCTGAAAAGTGACCAACCGCTTGCTAGATGAGTTCGCATGTCACACTGCCTGAGAGATCTCACAAAACCCAGTAAACTGGACTGCATGCGAGCGCTAGCTAAAAATAGTAAGTTCATAAAAAGTGATCAACTTTGCTTGCATGTCACATCATCGCGTAGCTCTCGAAAAACCCATAAAGAATATCCAGACATGCATCAAAAAACCTTGCATGCAAACCCTAAAAATAGCCTTTGAAGTCAGAATTTGCTGAAGGTCAATATCTCAGCTTGCATGTTATATCGTTGCGAAGGTCTCGGAAAACCCAAAAAGAGTATCCAGACATGCATTGGAAAATCATAAATGCAAACCCTAGAAATGGCTCCTGAAGCCAGGACTGCTAAAAATAGCAAGTTGTTTGTTTGCGCTCAAAATTTGCAGGCAGATAGCTCAGGGTGTCCAGAATGCAGTGTAGCAGTTAGAATTTTCAACTACACTGAGAAAATACCCTAAATTGAGTACTTACTAAAAATAGTAAGTTGTCAGATTTCAGCGAAAATTTGATGGGAGCCTGCTGGAAACCTTATGATTGCAATGCCAAGCGTAAACTTCAATTCGCTCACTCAATTTGACTTCAAACTGACCTAAAGAATGAAAACCCTAATTTCTCAGACCTAGCCAACATTTCAACCCAAGCCTAAAAGACGGACACATCCCCGGAAGACAAGCAAAAGAGAGAGAGACAGCGGGAAAACCACAGCCAAAAGACGGGAACGAAGCAAAAATTAGGGGGTCCCCATTTTGAATGGGGTGATGTGTGAAAAGGTCACAACAAGTAGCTACCTAGCTAGCAAATCAAACCAACTGAATTATCCACCCCCTTCTAACTGTCAACCAGGACCTAGTTGATACTCAATCCAGTCTACTTGTTGACTAATTTAGAGCTATGGATCTAGTCTAGACAGGCACATTACACAAGTCCCCCATCCCCAAATTTGCTTGTCCTCAAGCAAGACTATGTTGGGTGATCTAGGATATCGACAGTATCCCAAGTAGCATCTTCCTAAGGCAAACCTTTCCACTAAGCCGAAATTTCAGTACATAGATGGTTGGGCAACTACTTCCCTTGAGTACCAAGTATCTACTTTAGCACTAATAACAACTTCCCCCCATCATCTAATGGTGGAAACTCAACTGATGATGTGACTTGCTTCCTCACTGCCTTCTTCAAACAGAACACATGGAAAATGTTGTGAATGTTGGTTCAACTAGTAGGGGATAACTCCAACTCAAAAACCACCTCACCCACACACTGTACAATACTATAGGGACCACAAAAACAAGGTTTTAGTTTTTCAGCCCCACTTTTTTTTGAAGTAGACTGCCTAAAGGGCTGTAACCAGAGAAAAACCATGTGTTCCACTTTGAAATGCCTCTCAGTGTAATGTCTATCAACATAAATTTTTTGCTGATTATATTTACACTAGTACTGATCACCTAAACCTGTCAAAACCTGCCTGCACTACTCAATAAAGTCTCCTATTGAGTGAACCCATGTTTCAACAATTGTCAACTTTGCTGAAGTTGGTGCATCATATCCATTTAGTGCCATGAAAGGGGACATCCCAATGGACATGTGGTAGGTTGTACTGTAGCAATACTCTCCTAGGTATAACCATCCCACCCAAGTTGACTGATAATCAGTCACAAAACTCTTCAAGTACTCTTCAACCCATTTGTTCACTATTTCAATTTGCCCATCCATCTAGGGGTGATAACTTGTATTGGGTGTCAATTTTGTTCCCATCAACTTGAATAATTGTTGCCAAAAGGCAATCATGAATCATGCATCTCTATCATTGGCCACAATGCGAGGTAATCCATGCAATTGAAAGACCTCCTTGAAAAAAGGCCTACTAGTTGCAAAGCTTTGAATTCCCTAGGAATGGATAAGTGTGCAAAAATCTCTTCAAAGACTATACCTTACTATTGTGAATATCCCTTAGCAACAAGACATGCCTTGTACTTGTCTAATGAACCATTAGGTTTGCATTTTACTTTATAAACCCATTTGCACCCAATGGGCTTTTTACCTAGAGGCAACTCAACCAACTCTCAAGTATGATTTTTCATCAATGCATCATATTCAACCTTCATAGCAATTTCCCATGCTAGTTTCTCTTGTGCCTCAAAAAACTTTTGTTATTCAAAAACCTAAAAAAGATCAGAAGATAGAGAAAAATGAATATACTTAACAGTTGAACAAATGATCATTTTTCCTTTTCTTTGAGGGCATTCATTAGTTTGAGGAAGTTCACCCACATGTACACCTTCCAAAGTGGAACAATACCATTTAGGTCTCTAATGTGTCTTAGATAAAAGCTACGAAAACAAGTTCTCAACTAGAGCCTTAGTTGGAGTGGAAACAACTTTGGCCCTACATCTCTACTAGACAAGAGGTGAAGAAGCAACCAAAGGTTAACTTACTAACCTAATGATCTGGAGGGTTCATGCTTCAAGGGTACCATAATACTAGATTCAAAATCTTCGCTAACTTCTTGCTGAACATATGAAAAATACAACTCTATCTCTTTTACATCAACATCTTGATTAACATTGTTAGCAATAGTATCAACTATCAACAACCCATATGCCTTAGATTGTTCACAATAACCAGTAAAGATATACCTAATACTTTCGGAATCTAGCTTATATATTTTATGTTCAGGAACTGAAGTTTGTTACCTCGAAAAGATGTAACCTCAAGTTTGTTATCGCTGCAAACTTCCTCCGGTGTGATTTTTTGCAAGGCTCTGCATGGACATCTATTCAAGATATAAACCACTCCCCAATACTGGTAAGGCACATTTCTATTATGCATCATGCACCATGCCATTTCCATGATAGTCCTATTATGCCTTTCAACCACTCCATTTTGCTACCAAGTATATGGTGCTATTAATTGGTGCTAAATACCTTCTTTTTTACAGAATCCCTTGAATTGACTAGAGGTGAATTCCCCACTATTATCGAACTATAGAGTCTTGATCTAACACCTTTAATTTGAGGGAGGCACCATAACAATCAAACTTCTTTTTTAAGAAGTAAACCCACATCTTTTTGTAGAAATCATCCACCAATTGTAGAAAATACCTTGAACCATTGATAGTGGGAGGCTTCCAAGAAGGCTCACAAAGATCTACATTAATGAGATCTAAAAGCCCCATACCACACCATGCAACTTTTGTAGGAAATGACTTCCTCTTCTACTTTCCAACCAAACACCCAGCTATGAACCAAATGGGCTCTACTAAGTTTGGCCAGATATTGAAGATTCAAGCGACCATATCCTTCATGCCAAAGAATACTAGTATTATCTTCAACAACTAAGGCATGCAAATTAGCTATAGTAGGATCAACGAGCTTATACAAGCCTCATTGCCTAATGCCTATGGCAAGAAATTTGTCTTGTTTCACATCTAATACGATACATTTCTTTCTACAAAATCTGACTTGAATGTTAGGGTACTTAGTAAGCTGACTAATAGATACTAAATTCTTGTTCGTGGCAAGAACATGTAAGACACTACTTACTAAAAATTTGAGAGAATCATTTAATACAACTCTAACATCTCCTATCCCTTTGACCACATGTGATCTACTATCACCAAGTGAAGTTGTATCTTTATGACTAGAATCAGCAATAAGCTTTATATACCAGTCCTTGTGTGTGAAGTGTCAAGATGCTCCCAAATCAAAGAACTAGTATCTACTATCAATACTATCTGAAAGAGATGCCATTGGAGAAAACTCATCATCTACACCATGCTCTTCCTCTACAAGGGCCACATTAGCTTCACCATGCTTCTTCCAAGATAGATTGTACAGCCCTTTTCCTACATTTCTTTTAAACACATCCAAATTTGGGACAATAAAAGCATTTCACTTTTTTCTTGGATTGCATGGAAGAAGTGTTACCAAAAGAATTTTGAGGTTTGTTGACAAAAAGCTTTGAGGTTTGCCACTCCCAAATGTAGATTCCCCTATCTATTGTTGTTTTCACTCCTACAATAGATTTTGACTCACCTTATCAAAATTCAAAGTCTGAGTTTCAACCAAAGGTTTTAGTGATTTCACAAAAGTCTCATAGGAAGGTAGTAGGTTATTAATCATCAATGCAACCATGTCCCCATTGTCTACTACTTTGTTGATACAATAAATTAATCACTAAGATCCTTGATTTTTAGATGTTCTAAGTTCTAACAATGACCCACCTTCATGCAGTTTTGTAGTAAACAACAAATTATTCAAATACAAGACCCAAGTTTTTTTAAAGACTTGATACTTTTTTTGAGATTATCCCATAGCGTAAGTGTAGATGTGACATTCCAAACTTTGAGGATTAAATCCTCAAATCCAGTCAACTTGAGTACATTTAGGACTTCCCAATGACACTTGTCAAAATCGCATGTGTTGGTTGCTAACCTAGTTTTGATCCCTAGGATAATTCCATCATACATTCTATACTCAACGATCATGAGTATTTTGTGACTCCAAATATTACAATTTTACCAATGAGTTTTTGTGCCTCAAGCAATACTAAATTTTGAATATTTGTCATTATCCCAAAAAAAAGACTTTTCCTAGAACCATCACAACCCTTTTATATTTCACCTAGAAAACTTTCCTAAAAAAATTTAAATATGATCCTAAAAAATTAGAAATATGATCTTTTAAATTTTTCAAACCCTTAATAAATATGAAAAACCCCAAATATTTTGAAACCCTACTTTGTATATTTTGCATATTCCTTCAAATTTGAACCCCCTCGACCCAGCCACCCCTCCCGCACCTCAAACTGAAATTTGTCTAAAAAAAAAAGAGGGAATTTTAAACAAGAAAAATATATCCAAAAATAAAATGCTTGAAATGCCATGCCTAGCTGCAAATCCCATTACTTTTAACTCTGAAATATACATGTTTCGCATGCCCTAGTCATGTGCCCTGCACTAGCTGATTTTCAGCACCAAAAAACAATCAATTTCAGCTGCACAACCTCTTTCCTGAGCCACAATTTTTTAAAAACCTTTAATTTTCACATCCCAACAACCTACAGTCAGCCAATACCACTAAAAAAGAGCCCGCAATTTTTATTTTTGTAGGCATTGTTTTTAAGCTGTGATTCTATAGATTTTTTTACTAAAAAAACCTCACAACTTTCTACCTTTTTAACCCACCAATTTTTGTAGAAAAGCTGCCCATGATTTTCACAAGAAACTACCCACCATTCTATCGATTTCTAGCCACAACTATGCCCCAACTGACCTTGCGACTTCATCCAACAATCACAACCTCTTCCCAACTTTCTTTGCATCATCGAACACTAATTTGTAACCCTGATCTGAAACCTAGTTGTCTGATACCAATATTTGTAAATGCAAAGAAATGAGATAATAGAAATTGGCTAGAATGACTTACTCCACAAAGAGTGGTTGCAACATTATATAGAATTAGAAAAGTACTATTACAATTAACATATTAAAAGATAGTACAACAAGCTCATTAAGAGCTGCAATAAGTACAACTACTACAACAACCTTATTAAAGGACCTACACCTAATCACACTTATTATGTTATTATACTAATATATACATATACAAATAAAATGAAATTCTAAAATTGAAATCTGAAATTTTGAATAATATCAATAATATATTTCATGTAACTGGAATTTCTATAGTATATCAAATTATGTAATAATTTATCACAATTTTGTTGCATAGTTAAAAAGTAATGCTTAACAAGAACCCATCTCTAATAACCATGAATGGTCCACTTAACACTCATTGTATCTAGGTGATGCTCACAAGCATGAAGCAACAGAATTTCCCAGGTCATCCATCCTAGCATTACTACAACTCAAGTGTGCTTCACCATGGAGTTCCCCTCATAATCAAGCTCACTTAGCTTGCTAACCCACTTGAAAACATTCAACAAATGTTGTGCCTTATAAACTATTCATTATAAAGCTCCATAGCAAGTAATTGTAATATTTGGAAAGAAAAAAGAACAAAACAACAATATTTGTAATATCCTCATAATACATTAGATTATAATATAATTTTCTTGAGAAAGCATTGATGCCAGTTCAGGACTATGAAGCTCAAGACCACTAATATGGACACTAAAGACCATGGATGTAATCTCTCACAAACATTCCCACTCACACCAATTCTACTCCAAAGTTTAAATGCTTATTAAAACTATTATCTTCCCCTACTTTGCCTTTCGTATGTGGCATAAACAATTTATAAAAATTTCATTCACTAAAATCTTCAACATAGGATTTTGAAAAAGTATTACTCTATGGCAGTCATCCAACCTTTGTATTGCCTCTTGCTAGCCCTTCTAACACAAAAAAATTCCAACGCATTCCTTTTCTTGTACGATATAAATACTCCTATGTAATGATTTCCTATGGGCAACAAAATTTTAGGGTGGATTTATTTTCCATCTAAATTTAGGTATCAATTTCCTTGATGACAAAGGACAAGTCATGAACTTGATTCCAATTCTGATGAGGACCATAGAGCTGGCATTTAGTAAATGGTTTTTGAAAGCAGTCTTATTTTAGAACTTTCCTGATTTGCCACGAAAACTGGAGTTAATTACTGATACGCTCTGATCTGAGCTCAATCATCAAGCAAGTCGTAATTCCATTGAGACAGACTTTACAGCTTGTATTAGTGAAGCAACTCAAAACAAACTCTCACTCACTCAAGAGGTAAGCTTTATTTGTCATGGCAGAGATGCAGGGCAATTCAGAAAAAGGGAAACAGATTCAGGAAGGCTCAAGGGTGATCTGGAAACCCTAGGGCCCACAAACATTTGAAATACCAGCTACATCACCAGCATGTTCAGCTTCATCTGAACCTATTCTACTAAAATATGTCCATACAGACATGTTCAGCTGAACCCAAACCTGCCCAATAGAAGACAAACTGACAGACTCAAGCATCCCAAGAGAAGTCAGAATATTCCTTCTTTAACCTTATCACGATCTGTCAATGGGTTTTTGCGACTCACCAACATGAAGAGTAACAATGCTCTCTTCTAAGGGTAATACTTCCCCAATGCTCACTATTCCAGTTAAAACTTATGTTTCCACTAGGAATGTATAATCCAGCCTATCGCTAACTAGGGAATATTGGTTGCTAGACCGATCTGAGCCAATTAATTTCAATTCCATTAGTCTTGAAATTTCTAGAAAATTTAACCAACATGAAACAAAGTAACTTGATTTTATTTTGAAACTTACATAATGATTTGTCACTTCCATTGAAAATGGTACTGAAAAGCTAATTGAAATCTAAATCAATATTAATATCGACTTTGCCAAAGCACTATAAGTATCTTTTCAGGATCTACCAGATACTTATAGTGCTTTGGCCAAAGCCATGTTCATTGTAATAGATGGAATTTACCTAGCAAAATTATTTATATATTTCTCTACCATATGCTGTTTGTGGGACATTGCTTGTTCATGTTAGAAATGCATGTATATACATCAGGCTTGCACTGGGATTCCCTCCTACTTTTTATTTCCAGGTTGCTAGGTGCTCCATGTAGGGTCAGGTATTCTTCATGTTAGGAAGAATTTCGGGGAAGTGTAAGCTTCGTGGTTAGGCGGAAAAGCGCCTGAGCCATGTCCTTGTCTCTCGACTTGCGGATGACTGTGAGGGTCAGTGGTGGTCGGAGGCTATATTATTTATGTCCTCACATTGTTGTTGTATCATTATTTGTAATATTACTTTCAGTCTTTATATTTAGTTCATTCCATGGCATGAGAGCCTGAATTGTAATATTGTATATCAGATATTATGTGCATTTACTTGGATTATGCACTATATACATGAGGTTGTGTTATGTAATTTATTTACTTAATGATGTTGTATCATTTTTATTCCATACTTATGAGATATTTAGTTGTTGATTCAATTTTGTGAGATTAATTGGATCTCAATCCTTACAACAACTCTATCACACATATGCCAAGGTTGATGTATAACAAGGAAATTGAAAGATTGTGGTGTAACCAATAAATTGACAAGGTTTTAGTTTGACAAAGGGCAAGGGCAAAGACAAGGTTTTGATGCAACGAGGACATGGACAAACTTGCAGCACCAAGAGGGCTTTCAAACAAGATTGTGATGTAAATAAGGTGTGTCCAAGGTTGTGGTATAAGAAGGGTGTGGGGAGGGAGGGAGGTGTTAGCAAAAAGAGGACGTGGCCAAGGTTGTGACAAAGGCATGGACAAGGTCATGGCATATGGGAAAGGTCGTGACATAATAAGGACATGGACAACATCGTGGTGCAATGAGGACATGGACAAGATTGTTGCATGAAGAGGACGTGAACAAGCTTATGTCATGACAAGAACATGGGCAAGATTGTGTCGTAATGAGGACATCAAAGACACAAGCAACGTCATGGCATAACAAGGGCAAGGGAAAGGTTGTGGAAGTATGAAAGCATTGACAAGGTTGTGGCAAAATGAGGGCATGGACAAGGTCATGGCATATGGGAAAGGTTGTGACATAATAAGGACATGGACAACATCGTGGTGCAATGAGGACATGGACAAGATTGTTGCATGAAGAGGACGTGAACAAGCTTATGTCATGACAAGAACATGGGCAAGATTGTGTTGTAATGAGGACATCAAAGACACAAGCAACGTCATGGCATAACAAGGGCAAGGGAAAGGTTGTGGAACTATGAAAGCATTGACAAGGTTGTGGAGCAATGAGTGAAGGGATAAGATTGTAGACGGATGAGGTTGTGGAGCAATGAGGGCACAAACAAGGTTGTGGAGCAACAAGCAAATGGACGAGGTTGTGGTGCAACAGAGCATAGATGAGGTTGTATTGCAATGAGTGAATAGAGAAAAAGGTTGTGGTGTAATGAGAGTAGGACAAGGTAGTGTTGTAAAGAGGGCACAAGGCAAGGTCATGGAGCAATGAAGACATACACAAGGTTGTGGCATAATGAAGACGTACACAAGGTTGTGGCATAACGAAGAAATACACAAGATTCTGGCCATTGCAATCTGATCCATGTTTACAAATTTTAATAATGCCTCAACACTTACAGCATGATCCCATGTAGCTACTTACTGCTTAATTGTTTACAGCTCTGATTGTCCCGTGTAATTTTTTTAATTAGCACAGTGCATAATTTAGAATATTCTCCTGAAATAGAGGAGCAGCTATAGTTTAGGATTTGAAAGTTTAGCTATGGATAGAGAAGGGGTTAAAATTGTGCAATCACTGCTTAACCAAAAATTTACCAATGGCTATAAATCTGCATTCCATCTCTTTTACATTTCCTTTTAGATTTTACCTCCAGATTTATTAATTATAAAAATATCATAGTTGGAAAAAAATTCATAAAACCACCAGCCCACAAAAGAAATCCTCCTGAACATTTAAGCTGTAACTAATTACAAAAATTAGCTAAGCGGCTGAATGAGACCCTGCTGTTACCCTGTGGCCTTCAATTTACCACCCAAATGAAAGAAAAATAAATAACATAAATAGTAACAATAAACGAAAATTTGTCGTAAAAGACCAAAATGTTCAAGACAGATAGCTCACCAGACCATGAAAAAGCACCAATACAAGAAAAGAAGTTGCAGTTTCCAAGCCTCCGCTGACCAATTCCGGACCGTAATTGGCTATTACGACCGCGTAATATGTAACGCCCACGATCCCTAACACTAGCAATATCATCACAGACCCCAGCCCCCTCAGCACCGTGCAAAACTTAAACACGTTCCATGCCATCACAACTCCCGATTTATGCATAACAACAATCTTTACATAAATAAATATTCGAAACCTCAGCCTGACTCAGCTTATTAGACGTTTCGACAGAGGGTTTTTTAAACTCTTTAGGGTTTCACTGAATGCAGCGGAATCGGCCAGAGAAGAGCATATAAATTTCCAATTTCTCAGTCTAATTTTACTTGTGGTGTCGAAATGAATGTTTCAGTTGGGAATTGCACCCTCACAGACCAACAATCTTGCCAAGTGGCGACCGCCCCTTAAATTATTATTGGATGTATTTTCCCGTCTCGGCGAGGACTGGCATTTCGAGAGGGGGAAAGTATATCAACAAGAAATATTTGGGCATTTTTACTCAGCCTAAAAATTTTCATTTCTTACCATTGACTTTGACAGATCAATTAAAGTTGAAATATTTGGGCATTTTTACTCAGCCTAAAAATTTTCATTTCTTACCATTGACTTTGACAGATCAATTAAAGTTGTTTGGTCCATTCGTCAATAGGAATTTTTCAATATTCCGCCTTCGACCGTTTTGTAAGAGAAGAGTTCTTAAAAGTTCAAAAGTAATCTGAAGTTGGTTTCTAGAAGTTCAGTTGGTTGGTGGTTGGTTTACGTAGGAAGATTTTAGAGACCGTAGACTTTTAGGTAGACAGATTTAGTAGTCCCTGCTTGCAGCAAGTTATTATTGCGTTCCACATATTTGATATTTCAATTAATCTCTATATTTTTAATTAATCAAATGGATTTTTTTAATAGTTTTGGATCATATGTTTATTTCAATTAACTTGTATTTCAAATGAAAGTTTTTTAATGATTTTGGATTATATTTATTTTATTATATGAAAATATAGTTTAATGAAATTTAAATAAGTATTATTATTGTTAATGTGAAGTTGTTAGATCTAATTCAATTTCTTCATTTATCTAACACAATCTATTTACAAAAGTAATATATGATCATGTTGTGGATGCTCATTTATTAATCTTTGACCTTCCATTGTTGTATAAATAGAGGGACTAAAATAATGAGACAATATAAGGTGTATATTCATTCAAAAATATTTGAATACAAGTACATTGTCTTGCAAAATAGCTATTTGTGTTTGTTAAGGCAATTTTCTTCACCAGCTCCTCCCAACACTTTAGCCTTCTTATACTAAAATTTGTTTGTCACTATTTGTGAGACATCAAGCAACCTCTTCCTCAAGTAAATTTATTTCCTCTAGTTGTTTTTTTTTAAATTAGTTGCTTTGTCAAAATTGTTCTCTTTTATTTATTTATAAATGTCTTCTATAACTTTTGTTAATAGTTAAATTTTCTAGCATTCTAATTTTCTCTTAATCAAAACAATATTTTTTGTGGATATCAGAGTGTCCTCCCTTGCTTGAATCTCGTAGGTAAGATCCAAGCATAACCCTCCCTCTAGATTAAATCCACACCAAACTATTTAGTTAGCTACTACACCATTACCTACTAGTCTAGGGCTAAATTCTATGAATCTGAGCAAATTGTCCACAAAATTTTGGTAAATAAGAGTGAGAAAATCATGTGGGAAGGATTGCATAAAATAGAAAAAGTAAAAATTCAAGCTAGCATGAGCATAGATAATATGTAGGTGGATTTTGTTCTTACAATGTTTATTAGAGCATAATATTCATTAGGGAGAAACACTTATTTATAAGTATTCACAATAACATTAATAAATGTAACATCAAAAATTGCATACCCTTACAATTTCATGCTATATTTTGCATTCACTTTGGTGTCCATCCCCTTAGTGTTTCTCTAGGCTCGTTTTAACCTTTATATTAACATTTTTCCTTGCCATGGTGTGAAGGCCTTGTCTCTCATGATCTTTGTCAAATTGATGTTGTAGTTGTGGTAGCCTCATGTGTCTTTTGTGTTTTACTTTTTTCTAGAGCCCAAACTATTTGGACACTAGTGCTACACATAGACATCCACATAACATGTTAGTGTTCCATAATAGTTTCTCATTTGATGGTCGTTTATGAGCATTTCGCCAGTTGTAACCTTCCCAGGTTAGTGGTAATGGCTTAGGACAAATTTGAACAACTCATCAACCTCTTTCTCTTGCCTCTTCCTCACATTTTCAATCTATCTTACATTTTGGACAACTCTCTCTCACTCATTGAATCTCTCTTGCACTCTATAACTTGTTATAGCTCTTATTTGGTTTTTGGGCTCATGTGTGTGAACATACTAGCCTTCTATTATGATCTTCTTGTGTTATTTTACAACACTTAGCTTCTTCAAGATTTCAAAGCCAACATTGCTCTTTTGTATTGCTATTGTATTCTTTCTTTTTTTTTTTGTTAATGCAACTCTCTACTTGTTATGCCCTTGAGCACCTTAAGATCCTCACATCCCTTCTATTCCTTTCATTCTAACTTATACTATTTGCACAATCACAGTTCTAACAATTCTAGACATACTTGGGATAGGAGCATACACATACAATATTCTTTTTTTTTAATTAGCTACTATAGATGTAGAAATACTAAAGCAATATTTTGACTGAAGACATAGCCCCAAATAATTCCCCTTTCCCTTGTGTCTATAGATATTTGGGAGCACTCAACTATATAGAGGTTTGTAAGTGGTTTCTTTATTATTCATTTCATTCCTCCATTAAAATGATGTAAATATTGTTATTTAGCATATTTCTTTATATTTTTATTGTCTACTACTTGTTGGTGTATTCTTGTCTCCAATTTTGCAAACTAGGTGAATGGTTGGACTAGATTTTTATGTTTTTGGAAGCTTTTTGATATTCTAACTATACGGAAAATAACCTTTATCATGGACATCCATGCAATGCATTGGCATCCTAGGCAGTGATCTTCTCTATTTTGCGTTGGACTCTGCTCTTCACCCTCTTTTTTGCTTTGTTATCAACTTTTAAAAAAAATAAGTTCCCAATAAGTAATACTTTATTAATTTATTTTTTACTCTACTAAAATAAAAATCTTTCATTTAAAGTATTTTTGAGATTATAAATTTATTTTGTTAAATAGTAACAAACTAGCTCAATCTTAATGTAAAGTAGTGAAAAATCATTTAGCTAATTCACGTAAGTTAAGTCATTTTTTTTCTCTTTTACAATAATTTTTTATTTAATATAAGGTGCAACCTTATATTTATATGTATGATATATATCTCTATTAAGGGTTGATTATTTAAATAAAAATATTTCATTAATTAAAATATCATTTACCTTTAGCATATATGATCATCTCGATTGATAACTAATTAATAGATTAATATAATATTATGTTATTAACTAAATGATCTTATACCTTAATTAAAAAGGTGTAACCATCCAAATGGTAACAGATGGATTCTCATGTGAGAATATATCATTGAATATATGAATTTGAAAATAAAGTCTAGATGAATTTGACAATAAAGTCTAGAATATATCATTGAATATATGGATTCTTATGTCTTTGCTTAATGTAAGTTTACTTAGGTTTTTATTCCTTTGCTTTAGAGGAATATAGGGAGAGGTAGGTAGACATAGAGGAAGATGGAGATGAGAGATAAAGAGAAGTAGAGACAGAAAGAGAGGTAAGGTGGGAGGGATAGAGAGAGAGGTAGGTAGAAAGATGGAGGGTGAGTGGAGGATGGTAGGTAGAGAGAGGGAGGGTGAGTGGAGGATACATATCTCTACCCTCACCCTCTCTCTTTGTACCTACCTCTCCCTTTATCCCTCCCACCTTACCCCTCTCTCATCCCCATCTTCCTCTCTATCTACCTACTGTAGATGACCATGTTAATAAATATTATATTATGATCAACTGTACTAATTAAATAAATGTTCTAGTCGGTCATAATGGGAATAGATAATAATAGTTTAAATAATACGTGCACAGTTTAAAGTAAAAGTTGGATTAGTTGTCGGGCAGGTAGTTAGGAATAGTTGCCAACGGTTGATATCTCAACCAACCTCGGCCATCTATATATGTATCTTGTCATTTGTAGTTAGGGGGACAATTGCTATGTATTGTTGAGATACTTCATGAAATCAATCAATCCATTGTGTTGTGCAATTACTCTTACGATTGTTTTGTGATTCAAATGTGATTCATATTCTAGTACATGCATTATGTTTGTGAATTATTCTTGTTTACTCCCGTAGTATGTTGAACACTACCCAGTGAGTAAACATTTGGCGTTGTTTCCTAAGCGGACTAGGGAATCACTCGTCATGGCAGCGTAATGGGTCTCCCTGTAGACGAGCCTATGAATAGCAATGAGGAAAGGGAAGACCTATTGACTAAAGATCTTATCAATTTGTGGAAGATATCCTTGCGAGATCATGTACGAAGGGAATCTCACAGGCGGGAGATCCCTGAGGAAGTTATCTGGGATAGGCTAGAAGTGAACGACGAGGTGGATCACCTCCTGAATCGTATGCCTAGATTGTTGGCCTGTCATTTCATTATCCTACAAGACCTTCGAGAAGAAGAGGATCGGGAACGCCAAAGGCAGCAATTACTACAGTGCTATGAAGAGAGAACCAAACAAGAAGAAGAGGAACAAGACACTAGCCAGAGACGTACGTTCGGTAGCCAACAATGATCACCTAAACAATTTTTAATACTCATACTACCAAACAAAGACAAGAACCGAGTACCTAGCGAGCACGAGACTCAAGAAGAGAAGGTTCAGTGATCACTCAGGCTGTAAGAACAAGCAAACCGACAAAGAAGATTGAAGCAAGTTCGTAAGGAATTTGATGAGGATCTAATTGAAATAAACCAAAGTATTAAAAGAACACATGAGAATCTGACATGAATAGACATGTCCATTGAAAGAGCACATCAAATTTTGGTGGAAGGGAGGGACAAAAGACCCTTCGGCACCCCGTATGTAGGAAGGTATGATCCTTATGAGAACGAAGATGAATTAAGTAGTAGCATTAGATATTTTCGAGAGTTTTCCTTATCGGATGATGTTGAACAGCTGACGAGTGGAAGATCTGAGCCCAATATCCCAAGGCAGAGAGAGTACTGAAGGGAACCTCAAGAGACTCAAGGTGTCGAGGACACTGAAGGAAGACGTGGGAGTGACTCGTACATGGCTGAGAGTGCAAGTGACGCACCAGAATGTAGCGAGGAAACCAGTCTAATTGGGTCCAATACACAAGGAGGACAGCGGGGAAAGATGGTGACTTCGGAGCAGCAGAAGCTATCGAAGTTTACGGGGAATGGGTCAGAAGATCTAGTACAACATTGTAAAACATGTGAAACTATCTGGATAGCAAGTGGGGAGGATGATCCAGATCAATGGTTGAAAGAATTTCCAATGACATTGAGAGATAGTGCCATCAACTGGTACTCTGAATTAGATCAAGCACAGAAAGCTACATGGAGATTGTTGAAACAAGCATTTCAAGAGGAGTTCAAACTCCTGCGGGATGATAGCAAGATTGTTGTGGAGATATACAATACCAAGCAAGGAAAGCACGAGAGTGTGCAGACCTATAACCGAAGACTCAGATTTGTTGGGGAAATTGGAGGCACAGCCGGTCGATGGGTTGAAGAAAAGA
Source organism: Sequoia sempervirens (assembly GCA_007258455.2). Lineage (NCBI taxonomy): Eukaryota > Viridiplantae > Streptophyta > Pinopsida > Cupressales > Cupressaceae > Sequoia > Sequoia sempervirens. The sequence continues at coordinate 176,973,409 of VDFB02026320.1, forward strand.
TGGTTCATTGAGGGCTTGCTTCCGTCATTAAGAAAGAAAATGAAAGTCGTACCTCCTTCGTCATATGTTGAAGCATACAATCGGGCAATGGACATAAAAAGTGAAAATAAAACATCCTCCCAAGGGAAAAAGAAGACGGACGACGAGGAGAGTCCGGACGATAGTGACGGTGAATCCAAGACCGTACAAGCACTCAGAAAAGATATGATGCGAATGATGAAAGAATTGAAGGCCGACAAAGAGAGTGTGAGGGAAGCACGAGAACTATGGTGTACAAAGTGCAATGGGGAAGGTCACACAAAAGCGAATTTTCCAAAGAAGATGTTCTATGATATCTGCTAAGTTATGGGACATTCCATCAAGGAATTCCCATACAATTTGAGAGCAAGGGGTACGCAAGTACTCTTCACTCATGGAGAGCCGTCAACACTGCCGAACACACCACCAAAGCCCCAATACAATAGCAATGCATCCCCTGGCGGTTATCGGAGCAACAGAAGTTCGAGAAACATGATATAATACGATGCAAAAGGAAGGCCCATGATCCAATGTAGGAAGTGCAACGAATGGGGCCACTTCGCCAGGGACTGCCAAAACGGTCAAGGTTCAAGAGGGAGATTGTGTAAGTGGTGTGGACCAGGCGATCATGAAGATAACGAATGCCCTAAGCAAAAGGGTATCCACATGCTAGAAGTAGAAGAACAAGAGGTACTAGCGATCACCAGAGCACAAGCAAAAAAGCCCACTTACCCAGATCCATGTACAGAGAAACAAAGGATGAAGGAAGCAAAAATCGAAGTGGAACTGGCGATGGTGAAGGAAAACAAAGTACCTTTGGAGAAGCTAGGAACCTCTTGGCCGTCAGAGGCGGAAACCAACATTGTACGATAGGTACTGCAAACCACCATACCAATCAAAGTAAATGACCTTCTCCAGACTATGTCATAGTTGGGACTGGCGATCATAAACATTGTCGGGGATGGCAAGCAACCGCGATCGGAGGACCAAAGGCAAGAATTGGTACCAACCGCCACCGTACGGTGAACAAACAATTGACCCAATATTGATTACAACGAACATCGGGAAGATGGCAGCGGCTGTGCATATGGAGATCAGAGGGAATATCTTGACAAATACTATCGTCGACGGAGGATCGGGCTGATGGCGTAGAAGGTGACGATCGGGACACAATAGTTTTTGCTAAATTTTGTCGTCGTCCCATTACAGAGGAAAGCATACAATGCACTACTTGGGAGAGGATGGTTGATAGCCGCGAAGGCAAATCATAATTGGAAGAGGAACACACTCTCGATCGAGAACAACGGGCGGAAGTATGTCATCGACTTGAAGAACTAGGCTGTGAGCCAAGAATTGGCTTCCTCCATATCCGAATCGGATGGAGGTGAGTCAGATGTGGACGAAGGAAGGAAAGCTATGGAACTAAACACCGAAGGCGTACTTGAACTCAAGAGTTGTTTGGAGGACGAGACAAGCTCGTTGAATGGCTTATTTCATTGGCAGAAGGAAGACTATGAAGTGTTCCACCGAGAGTGTAACATGTTACAAATCGGGGAAATCAAGGAAGAAGGGAAACAGGGAAGGCCCAACCACACACTTCCGACCGAGTATGAAGAGTACAAAGAGAAAGTATTGGATGATACACCAGCTGACAAGTTAGAATATGACAAAGTTTGAGGTAGTGAGAGAAAGTCAGAAGAAAGGAAGAGAGAGGAGAGATCAAATGAAGAGGGAGAGTACAAAAGGCAAAAAATAGATAAGGAGGTGTTGAAAATTGAAAAAATGAGAATAGAAGAGTTGAAAAATATAAAAAATGAAAAAATTGAAAAAAATGAAAAAGTTGAAAAAATTATGAAGTGGGAAAATGAAAAAAATAAAGTAGAAGAATTAAAAAATTTAAAGATGGAGGAGAGAGAAAGAATGCAAAAGGAGAAAAATAAAAGTATTAAAAAGGAAAAATTAAAAAATGAAGTGGGAAATATTAAAGGGAGAAAGGGAAAAGTGAAAAAATTAAAATTGGCCAAGAGGAGGAAAATTAAAGAGAAGAAAATGAAAATAAAAGCCTTGGTCATCAAGAGAATCGTACGACCATTGGAGGAAGCAACTGACAGGAATAAAGTTCAATGAAATACTAAAGTCATTACACATCATACGACCAAGAGACAGGGAGTTCAACAAAGAGAAACCACTGATTACAACTTGGCTACTCAGGAGAAGGTTGCACGGCAGACAAAGCGGCAAGTTGAAGGCAGAAGAAGTGAGGTCATACGACAGAGAGTGAGGAAAAGTGAAGGCACCAGTTGGAAAAATTTGGTGGACAAAGGAGGATATTTGGTAAAGCACACACAGGAATCGAAGCAAGACAAGCTTGCACCTAAGGACATCGTACAACAGAACAAAGGAAAAACACTTCAACGAGAGGTCGTACGGCGCCAGAAGGACTAGAGCAAAGTGAAGGATGAAATTACTACACAGAGGAAGGGCAGTAACTAGGAGGAGATCGTATGGCATTTGGCAAGACTTCTCAATCAAGTTGTACGACATTCTCTTCCAGCCGTACGAAAGTCACAGATTCTTCAAGTCGTACGACATTCACATATTCTTCAAGTCGTACGACCGTCACAAATTCTTCAAGTTGTACGACAGTCTACACATTTTCAAGTTGCACAACCTCAATTGGCAGGATGCAGCGTACGGCTTGAACATAGCAACATAGTACGGCGTCTCATAGTACGCCCAAATCATAAGGAGATCATACGCATCAAAACAAGAAGTACTATACCAAGCCAGAAAGCACGCCATAAGGAGGCCGTACGGATTAAGGAGGTCATACAGATCAAGGAGAAAGTCGTACGTACCAAGAAACTAAAGACCATACCAAGTATCAAAGTTTGTAAAAGGCAGGTCGTACCAAGCATCGACCTGGAGAATGTAAAGTCTAAAAATAATGCAAAATTTGTATTTTTTGGCTTCGTCGCACTATTCAGAACCTATGGAAAAATCATGAAAATGAGGCGCGCGATGCAGTTTCGAGTGGTTTCAAAAGTGTTAAATTGGTCTTGGCGGTGGGGGCATTGTCCCTCAACCCCGCCCTGTACCGCCAGGGGCACTGCCCCCGGACCCTGTGAGAGGTGCTGCCCCCAGACCCCCGCAAGGGGTGCTGCCCCTTGACCCCCATTGGGGGCACTGCCCCCAAACCCCCACGATGGGGTGTGCCCCTCGACCCCGTTGGGGGTTGCCCCCAGACCCCCATTAGATTTATTGGAATTTCCAAATTGCAATACAACCAACCATCATAGTACAATTACAAGAGCAGTTGGTAGCCGACAAAACAAGAGTGGCAGCTCTCGAGGAGAAATTGGCATAGAGGGATAGAGTATTGGGTCAATTGATAGAGAAGGATACCCAGGTGGTTGATGTACAATGACTTTCAACACAGAAGGAGAATCAATTACAGGAAAAGGACAAGGAGTTGGCATTTTTTTTGTTTTCAGTCGTCTGGAAGATGACTACTTTGTGGGGGGGGGATGATGTAGATGGCCATGTTAATAAATATTATATTGTGATCGACCATACTAATTAAATAAATGTTGTAGTCAGTCGTAATGGGAATAGATAATAATAGTTTAAATAATACATGCACAGTTTAAAGTAAAAGTTGGATTAGTTGTCAGGCAGGTAGTTAGGAAGAGTTGCCAACTGTTGATATCTCAACCAACCTCAGCCATCTATATATGTATCTTGTCATTTGTAGTTGGGGGGATAATTGCTATGTATTGTTGAGATACTTCATGAAATCAATCAATCCATTGTGTTGTGCAATTACTCTTACAATTGTTTTGTGATTCAAATGTGATTCATATTCTAGTACGTGCATTATGTTTGTGAATTATTCTCATTTACTCCCATAGTATGTTGAACACTACCCTGTGAGTAAACACCTACCTCTCCCTATATCCCTTCCACCCTATCTCTCTATCTCTACCTTTCTCTCCCTCCCTTCCTCTCTACTTCTCTTTATCTTCCATCACTGTCTCTTTCTCTACCTACTCTCACTCCATCCCTCCCTCATTCCCCTTCTCTCTCCCTTTAGATATCTCTCTATATCTCTCCTCTCTCTCCTCTCTACCTTTCACTCACCTTTCCTCTCTAATTATCCATGTAGGAGTGATAGAGAGAGGAGAGAGGAGAGAGGGATAGAAAGAGGGAAAGGTATCTAGAGATAGATATGACTTGGGAAAGATATATGGGGAAGATAAAGGGAGAGATATATGTAGAGAGAGGGAGAGGGAGAGAGGGAGAGAGGAAGTGGGGAGGGAGAAATAGATAAATATATAAAGAGGGAGAGGTGGAGAGGGAAAGAGGAAAAATAAATCATAAAGGTACACTTTTATATTGAAAAAATGGAAATATCAATGATGTATCAAATGTGAATGAAACCCTAGCATGGTTTCCAAGGATGGGTGATAGGTCCAAATAATAGCTTATTTTATGTTATTTTTATACATATTTTTAGATACTTTTAGATAAAATTTCCAAACAATGCTCCTACATTATATTATCCTTTCATATCTATTATGCAGACTTGAACCTTAAATGCAATGATGGAATTATGGTTATAATATATTAGTATTGTATGATTTATATGAAGATATATATGGAATGTTGATGGAATGCTATTTTTTGATTATGATACTTATCCTTGTGTACATGATTTGCAAAATTAACTTGTTTGCAGCTAAAGTGGAACTATGGCATGCAACAATTTCGGGATGAACCAATAGCAAAAGGAATGACTGGACACTTAAATAGGGAAGCTCCAGGTTAAGTTGAACGTGATGGTTGTTGATTAAAGGCACTTGATGAAGGTTGGACATGACATTATTATGACCATTTAATAAACATTGAAGAAGAGTTCTCCTTCACTTATAGGATTTTGACAAATGGTTGAATGTTTACATGCAATTTTGTTTTGATAGAGTTTTAGTCCTATTAGGATTCCTTTTCCTTTTTAGTTATAGGTTGAATAAATCAATCTTAACTCTACGCTCTAAATATCTAGGAGTAGATTTAATGATTTTGGTTAAGTTGTTTCTTTTGAATAAGATTCCCTCAAACTTGTATATAGCTCTTGGTTAAATCCGTAGGATAGTTAGTTGGTTTTTAGTTTTATGTTATCAGTTACTTTTAGTTTCAGAACATGAGGAATATTCAGAATGATTGAGTACAATCTATGGATAGATATTTTCTAACCTTTTATGAATATGCAATGAATGGAGTTAATTTCATGGGATGCGTGAAATCTATTAGCTAGATTTGGGTTTAGTTAAAGTGAGAACAATCACTTGAGCAGGCCACTCAAGGTATTGTTCCTCACTTTATTTCCTAGTTATTTATTTATGTTAATAGTTGTTATTAATCATTTTTCATGAATCATATGCAAGTTAATTGGAATTTCATATCTTGCTTATTTTTAATGAATGCTTACAAACATGCATGCAATGGTTAACCAATAGTAATTTGAAGGTTATTTTAGTCGATTCATTAGTTTTATTTTGAGTTATTACAGTATCATTTCATTAGTAATAGTTCAGTTACAGTCTAAGTTGTAGGTACATATAGCCACTAGTTCTAGTTATGTCATTCAATGTTTTGTAATTTTGTGAGTTTTTGGCAAGTAGAATAACTTGAATAGGGTAGCTTAAGTAGTTTTGAGTCCTTAAAGTCATATATAATGTTGCACCATCACAAGTTTACAAACCCTGGGTTGAAAATTTAATGAAGTCTTGAGCAATGTTGAGTGGAATGTTCAGTTAGTTAAACCTTTGAATTGTAGTGTTATGCCTTGCATAACCACCCCATTTTAATTTTTGATCAAAATGGGTCCCCCTTGTGTTTGTTTTTTCCTTGGTGTTTTTGCTTGGGTCTTAAGAGTTGTTCTTTTTCCTCCTAAGTCCTTGTTCCTTTTGTCTAGCAGAAGCGGAGCCGAAATGGAATCTAGACTTAGAACTTTGTGAAGGTTCCAAGTCTGGATTCAGTTATGATCCCGATCCTGCCCTTGCCTTGTTGGTTTTCTTTGTCTTTTTGGTTCTCCTTGCACTCTTGGGTCTATTTCTCCCTTGAGTTGTCTTTTTTTTGCTCGTGTTTTGTTTTCCCCCTGGTGGAAGCAGAACCAGAAACAGAACCGAACTTGGAACTTTGCAAAAAGTTTTGGATCTGGTTTTGGTTCTAATCCCGCTCCTGTTGGTTTTGTTTGTGTTTTGTCCCCGTTTGTGTCTTGTTTGGGATGGGCTTCATTCTAGTCTCGCTTCCCTTTGTTTTTTGTTTCTAATTTTTCTTGTGTCAGTGTTTGTTCCTCTGGTAGGAGCGAAACCGAAATCAAAACCAAATCTGGAACTTTGCAAAAGGTTTTGGATCTAGTTTTGGTTCTGATTTTGCCCTTGTTCCTTTGTTGTTGTCTTCCTTGCAGCAAGGTTGGAACTAGAACCAAAATGGAATGTGGAGGCTTACATCAAGTTCTTGGTTCTGGAATGGCTTTGTTTTTGCCCCAACTTGGCTCTGCTCCTGCACTGGAATGGTTTTGCTTCTGTTGCCACACTCATTTGGTCCTGATCACGCCAATGAAAAGGGAAATAAGGCGCATGAGACGTTTGACAGAGTTTCTCACGGAGATGTCATATCTTGGAATACCATGATTGCAGAGGATGAACACAAAGTATGTAGATGCATATATAAAGCCAATGAACCTTTTGACAAAAAATAGATCAAATAAATGTCATCTCAGGGAATAAAGAATGCAATTGGCAGTTGAAAAGCCGATTTCCACAACCTATTTCAACACCCTCCCTATCGCGCCAAAGTGGGAGTTTTGAATCAAGGTATGCACATAAAATTCACTGCAAAGGATTTAGAAACTTTCAAGCAAATGTTATTGTCAACAGCTATGCAAAACATGGAAGCCATAGACAAAAGGAAAGTAAATTGTTACACAGAATGCCTCAAAGAGCTTGTCATCCCAGGGAATGCAATGATCATGGGTTATGCACAATATGGATTTGTTTAGGAAGCTTTAGAAACTTCAAAAGCGAATGTGGAACGCTAGTGAAAAGGAGATTTCGTGGCCTTGGAATGTCATGATTGCGGATGTTTCCAAGAGAAACATTTATGAGAATGGGCCAAAGAAACTTTCAAACAAATACAATTGTTGTGAGCAAAAGTAAGGCTGAATTCCTCAACCCTACCAGCATCCTCATTGCTTGTGCGCAAATGGGAGCTTGTGAACCAATTTGGGATATTGATGAGAGCATGTAGGGTGCCTACAGCCCGTGCCAATATGAAAGCTTTTGAATGATTTACAAGGTATGAAGGTTTGCAAAAAAGAAAAAATGGAAGCATACACCAAGCACATGAATCATTTGACAATGGCAACGTCGATGATAAACGGTGGAAGTAATGACTTTTTTTAAATGTTGTAGTTGCAACTGCTGTAGTAAAATATTGCATACAAAATGTGGAGGCATATACAAGGTGTGTGAATTGTTTAACAAAATGCCTCAATAGAGATATCGTCCCATGGTATGGAATTGTGATTACAAGGGATCACACAAAATGCAGTGTTTGAGAAAGGCTTTTAGAAACTTCTAAGCGGGTGCAATTTGCCTATGTGGAGCCAAATTCCATGACCTTTGCTAGCGTCCTCCTTACTGCCTTGGTAACATTATTGCAAAGATTAATGTAATGATTGCGGAGCATGCATGGTGAATGAAAAGCAAACAAGGTGTTTTGACTGTTGGACAATATGCATAATGCGTCATCCATTTGAGTCAGATTGATTTTAAGTCTTATCCAAAAATTCAAATACAAGTTCAAAAGATAGAAAGCAGCAAGAGTTGAAAAGTGAAAGGCATTAGAGTATTAAATTTGTATCAAGCATGATTTTAATGTTATTTTGTTTTAAAGTAACATTAACTTCAAAGAGGATTTAATTATTCTTTCAAACTAGGAATGAAAGTTTAATTGCATTTAATTATATATGTTAGATATTTAATTAATTTCAAAATTAGTTAAATATTATTCATTAATTAATTTTATAAATTGATTAATGGGTTTTATGCTTTTTGGTTTTTAGGTACTTTTGAAGGCTGAAAAGATAATAGATTGAGAGGGATTACAAAACTGACATGCAAAGGAGGAAAGAGGATATTTTCTGAAGAGATAATGAAACTGACAGTAAACTGAATGTATGGTGGGCCCACTTGAGTTTATTTATGGAAAGAATGTTGTTGCTCATCATGCAAAAAGGATAGACTCAAGGTTAAACTAGAGGTTGCAATCATGAACTGGAAGCTGCAAATGTAACTGAAAGATGCAGTTGTTAACTGAAGCTAAACTGGAGCTGAAACATGAGGTTGTCTTTATTGTGATTGCATGCACACAAAAGCTACAACTTTTGATGTCTGATTTTTGGAGGGAATTATGTAAATTGATGAGTTATTAATTGTCAAATCAAGCTCATTTGAAAGGGTTAGAATTTTAGGAAAAATAGTTAGAAGTTTTAGAGATTAGCTGATTAGAGTTAGCAGTAGAATAGATAATGGAGTTTTCTACAATTTTAGTTTAGCTAAGGAAATTTGAAGACATTGGTTTCTGTACACTAGTGAATCTTGCTAGTTTTTTAAATGTTGTTTATCTATTTTGTAACAGGAGAAGCAGCCAGATTTAAACCTGCTTTAAGTTGTGCTCTGGAATGATATTTGTTGTGTTAATCATTTGATTTGGAATTCTTTGAGGAATGAATTTTTATCTTTTCTTTTGTTTGAAATGGTGATTTGCGATCTGCTATTAAAGTTTGCGCTGTGAATGAATGTTCAACTTTGTATTGATTATAGGTTGATTTGTTCTGCAGTTCAGTTTAGGAATTCCTTGGAGAGTAACAGGTCTAGTTAACTGAATGAATCAACATTCTTTTCACTCTTGCATCCCTGATCTATCTTTTTCCTTTTTTTTTATACCCCCCGGTTAGAGTAGGTTTAGATAGAAGTTCGATCTTGCAACAATCAAGAAGCTCAATAACCAACAGGACCCTTGAACATTACAACCTCATTGACCGCTCAACAAAAATAACACAGTTGAGAACCAACTACAAAGACCTTGGAAGATAGGTGGTTTTAGATTAGTTATCTTTTTTTAGGAGAAATAGAGTAGAAATATTATGTTTAAATTTTGGTGTGTCAATTTGGCCATCAATAGAACTGGTGCTAGAAGGAGGGCCCTTGAGCAATTTTGCTTTGTTGTATGGGAGTGGGTTAGATCTTGGAAAACCCAGCTCTTATGGATAGCCCTTTGTGTATACCTAGATTTATTCATGAAATCCCTAATCACATGTATGATAGGCTTCCTTTATTTTTCCCTAACGGTGGACAAAATGCTTCTAAACATGTCAATATTTGGGGGATTTAGTCATTTTTCTTCAAATTCAACATGAGGATATTGTTTGTCAAAACACTTCAAGGTACATTGAGGCAATGGTATGTTAATCTGCCACCAGATTCTATTTATTCATGGATAGAATTAGAAATCTTATTCTTGGATTAGTTTGATCCTCATGCACGTGCACCACACCCATCACATGAATTTGCAACTACGAAAAGGATACCACTAGAACCCATTTACCAGTTCAATCACAGGTTCTTCTTTATGTATCAATTAAGGGTTCAAGCTTTAAATTTGGTTATTGATAATCATATCCTAATAGAACATTATTATTGGGGTTTGAACCCTCCCTTTACAACAAAAAATAGATGTTGTGGTGAGGCTACACCCCTACATGATGCATTGAATAAAGCTCTCTTGTTGGCACAATCTGGACACGACACAAGAAATTCGGGTAGCCAAAATCAGGTTTATAATCCCTTTGTGCTTGCAAACTGCCATCCTTTGCAACCTTACATAGGTTTACTCACCATCCCAACCCATGTGCAATCATTCTCACTAAGTAGCTACAACCTTCCTAATCTTCCAAGCACCAAGTTTTACAACGCTTCATATCAAGTCAATCCCATGCAAGACCACTGGAAGAACCCATCTCTACAAAATCCAACCACAAAGGTAAGTGTTCCACTTGTCAATGAAGTTGTAACTATATCATCTCTTTTTGGTCATACTCCTACACATAATGCATTGGATCATGATGAAGTTGTAAATGAAACATTTGATGAGAAAGTATATCATTTTGATGTTTTGTTTGATAAAGAGCATGAAACGAATACAAATTCATAGCATAATGGAAATATCAAGCTAGAACCTTATTTTGTTGAAAATGTTGATACTAATGATGATATTGAAAGAAATGAGATATCAACACAAGACTGTTGTCATGAGAAATCAACAATACCTTTCAACGCTTTGAACAACTCTCCTGACCAAGATGAGAATCAATGTGATGAGGGATGGACAAAGGAGCATGGTTCATGTTGGATAAATATCCCACATATGCAAAATCGAATAAGGGAGAAGTTGGAATAATTAGGAGATCTGAAGTTATTAGAACTTGTTAGGCCAAATGGATGTAGGATACATCGAACAAATCAACATTCTCAGATGGATTGCCATGTTTTCCTTGGTAGGATGGAGTTATATTTCAAACAACTGATCACTATTGAAGGAATACTTATAGAAGATCCTTGGAATACTTGTCCACTCAATGAGGGAGATGAAATGGCTAACGCACATAAAAATGATGATAAGTCCATCCAAAATGATGAGAGTAACTGTGAGAACATGTTGAGCTTTCCCCCATCATCTGATGACCTTGATCCTTGCATTGAGATGGATCCAACTAACGAAGTTTCCCTACTTGGTACAAACTTGATAGATGTGGGAAGCAAGTTTATTGATGCATTCATAGGTTCTTTTATGATGGTGGACAGGGAAGAAACACCCTATGATGAGTTAACACAAGAAAACAACTATGTTGGTTTGAATAATGAACATATTGAAATAGAGAACACACTTCTAGATAAGATTACAAATCAATCTCGTGGTCAAGGACAAGGACTTGAATGACAAAATGATTCTTTGAAAGAAGGCCAAATGGATATGTAGATAAGCCAAGTGTTGCCTACTAATCAAGTACACCATATTTATGTATGTCAAGAAAATAAATTGGATTTTGATACTAATCAGAATATTGACATGAATGAGTTTAGTGTTTTATTGCAGCAAGGAATGCATGATAAGATTTAGCTGGATGAAGCAAAAGAATATCAAGTGGACTATCAAGAGGTTGCTCTGAAGATTGAACCACTTCGCCATGACGAAGAGAACGAAATGGGCAAGTATCCTCTTAGTTTTGATTATGTTTATTCAAATGTGATGTTTGAAGAAAGCCCTTGCTTATCATGAACTAGTGAATTTGGCCTTAACAATGGTAAACTTGAGATTGAATGGCATGTTCTTGTTGATGATATGCAGGAACATCAACTGAGAAAGTGTTTTCCTGGTTTTGACTTTGTGCATTCGAATGAGTTGTTCGGAGAAAATCCTTGTTCACCCTATATTAGTATTTATGACATCAATGGTGATGAGTTGGATGCGGATTCTCAATTTCTTGTGGGTGACATGTTTGAAGAGAGTGTTGGAAGCAATGCTTCATTTCCGGAGGAAAAGGGTTTGCAAACCTTGCAAGTTGATGACATGGGTGATTTGTTGCTTAGTTCTTCTAAGGAGATCCATAAATTTTTTGACTCTGTGCCCAAGATGAATACAAGGATGCTGGTAAATGGATATCCCAACTGCAAAACAAATCTCATTTTAGGTGATCCATGTAAGATTCATCATTTTGGTTCTCCTTCTGAGGTAAGTTGCTTTGATTTCTTATCAGTTGGGGAGGCTGCCATAATATGCAAGGAAAATGGTGAATAGATTGACTTAAAGGTTGAGGAATTTGACCATGTAATTGGTAAAGTCTATGTTGTTGAGAATGTGATTGAGGTTGATAATCCTGGTGAAATCAAGCATACTGGTTTGTTGTTTGAAACTAGTACTAATTGGGATATGCATGTAAATTTTAAATCTCATTGTGACCTCTTGCATAATAATGATGTGCCCCTAATGGATGCCCTTTATGTTGAAATGCATGAATTGGAGTGAAATGGAGTGGTGTTCCATGAGCTGAGACCTCGTGAGAAGGAATTTGTACAACACAAGTCCGCATTTGCAACTGAAAGTTGTCTAAATCAGGTGGTGTCTTTCCATTACCCTTTGTGTTTTAATGATTTTCGGTTTGATTATGATGTTGGGGATGATAAAATGTGTTTGTGGGTAAATCATGACAAGGCCAAGAACCCACAACTGTTAATATTTCAAACTTTATACCTTTAGAATGAATTTAATGCACATAAATTACATTTCTGAGTATAGAGACAAATTTGCTAGGTTTAGAACTATACCTAGTAAGTTAATATTTCTGCACATAATGAAAAATTAGCCGGGTGGATGTACAATTTTTTATAGTTTTGTGTTTGTAGAGCTTGGTTTTAGAGTTAGTTTAGGATTAGGATTGGTTAGTGTTAGTTTTTGGTTTAGTTAGTTTTCTTTTTGTTTTGGTTTCTATTGTTTGTTTTGGTTTGTTTTCTTTTGTTCTGTTGTTTTCTTTTTTCTGTGTCCTCTTGTTTTTGTTTTGATTTTAGGTTTGTCTGTTTTCTCTTTTGTTTTGGTCTTTTGTTGTTTGTTTGTTATTTTTATTCTCATTTTTTGTTTTGGTTTTGTTGGCTCGTCCCTGTGTTAGTTTTGGTTTGTTCGTTTGCTTGTTTGTTTGTTTGTTTTGTCCTGGTGGTTTCTATTTTGTTGTTGTGTCTTGGGGTGATTTTTGTTTTGCTCTATTTCAAAATACGAAGTGGTTATTCACTGTATGTTGGAGGTACTAGGAGAGAAGTTGGTATAGGTATTTTCAGGTATGTCTATGGAAATTGTTTGTTTCATGACCTATGTCTTGTGTTCTTTTTATATAATGGTCTGAAAGGTTAAAAACAAACAGGTATATTGTAAGAGATCTCATAAACCATTGTTGAATCTGTCACAAAATAGATAAGAACATTTGTTCTACATAAAATCCCATTTGTCTCTAGGTGACTGTATTTTAGATATGGGTGAAAAATTTGAATCCTGACACTGTCATGAGGTCCATTGTAGTTCTCAACCCCAAATTTTAGATTGCCACATCTAAGTATTGAGAAAAGCCAATAAAGAATTTCTTCAGGAAAAACTTATAAAATGAGAAGAAAAGAGAATCATTGAATAATGACAAACTCACAAGAAGGGTAATTCAAGTATCTCTACCAGGGCTATGGATGCCTGACTGGCAGTAGAGCAATACTTTGAGAGAACTAGAGGTATCTCCGTCGGGGCTATGGATGCCTGTCTGGCAGCGGAGCAATACCCAGGATATAATTGCACAATAGTCATAGGGATTCAACTTACGTAGCTTGAATCTTGAATACAGTTGTTAAAGAGTAGAAGGAGCTTTTACCAAAACAGATGCACCATACATGCACACACTCAGATTCAAATTGGTTAATGTTGATTTACATTTTGAGATTCTAGCTCAACCTTGTTTGCCTTAACTAATCATACTTGAAGTTCAAAATTTTCATGAACCAGAGGTTTTGGGTGACTGAATTCTTTAGTGTCTTGAAAATGGGTAAACCATTTTCCTAGCTGAGTCACCATTTTTTATGCCTTGTATAACCACCCCATTTTAATTTTTGATCAAAATGGGTCCCCCTTGTGTTTGTTTTGTCCTTGGTGTTTTTTCTTGGGCCTTAGGAGTTTTTCTTTTTCCTCCTAAGTCCTTGTTCCCTTTGTCTGGCAGAAATGGAGCTGGAATGGAATTTGGACTTAGAACTTTGTGAAGGTTCCAAGTCTAGATTTGGTTCTGGTCCTAGTCCCGCCCTTGCCTTGTTGGTTTTCTTTGTCTTTTTTGTTTTCCTTGCACTCTTGGATCTGTTTCTCCCTTGACTTGTCTTTTGTTTGCTTGTGTTTTATTTTCCCCTTGGTGGGAGCGAAACCAAAAACAAAACTAAACTTGGAACTTTGCAAAAAGTTTCAGATCCGATTTTGGTTTTGATCCAGCTCTCATTGGTTTTCTTTGTGTTTTGTCCTTGTTTGTGTCTTGTTTGGGATGGGCTTCATTCCAGGCCTGCTTCCCTTTGTTTTTTGTTTCTCATTTTTCTTGTGTCGGTGTTTGTTCCTCTGGCAGGAGCGAAACCAGAATCATAACCAAATCTGGAACTTTGCAAAAGGTTCCAGATTCGGTTTTGGTTCCGACTCCGCCTCCATTCCTTTTTTATTGTCTTCCTTTCTGCGGGATCAGAATCGGAATTGGAATGGAATGTGGAGGCTTACATCAAGTTCCTGGTTCTGGAATGGCTCTGTTTCCGCCCCAACTTGGCTCCGCTCCCGCATTGGAATGGTTCTGCTTTTGTTGCCACACTCATTTGGTCTCGATCCCGCCAGTCAAAAGGGAAATAAGGTGCATGAAACGTTTGATAGAGTTTCTCAAGGAAATGTCATATCTTGGAATGCCATGATTGCAAAGGATGCACACAAAGTATGTAGATGCATATATAAGTCTAGCAAACCTTTTGACAGAAAATGACTCAAATAAATGTCATCTCAGGGAATAAAGAATGCAATTGGCAGTTGAAAAGCCGATTTCCACAACCTCTATCAACACCCTCCCTGTCGCGCCAAAGTGAGAGTTTTGAATCAAGGTATGCACATAAAATTCGTTGCAAAGGATTTAGAAACTTTCAAGCGAATGTTATTGATAGCCGCACAAAACGTGGAAGCCATAGACAAAAGGCAAGCAAACTGTTTCACATAATGCCTCAAAGAGCTTGTCATCTTAGGGAATGCAATGATCATGGGTTATGCAAAATATGGATTTGTTTAGGAAGCTTTAGAAACTTCAAAAGCGAATGTGGCATGCTAGTGAAAAGGAGATTTTGTGGCCTTGGAATTCCATGATTGTGGATGTTTCCAAGAGATAAACATTTATGAGAATGGCCCAAAGAAACTTTCAAACAAATACAATTGTTGTGAGCAGAAGTAAGGCTGAATTCCTCAACCCTACCGGCATCCTCATTGCCTGTGGGCAAATGGGATCTTGTGAACCGTTTTGGGATATTGATGAGAGCATGCAGGGCGTCTACAACTCGTGCCAATATGAAAGCTTTTGAACAATTTACAAGGTATGAAGGTTTGCAAAAAAGAAAAAAATAGAAGCATACACCAAGCACATGAATCATTTGACAACGACAACGTCGATGATAAACGGTGGAAGTAATGACTTTTGTTAAATGTTGTAGTTGCAACTGTCGTAGTAAAACATTGCATACAAAATGTGGAGGCATATACAAGGTGTGTGAACTGTTTAACAAAATACCTCAATAGAGATATCATCCCATAGTATGGAATTGTGATTACAAGGGATCACACAAAATGCAGTGTTTGAGAAAGGCTTTTAGAAACTTCTAAGCGGGTGCAATTCGCCTATGTGGAGCCAAATTCCATGACCTTTGCTAGCATCCTCCTCACTGCCTTGGTAACATTATTGCAAAGATTAATGTAATGATTATGGAGCATGCATGGTGAATGAAAAGCAGACAAGGTGTTTTGACTATTGGACAGTATGCACAATGTGGTATCCATTTGAGTCAGATTGCTTTTAAGTCTTATCCAAAGATTCAAATACAAGTTCAAAAGATGGAAAGCAGTGAGAGTTGAAAAGCGAAAGGCATCAAAATATTAAATCTGTATCAAGCATGATTTTAATTTTATTTTGTTTTAAAGTAACATTAATTTCAAAGAGGATTTAATTATTCTTTCAAACTAGGAATGAAAGTTTAATTGCATTTAATTACATATGTTAGATATTTAATTAATTTTCAGAATTAGTTAAATATTATTCATTAATTAATTTTATAAATTGATTAATGTGTTTTATGCTTTTTGGTTTTTCGGTACTTTTGAAGACTGAAAAGATAATGGATTGAGAGGAGATTACAAAACTGACGTGCAAAGGAGGAAATAGGATATTTTCTAAAGAGATGATGAAATTGACAGTAAACTGAATGTATGGTGGGCCCACTTGAGTTTATTTTTGGAAAGAATGTTGTTGCTCATCATCAAAAAGGATAGACTCAAGGTTAAACTAGAGGTTGCAATCATGAACTGGAAGCTGCAAATGTAACTGAAAGATGCAGTTGTTAACTGAAGCTAAACTGGAGCTGAAACATGAGGTTGTCTTTATGGTGATTGCATGCACACAAAAGCTACAAATTTTAATGTCTATTTTTTGGAGGGAATTATGTAAATTGATGAGCTATTAATTGTCAAATCAAGCTCATTTGAAAGGGTTAGAATTTGAGGAAAAACAGTTAGAAGTTTTACAAATTAGTTTATTAGAGTTAGCAGTAGAATAGATAATGGAGTTTTCTACAATTTTAGTTTAGCTGAGGAAATTTGAAGACATTGGTTTTTGTGCACTGGTGAATCTTGCCAGACTTGTAAATGTTGTTTATCTGTTTTGCAACAGTAGAAGCAGCTAGATTTAAACCTTCTTTAAGTTATGCTCTAGAATGATATTTGTTGTGTTAATCATTTGATTTGGAATTCCTTAAGGAATGAAGTTTTATCTTTTCTTTTGTTCAAAATGGTGATTTACGATCTGTTGTTAAAGTTTGCACTGTGAATGAATGTCCAGCTCTATATTGATTACAGGTTGATTTTTTCTGCAGTTCAGTTTAGGAATTCCTTGGAGAGTAACAAGTCTGGTTAACTAAATTAATCAACATTCTTTTCACTCTTGCATCCTTGATCTATCTTTTGCCTTTTTTTTATACCCCCCGGTTGGAGTAGGTTTAGATAGAAGTTTGATCTTGCAACAATCAAGAAGCTCAATAACCAACAGGCCCCTTGAACATTACAACCTCATTGACTGCTCAACAAAAATAGCACAGTTGAGAACCAACTACATAGACCTTGGAAGATAGGTGGTTTTAGATCAGTTATCTTTTTCAGGAGAAATAGAGTAGAAATATTATGTTTAAATGTTGTTGTGTCAATTTGGCCATCAACACATAGGTTCTACCAAGTTTACAATACATTAGCCTTGACTCTACATTTTTGGCGTCATTGCCATCATGAATGCATGAGACGGTGTATCAAGGAGGATGAGATCTTTGAAATCATGAAGGCATGCCATGATGGGCCATGTGGAGGTCATTTTGCAGCAAAAAGAACAACCTTTAAGATCCTCACAACTGGCTATTATTGGCCAACTTTGCATAAATATTTAGTTAAATAAACATAGAGCTATGATAGATGTCAAAGGATGGGAATACCAACAAAGAGTGGTGAGATTCCCTTAGAACATCAATTGACACTAGAACCTTTGACAAATGGGGTTTAGACTACATTGGACCTATCTCACCTACATCCAATAACAAGGAATACAACATTATTTGTACGAATTACTTGACTAAATGGGTGGAAGTAAAGTCCTTGCAATTTTCCAGAGATGGTAATGTGGCTAAGTTCTTATATGAGGATATATTTACTAGGTATGGAGTACCTAGAGAAATAGTCACTAACCAATGCCCATAATTTACTTTTGATCTAATCACCAAGCTGATTGAATAATACCAAATTAGACACAGGAAATCAACACCCTATCACCCTCAGGCTAATGGCCAAGTGGAAGTTACTAATGGGGAGATTGAAGGCATTGTCACCAAGACAATATAGCTACACAGGAAAGACTAGGTTGAAAGGTTTCCTGAAGCAGTATGAGCTTACAGAACAACATGGAAAACCACCACTGGATTCACACCTTATGAGTTAGTCTATGGTAAGACAACAATCCTTCCTATTGAATTTGAATATAAAACACTAAGGACAATTGTAGAACTGGAATGGATTTAACAAAAGATCAAAATGAAAGTTTGCATACCTTAAATAGGTTGGATGAGATATGAATGGAATCAATTCATCACATAGAGGTAGTTCAACAACAAAGAATGAAGTGGCATGATCAATACATCAAAACTAAGGAGTTCATTGTGGGGGACTGGGCACTATTATATGATTCACGGTATAAGGACTTCAAAGGAAAATTCCAGTCCAGATGGTTGGTCTCCTATGAAATTAGTCAATTTTATCCTAATGGGGCAGTCCAGTTACACACCATTGATGTAGTCTGATTTTCACTTCTAGTAAACGACCATAGATTGAAACTATATGAGAAGCCATTGTAGAAGAATGATTTCATATTTTCACTATTTCAACAATATGGTGCTCGCAATGAACCAAATACTGAATATGACACACAGAGTGATGATACAATAATACATGATATACCTAGCACTTCTGGTGACCCAAATATTGAGCTACACATATCATTCTTGAGCTCACTCGAGATTAATTTTTTTATTTTCTCTCACAAGAACACATTGCATGCTATAATAATGTTAATAATATCTTCAGAGGGACCTATTTATCAATACTCACAAAGGGTCTTGATGTCGTAGGGACTTGTAGCTTAATCTTGTCATCATTCAGAACGGGCCCTGACACTACAAGTACCCGTAGCATCATTTGGCGGCCAAAAAGAAAATTCAAATTAATTGGCGCTATATTTACTACAAGTTCATACACATTTATTTCACCATATCCCCGTGTAATATCCATAATTTCACAATAAGTACCAGCAACATAATTCTTTTGTTGCCTACCTACATTTCAAATACTTGTGCTATCAAATCGCTAGCTAATATCCATATTACCTGTCCCATCATTTTTACTCGCCACTCACTATGCATTACCTTACAGTTATTATCTGTCACATCAAATCAACAAATAGATATATTCTTTTCATTTTCCACGCGCGAAGGATGGTTAATTCTTTAAGGCGGTACTACAAGTATGCTATCATGATTACTCTAGTGTTCTTTAAACTTTCATTATATTTTTCATATTACTCCATGCATGCGAACTATTAAATCACTAATTACTATCATTTCACATTTAAACCACCTCCAATTCATAAACATGAAGTGAGTTCACTTCACCAATCAAGTTGGGGGGAGGGTATGGCCTAGTTAGTCTTTTCATCAGTCTTTTCCACATCTACCACCTAAATTAAAATCAATGGATAGAAACGACATTCAAAAACCTTCTAAGTTATATCTCATTTTTTGCTACCATTTTCAAATTTCTAAATTTTATACCCTAAGAACTTGAGCTTAAGTTTAAACCAGCATTGAGAGTTGAACTTAGAACCTGCTTATGAGCTCGAATTAAGTTGGTACTAAGAAGGGAAATTTGCAATATGATATGCTAGTAGAGATATATGATGAAATAGAAGGAAAGTGAAGGGTTTTTGAAGGTGGTAGAGAAGAGTGAGCTAATTTTCAAGCAGGGTTGAGTGCATTGAAACAAATAATTGAGCCAAAATGGGAGGGTATGTTATAAGAAGGGAGCTAGCGACTCATCAACAAATTCTGGAGGATACGACAATCCTACCTATTTTTACAAGGGTTGGTTGGCTCGACTACTTCTTGAAGTTAATGAAATTTAGTGATGACCTGACAAGGAGGTTTGCATCCACTCTTCAGTATGATGAAGCTATGGTAAAGGGACTTTCAGTAGATGCTTCTAAGACTACCATCACATGGGTCATGGGGTTACCAAGAACAGGGGTGGAATTTCTAGCGCAAACTGACATAGTTGCAACCAAGGAAGAATTTTGCATATGAGGAGAGGAATTGGACTACTCATCACAAGGTATGAAGAGGATTTCTCTCTCATGGTTGTGGGAAAATTGTGCCTCTTATATTATCAGATACATCACCTGTGATTGTAGGAAAAATATTTTGTATACAATTCATTTTAAGTTACTCAGTCATCTCAGGAATAATAGGTTAATGAATGTACCAATTTTTTTGTACAACTTTTTAAAATTGATGGCTTCAAAATACCAAAGGAAACAAAGTGACACCTCTTTATCTCATCACTGTTTAATTACTTTGCTGATAAAAAGGAGTTTAAGGATTCAATACCCACAAGTGAGGTGGGAAGATTTCAAGAAAGATGAGTGCACAAATATTAATAGTTTGCTAGATGTACCTATAATTCCTGAGGAAGTAGAACCCCAAAATGAGCCTGAAGAGGAAAACTCTCATGTCTCACCTGTGGCTTCACCTACCCATAGCCAAGGCGAGCATGAGGAACTTGAGGAACCAAAATCTAGGCCACCTATACCAGAGGAATTACCTTCTTCTTCAAGGTCACATAAATCTAAGAGTCGGAGAGGCAATGCATCTACCTCCTCTACACCCTCTAAATCAAAAGGAAAGGAGGAAACTCTAAAGAAAAAGAGGGATGCTTAGAAGAAGAGAGAGAGGATGATACAAAGCAGAAGAAGGAGGATGTTCTGAGGAAAAAGAAGAGTGTTAAAAAGGGGAAGAAGAAAATTGAAAAAGAAATACTTACACCTAGATGCTCTGGAAGACTGAGGAAACAAGGGGCCACAAAGGAAAATATAGGGGAACCTGAAGGAAAAGAGATGAGCAAAGAACAACCTTAGGAAGAACAACCTCAATAAGAACAACGTCAAGAAAATGTTATGATTGTAGAAACTGATTCTGAAATAGAAGGGGATGTTCCTGGCAATGTGAATAAACCAACAAAAAGTAGAAGATATGTGGTGACAACTTCTGATTCTGAATCAAAAGATATATTTACTGCTAAGAAGTTATGGACATAAATCCTAGATAGTCCTATTCATGGATATTATGAAGAAGGAAATGAGTAGTTTGAAGATACAAAGGAGGATTACATTGAAGAAAGAGATGTTAGGAAGGAACTCCAAGAGTCATTAGATAGAATTAAACACTTGGAGGAGTTGGTGCAAAATTATGAGCAGAAGGAGAAGGAAAGAGAAGTAAAAATGTAGGAGATGGAGGAGAAACTGCAGCTGTATGGTCATGGTACTAAGCTAGATTTGTTGGCATAATTGGTTGTTACCAAGACAGGGAACAAAGAACTAGCAATGCCAAATGAAAAACCCCCTCATCTTAAAACTCCTGACTATCATACAACCTTCTCACTTGGATACCAATTATGGAAAGTAACTAATGAACTTGCACATGGAAAGGAGAAATGGAAGAAAGACAAGGAAGTGTATGAAAGGGAATTAGAAAAGAGAGATATGGAATTGAACATATCAGTAGTTTGGTTGGAGGAATTAGCAGATAAGGCTACACAAATTGTCAGATATAGGCCTCCACCGAGAACATATGCATTGTTTTTACATGAAAGGTTTTATTGCTTTTAGTTTAGTAGATTAGTTAGCAAACAATCTGTTGGTATGAGTATGGAATCCAAATTTCTAATAGATTTTGTCAAATCCACACCTGAAGAATAGGATCAGTTGTACAAGTTTTATTGGCACAACTATGTAATACCTAATGAAACATAATGGAACCCTCTCATTTTTGTGGGAGACCTTCAGATTAGAGCACTTTCCTCCTATTATAGAAATGAGCA
Source organism: Sequoia sempervirens (assembly GCA_007258455.2). Lineage (NCBI taxonomy): Eukaryota > Viridiplantae > Streptophyta > Pinopsida > Cupressales > Cupressaceae > Sequoia > Sequoia sempervirens. The sequence continues at coordinate 176,995,036 of VDFB02026320.1, forward strand.
ACTCAAAGGAGATATTATGGAAGAGTACGAGGAAAAAGAAAAATCCATTACACTTCCAGTAAGAAGAGAGGCTAAGGATCCAGATGTAGTCATTGATGAATGGCTGAAACTTCTTAAACATAAAGGCGTGGGTAAGAAGATCATGAAACTCAGAGAGGCAGTCTATGAGAGAATGAAGATGCTAGTTGTAGGTATTGGATAACAGTGTTATAAGCATTACAAAATAGATGGAATAACTTAACACCTAAATTATATAAGAAAGAGCCACATTTTGTGTATAATTTTACTACTATGCTTCAAGGGGCATGCAAATATATGGCAATTGGTGTCAACAAAGGAGTTCATTGGGTACCGTTCACCTTCCATCCACCTATTCCCCTCTATCCAGTCCTACATTGGACTGGGGAAAAAGGTGATGAATGTGAGAAAGTAGGAATTATCAAGATGAGGTAGCTTTCAAAAAATCAAGGGTTCTATTTGAACAGATTCAGAGGGTTAACACAGTTATGGACCTGAGACAGATTGATTTGTAGTATAATCAATATCCCTAGTGTTTTTCTTGAGGACAAGAAAAAGGATAGTTGGGGGGAGATGATAGGTCCAGTTAATAGCTTATTTTTTGTTGTTTTTATACATATTTTGAGATACTTTTAGATAAACTCTCTAGACAATGCTCCTACATTATACTATCATTTCATATCTATTATGTAGACTTGAAATTTAAATGCAATGATGGAATTATGGTTATAATTATTAGTATTGTATTTATATGAAGATATGCATGAAATGTTGATGGAATGCTATGTTTTGATTATGATACTTATCCTTGTGTACATGCTTTGCAAAATTAACTTATTTGCAGCTAAAGTGGAACCATGGCACACAACAGTTACGGGATGAACCTGTAGCAAAAGGAACAACCAGACACCAAAACAAGGGAGCTCCAGGTTAAGTTGAATGTGATGGTTGTTGATTAAAGGCACTTGATGAAGGTTGAACATGGTGTTATTATGACCAATTAATAAAAATTGAAGAATAGGTCTCCTTCACTTATAGGATTTTGACAAATGGTTGAATGTTTACATGCAATTCTATTTTGACAGAGTTTTAGTCCTATTGGGATTCCTTTTCAGTTATAGGTTGAATAAATCAATCTTAACTCTACGCATTAAATATCTTAGAGTGGAGTTAATGATTTCAATTAAGTTGTTGCTTTTGAATAAGATTCCCCTCAAGCTTGTATATAGTTGTTGGTTGAATCCATAGGATAGTTAGTTGGTTTTTAGTTTTATGTTATCAGTTACTTTTAGTTTTAGAACACGAGGAATATTCAGAATGATTGAGTACAATATGTGGAAATATCTTTTCTAACCTTTTATGAATATGCAATGAATGGAGTTAATTTCATGGGATGCGTGAAATCTATTAGCTAGATTTGGGTTTAGTTAAAGTGAGAAAAGTTACTTGAGCAGGCCACTCAAGGTATTGTTCCTCACTTCATTTTCCAATTATTTATTTATGTTAATAGTTGTTATTAGTTTATCATTCTTTCATGAATCTTATGCAAGTTAATTGGAACTTCATATCTTGCTTATTGTTAATGAATGTTTATGAACATGCATGCAATGGTTAACTAGTAGTACTCTGGAGGTTAGTTTAGTCGAGTCATTAGTTTTATTAGTTTTGAGTTATTATAGTATCATTTCATTAATAATAGTTCAGTTATAGTCTAAGTTGTAGGTACATGTAGCCACTACTTCTGGTTATGTCTTTCACTATTTTGTAATTCTATGATTTTTCAGCAAGTAGAATAACTTGAATAGGGTAGCTTAAGTAGTTTTGAGTCCTTGAAGGCATATATAATGTTACACCATCACAAGCTTACAAACCTTGGGTTGAAAATTTAATGAAGTCTTGAGCAATGTTGAGTGGACTGTTTAGTTAGTTAAACCTTTGAATTGTGTAGGTTCTACCAAATTTACAATACATTAGCCTTGACTCTACAATGGGTAGGGTAAGTAAATTGATTTCATAATAAAGATAATAGAGAAACATGTAGCAATATAAAATTAATGAAGAATTAGTCATGCAGAGAGTTTCAAATCTATAATTGAGCTGTAAATATCATAAAATTATAGATATGAAAAAATTGTAATATGAATAAGAAACCATATAAGAAGACTAGGTTGTATAGGATTTATTGGGTTTATTGAAATACAAAGAGGTCTAAGAGGGACACAAAGAGAGGAAATGGAGGGAGAGGCAGAGAGATAGGTCTAGAGCTTGGGAGAGAGAGAGAGGGAGGGAGAGAGGGAGGGAGAGAGGGAGAGAGAGGTAGGTATAGAGAGAGTGAGAGGCGAGAGGGAGAGATACATACAGATAGATAGGGGGATAGGGAGAGAGAGTTGATATTGAGAGAAGTAGAGATGGAAGGATGGAGGGAGGGAGAGATAGAGATATAGTTCTAGAGAGAGAGATTTCTAAAGAGGGACAAAGAGAGATGGAAGGAGGGAGTGAGTGAGAGGTAGAGAGATAGGTCTAGAGATTAAGGAGAGTAAGAGCAAGAGAGAGAGGTCTAAAGATGGGTCTAAAGAGAGACAAAGAGAGAGGGATGGAGGAAGGGAGGGAGAGGTAGATAGATAAGTCTAGAGTTCAATAGATTTAGAGAGAGAGGTCTAAAGAGGTAAATAGAGAGTGTAAGGAAAGAATACAGATGTGGAACAAACTTTCCTAATGTCAAAACTCAGAGAAGAATGCATATATGACTTTAAATTTTACAATTACATACCATTAAGATGCACATGAAGGAAATAACAAAATAGAGAAATAAACTCAAACACAACTGACACCAGATTTGTGTGGGAAAACCCTTACTGGAGAAAAAACTCACCACACAAAAGAAAATCACTTGTATTACAGTAATCAAATTACATACAAGTTACAGAGTCTCCTTTCAGATGTCAATATTACAACAACAATATTTCCCTGATCAATCTTGTATAAAATATTTCTGTTACAATGCTTTCAAAACAACATATAGACCATTCGATCATCTAACCTCTAAACCATCGAACTCTCTAAATCTTTGAGCCTTTTCATATTTTCAAAAGTTGCAATATATTGCAACAACCATGATTGATCCATTCTCTATACAACTTATTCATTTCAACTTCCTCCACAGAGCAACCGTCGAACTTCTCAGGAATGCAAATGACCTCCTTCCAAGTCAACAACATCCTCCAATTAACAACTTACATATCAGCAGTCAACCAAGAAACCATGCTTTTCACCTTACACCATGCTACCGTTGTGTAGGCTATAGGTTCATGCGGGTGGCGGTTTACCACGCTACCTCTGGACAGGTCGACAGCTCCCGCGGTATAGCAGTTTAAACTGCACTACCGTTGCACATCTTGTGACCTCCTGCGACATGGTGGTAACCACGCTACCACACCCTAGAGTAAAGTCACCTGCGATATGGCGGTATCCACCGCACTACCGCTCAATGACTGAGAGGCTCCTGTGGTATAGTGGTAACCGCGCTACCGCTCCTCTCTCTCAAGCACCTAGCAGTATAGAGGTAAAGGCATAAACAAACCACTTATGAATTATTTGCTGCTTGGTGACAGTATCAGGGTTTCTACCAGTGAGTTTGAGACACATATTCTCAACAATCTCCCACTTGACGAAGAACTCACAGAACCCTTTTTCAATATCTGAAGTTATTGAATATTTTGGACCCCAAGGCCCATCGAATTTGCACACCATCTGAAATTATCTGTGCTCACTAGCTTTGTCAAAGCATCAACAACATTCTTTAGAGTATCCACCTTTTCCAAATATACCTTTCCATCCTCCACCATATCTGGTACATAATGATATTGTACATCAATATGTTTCATTCTGGCATGGAAAGAAGAATTTTTCGCTAGACAAATGGCACTTTGACTGTCACAACAAATAGTAATCTGCCCTGCATCAAAACCAATATCAGAACACAATCTTCTAAGCCAAATGGCTTCCTTACAGGTGTGAGTTGCTGCCATGTACTCAACCTCAGTAGTAGATTAAGCGACTACAAACTACCGCTTACTCATCCAACTAATTGCACCACCATTCATCACGAAACAATATCCACTAGTGGATCTTCTACTGTCAATGTCCCCTGCCCAATTAGAATCCACATACCCACGAATGCTGAGAGTCCTCTGTGATTCAACTGAATTACCATGGTAACACAAAGCATATTCTGAAGTGCCCTTCAAATATCTAAACACTCTTTTCACATAATCCCAATGTGTCCTTCCTGGATTAGCCATAAATTGACTAAGTACTCCCACTACTTGGGAAATGTCTGGCCTTGTACAAACCATTGCGTACATTAAACTGCCAACTGCACTAGCATAAGACACTTTGGTCATGTCCTCTATCTCAGTAGGATATTTTGGACAATCTTCAACAGATAGCTTCATTCCCTGTAAAACTAGAACAACTAGTTGCTTGCAATCAATCATACAAAATCTCTCCAAAACAATGTTAATATACTTTTTTTGGCTAAGCCAAAATTTTCTATTCTTCCTATCCTTGGTTATTTCCATTCCCATAATATACCTAGCTGCACCAAGATATTTCATTTCAAACTTTGCAGAAAACTATGATTTTAGATTAGAAATCATAAACTTACTATTGCCTATGAACAACATATCAACATAAAGTGCAATAACAAGAACCCGATCATTTTTAGTCTTGAAATACACACAATGATCTGATTTTGATCTTACAAAACCCAGTGACAAAACAAACATGTCAAATTTATGGTACCACATTCTAGGTGACTGTTTTAAACCATACAGAGATTTCTTTAACTTGCAAACCAAATTTTCTTTACCTTTTATCACAAAATGCTCAAGCTGGGGCATATAACTTTCTTCTTCAAGATCACCATGAAGAAATGTTGTCTTCACATCCATTTGCTAAATCTCCAAGTCATAAGCTGTTACAAGTGACAAAAGAAATCTGATAGATGTAAGCTTTTCTACCAGAGAAAAGATTTCCCCATAATCAATTCCCTCTACCTAGGAAAACCCTTTGCAACCAACCTTGCTTTGTACTTTTCAATACCACCATCTAGACCAATTTTCCTTTTAAAAACCCATTTATAGCCCACAAAATTTCTACCTTCAGGCAATGGAACCAAATCCCAAGTGTCATTCTTCTTTAATGATGCCATTTCTTCATTCATGGCTTCCAACCAGGAATTCAAATTAGTCATTTCAACTACCTCTTTTACAATCCTAGGCTCATTAGTATTAGTAATCAAAGCATAGGAACAACTAGAATCCAACATAGAGAATCCATACCTATCAGGTTGCTTCTTTTCACGTGTAGACCTCCTCACAGGATGAGGCTGAGGTTGTGATTCTTCTTCAGAACTCTCAGAGCTGCTCGAACTCTCCTCAATTTCAGGTACACTATCAATGTGTTGTTCCTATTTTTTAGGAGTTAGAGGTATTTCAACAACATCATTTTCCTCTTTATTTTCTTTCATCTCTGACTGCAGTTCCACTGAAGAAGGTTTCAGCTTTCGAAAGATTATGCTTCTGTTGTATACAACCTTCTTAGTCATTGGATTCCAAAGCTTGTATCCTTTCACACCAATGTCATAGCCAATGAAGATACACTCAAAAAATTTGTTCTCCAATTTAGATCTATTCATATCTGGCACATAAACATATGCTTCACAGCTAAAGACTTGAACATGTCTTAGAGAGGGCTTCTTACCAGACCAAGCTTCCATAGGCGTTTTATCAACAAGTGTCGAAGAAGGAGATCAATTTACCAAGTAACATGATGTAGCCACAACCTTAGCCCAGAAATTCTGCTTCAGACCAGCATTGCTCAACATACTTCTTGCCTTCTCCATCAGTGTCCTGTTCAACCTTTCAACAACTCCATTTTGTTGTGGAGTGTAAGGTGTTGTTTTATGCCTCTTAATTCCATGGCCTTTGCAATACCTTTCAAATTCTGCAAAAAAAAAATTCACCACCGTTATTTGTCCTCAAGCATTTGATTTTATTACCAGTTTGATTTTCAACCAAGTTCTTGAACTCTTTAAACTGACTGAACACTTCTAATTTACTTTTTAGAAAATATACAAATGCCCTTCTCAAATAATCATCAATGAACAATACATAATATTTTGAATTCGACAACGAAGGAACATTTACTAGACCAAAAACATTAGAGTGAATATAATCCAGAACACCAAAAGATTTATGAGGACTGGAATAAAAAGAAACACAATGATGTTTTCCATATATACAATGTTCACAAAATTCAAATTCCAGATTACAATCATCAAGCCCCTCAACTAGGTTTTTTATTTTTCAAGGCTTTTAAACATTTCTCACCAATATGACCTAGCCTTTGATGCAGAGCATAGTCTTCTCTGCAGGAAGTTTAACTTCCAAAGAATTAGCCCCTACAAGGACTTCAATCTCCTTTACACGAACAACCTTCGGTGACTTTACAGAGACACTATTACATTGAACAACAAGTGTGTCCAACTTATATAGAGTACCAATACAGGCACCCCTAGCCAGCACCATCAAGCCTCTAGTCATTTTACAACCATTGCTAGAGAAAGAGACTTGCACTCCAACATCATTTAGCTTACTTACAGAAAGTAAATTCTGAGCCAAACCTAGTATGTGCATTATGTCATCAATTCCCTTAATTCTACCATTAGGAAACTGAATTCCGACTCTTCCACGACCAACAATTTCCAAAGGTGAATCACTTGCCAAGTACACCTTTCCACCATCGTATTTTTCATACTCTGTAAACTAGTCTCTATGAGATGTCATGTGGAAAGATGCTTCAAAATCAATCAACCAGACATCATCTGATGCCTGTGTTGCCAAAGTTGCAATGAAGGCATCTGCATTGCTCTGAGAAGAATCATTGTCAGAAGAGTTCTTATTTTTCTCCTCTTTGCAATACTTTTAGACATGACCAGGTTGCCCACAATTCCAACACTTCACCTTGGACTTCTTACCAGGAGACTTTGATCTCCCTTTTGATTTTGATTTGGACTTCTTGTCCTTCTTCTTGCCTTTTTCTTTCAATCTGCCTCAAACAGCAAGAGCCTCCTTTGTCATCTCAGAAGTTTTCCTTCTCATTTCTCTAGAAAAAAAAGAAACAACCACATCTTCCATCTTGCAAGTGGTTGTTGTGCTCCCAATCGCCATCACCAAGTGATCCCAAGAATCTGGAAAAGAACATAACAATAGCATACAACGATCTTCATCATCAATTTTTATGCTCACAAATATTGACTAAGCAATCAGTGTGTTAAATGTATTCAAATGATCAGCCACAAATGCCCCTTTCTCCATTTTCAAAGAGTATAACTTCTTCCTTAAGAACAATTTATTCACCAAGGATTTACCCTGATAAATATCTCCAATCTCTTCCACAAAGAAGATGTAGTCTTCTCTTCATGAACGTTCAGGAGAACATAGTTTTCCAAACAAAGTCTTATCAACCCTTTTGCTTTTCTGTTTGTGAGGTCCCAATCTTCTTGCTTCATGCCAAAAGGTTTCATTCCATACATAGCAATCCAAAGATCTCAATCCACCAACAGGTCTTCCATTTTAAGTTTCCACAACACAAAATTGTTGCCATTGAATTTCTCAATTTCAATCTTTCCTGATGTGCTTTTCATCTTAATCTATAATTTAAATTACCAGATTTATACAAGACTCCCACTGAAATAGAATTGACACAAAAAACCCAACCTATCCACAAGGATAACACAGCTAGCTAGGCTCTGATACCACTTGTAAGGAAAGAATACAGATGTGGAACAAAATTTCCTATTGTCAAAACTCAGAGAAGAATGCGGATATGACTTTAAATTTTACAATTACATACCATTAAGATGCACATGAAGGAAATAACATAATAGAGAAATAAACTCAAACAAAACTGACACCAGATTTACGTGGGAAAACCCTTACAGGAGAAAAAACCCACCACACTAAAGAAAATCACTTGTATTACAGTAATCAAATTACATACAAGTTACAGAGTCTCCTTTCAGATGTCAATATTACAACAAAAATATTTCCTTGATCACTCTTGTATAGAATATTACTATTACAATGCTTTCAAAATAGCATACAGACCATTCGATCATCCAACCTCTGAACCATTGAACTCTCTAAACCTTTGAACCTTTTCATAGTTTCAAATGTTGCAATATATTGCAACAACCATGATCGATCCATTCTCTATACAACCGATTCAGTTCAACTTCCTCCACAGAGCAATTGTCGAACTTCTCAGGAATGCAAACGACCTGCTTCCAAGTCAACAAAATCCTCCAATTAACGGTTTACATCTCAGCAGTCAACCAAGAAACTGTGCTTTTCACCTTACACCGCGCTATCGTTGTGCAGGCTACAGGTTCCCTTGGGGTGGCAATTTACCGCGCTACCTCTGGACAAGTCGACAGCTCCCACGATATAGCGATTTACACCACACTACCGCTGCACATTCGGTGACTTCCTGCGGCATGGTGGTAACCGCGCTACCGCACCCTAGAGTAAAGTCACCCGTGGTATGGTGGTATCCACCGCACTACCGCTCAACGACTGAGAGGCTCCCACGGTATGGTGATAACCGCGCTATCGCTCCTCTCTCTCAAACACCTGGCGGTATAGAGGTAAAGGCATAAACAAACCACTTATGAATTCTTTGCTGCTTGGTGACAGTATCGGGGTTTCTACCAGTGAGTTTGAGACACATATTCCCAACAGAGAGGGAGGGAGGGAGAGAGAGAGGTGGAGAGATAGTTCTAGAGCTCGAGGGGAGAGAGTGAAAAAGAGAGAGAGGTAGAGAAAGGGGTAGAGAGATATGGTGATTTATGAATTTTTGTCCTCTCCTTACTATAAAAAATGTAAATATTTCATTATTGATTACTCCTCTAATGTTTCAAGTATTTTGAGATGATTGTTACAAAAAAATCATGAAAAAAGGACCTCATATGCAAAAGTAGTGAGTATTTGATGTTTTAAAAATGAAGGATGAAGTTAAAATTATTATAATTAATTTTGTATGTATAATATAGAAACACTTACTAGTCCATTACGTAGAGCTTTGAATCACCTTACCAATGCCTATAAAAAATTAAAATTTTGTTAGAAATACAAAAGTGATGCCTATTTTACTCAAGAGGGCTTTTTGGGCTTTTAAGTAACAAATATCCATTTTGTTTGTGAAAACAGATATCCATTTTTTTTAGAATGGCTATCTATTTTGAAGACATAAATTGATAAAGGGCCTTTAGGTAACATATATATGTTACAAACAAATATTTGATTCTAAAAAAAGATATCCATTAAAAACGAATATCTATTTTTTTGACATATTTTCTCCCTCCATTTTTGTCTTGGGAAAGCTTTGGAATTAGGCTTGAGAGTGTCAATCCTAAAAGGTCAACTATTCCAACGTGTTTAGAGGTTTCATCCTCTTTTCAAGACTCACCCTTCGTGCTGACAACTTTTTTAGTCCAAATTTGATGAATTGAAAATGGATTATTTAGTAAATTGTCAACATTCTACCAATATAAGATATGCTTTATTTTAAATTTAATAGATAATTATTATTGATTTTATACATGCACTAAGTGTAAAGCCCTAATTTATAGGCTGATTGAAAAACATCTATAACTTTTAAATGGTTATACATTTTTCAAATCCGAAATATGTGTCACACTCTATGCTTCACAAACTATAGGTTAATTTTTTTTTGAATTTAATACATTTTTTACCAAGTTAGGGTGGTCGGACAAATAGTCTTGAATATTTTTAAAAAATCATACTAAAAATTCATAACTAATCATTTACTTGAAAAAAAATATGCATCACATCCAAGCATGTGTCCTCTACTTATATTAAAAGATTCAAAAAAATAAATATTTTTTCTCACACTTAGGTTGGATGGATGGATACATGCTTTTTTTTCAAAAAAAAAAAAGTACTACTACATTGAAATTTCTAATTTCACCAAATAAATTTACTTTTTCCAAAAAAATCCTAGTAGCTTACAAACTGTATTCAATTTTTTACAAATTATATTCCTACATATTTTCCAAATTATGTTAATAACCTATTCAAATTTTTATGTGAAGTTGTTTAAGTCTGTTTATGTCATTGCCACATAGAAGCATAGTTTGGCCCATCATGATCTTGCACTGACGCATTTCATGATCCATTGATGATAGCTTTATATCTTCAAACTTATTAACCAAAATGTCCTCTTCCATAATTTGTGAAGGGGAAATAATGAGTTCTCCTCATAGGAAATTGTCATCAAATGTTTCTAGGTACCAGATTGGGATACAAAATCCATGGGTATAATCATTTTCATCTTCTAACCATCCATAATTATTTTATGACTACCCATTCACCTTATTTAACATCTATACAATTGTCAAGGTTATCCTCTATTCTTTGTCCAATGATTTATATATCAAGACAAACACCAAACATATTCATATTTTCTTCTTTAAAATATGTCTTATTTGGGAAATAATCATTCAAAGAAAAATAAAATAAGCTACAATATTTGATGCAATGATGCTTTCAAGGATAGGAAACTCAAAAAGAGGATTATTTATAACATTGAATATCCCAAAAAACTTAGGCTATACGTATGCCAAAATGATGATGCTTGTTAGTTTAATTTCATGCCCTTTGTCTTCAAACTATTATCTAATCTTTGGCTTAGCCGTATTTCTCTCAATTGGTACATAAACAATATCAAAAGTGAAAAATTCCAATTTAGGAGGAGATGAAAGGATAAATGGGACGTCATTTACACTTTCCTTTCCATATTTCATATTGTCATGGGATTGATCAATGACTACAACTAATAGAGTGGAGGAGAACTGTATTTTTATATTGTATGTGATGATGATCAATATTTGAATAGGAATATAAAGGAATATAATATTCTTCATAACTTGAAGAGCTATTAGATTTATCATCACTATCCTCATACTAAATATTATATACTTCGACTTCTTTTTCAACACAGGGCTCATTCATCGAGTCAATTCTATTATTCCTTGAAAACTACTCTTCACCCAAAAATATGAAGTTTAAACATTCAATCAAAGAAGGTAATAGATTTTTCTTCCTCATTTATAAAATTAGCCACACATGATGAAATCTTTAGGTCAATGATTTTATCTTGTATGATAAATTTCTTCTTGAGCTCTTTGTTTAGAGTACATTTTTTAATCTTGTTTTCTTTCCATAACCCTACAAAATCAAATCATCCTCATTGTAGAGATGAAAATACGAAATTGAATTTTCTTACTTGATTGATTGATGTGAGGAATCCACTCTACTGACTTGTTAAACCATTCCAAAAAAATTATCATTGATTCTCTTTCTTTTTGGGGCTTGGAAAAATTGAGACAACAATACACCTACATTAATAACTAATTTAAACCTTTCAAGAAATTTGATTTTTAAACTATCTTATTTGGTAGTGCATCTATCCTCCAAATGTTAAAACCAATTTTCTACAAGTCCTATTGTTCTAATATTTTTTGGAAATAAATGCTAAAATTAGAAAAATAGCAGACCACTTCAATGGGGTCACCTCTAATGATCATAAAATAATATATAAATTTAGTAGTTTGAAGTTATGCTCGTTTGGAAGAGACTTATCCTCCTTATTTATATGCTTAACTATGTAGGGACACACTCCTTCATTCTTACTAAGTCATCTTAAGCAATAAGTAAAACTAATAAATAAAACTATAAGGTTAAGTAGTCTAAAATTACTTATCCTTATTATGATTAGGAATATATAATATTAGTATTATATTAAATTTCCTATCCCCTTGGAAACAAAGATCTAGAATCATGTGGTTGAAAAGTGGTGACATAAATACTATATTTTTTCATCTTTCTACGTTGAAGCACCAGACTTCTAATCGTATCAAGTCTATTAGATTCAACAATCAGGTGTTGGATAAAGATGTGGATATATTGCAGGCTGCTTCTTCTTTTTTCTCTAATTTTTTGTCTGTGGATAATGTGTTGGACTCTACTTGTCGAGATGAACTACTTATGGATATTCCCCAAATCATTTCTAATGATATTAATAGGCAATTGGTTTGTATCCCTCTGGATGATGAGATAAAGAGTGTGATTTTCTGTTTTGAAGGTAATAAGGTGCCCAGACTTGATGGGTTCCCTATGTTCTTCTTTTAGACCTTTTGGAACATTGTGGTGAAGGATGTGGTGGATGCTATTGAAGAATTCTTTGGCAGCTATAAACTTTTAAAGAGTTCAATTCCTCCTTTATTGTTTTGGTTTTGAAGAGACTGAGGTCTTCATATTTTGATGAGTTCCATCCAATAAGCTTGTGAAATTCCATCTATAAGATCTTTTCTAAGGTGCTGGCAATTAGATTACAGAAGGTTTTGCCTCAAATTATTTTGATCCAGCAAAATCGTTTTGTGTTAGGTAGACAAATTCTTGACTCTATTCTAATTGTTCATGATAATATCCATTCCTTGACGGTGAATTGGGGATTTCTCCTAAAGATCTTGAAAGCTTTTGGTTTTGGGGAGAAGTTAGTTTTGTTGATAAGGTAGTTGATTTCTACTCCAATTTTTTTGTTCTTGTTAATGGTTCCCCTTCTCCTCTTTTTTTTTGTTTGAGGGGTTTGAGATAGGGAGATCCCATCTTCCCCTTTCTCTTTATCATTATGGTCGAGTATCTTGGGAGATTAATTCAAAGGTATATTAATTTTGGTTAGTTATCGAGGCTTTATCCTTTTTCTCGTAATCATATCTAATCCCACCAATAGTTTGTGGATGATACTCTCATTCTCGGTGAGTCCTTTATTAAAGAGGCCAAACCCATCAGACTTGTTCTGCAGAAATATGAAGCGAATTTTGGGTAGAAGATTAGTTTCCCTAAGAGTATGGTGTTATTTCTAAATACTCTTGAGCATCACCAACATATAATTGTGTAGATCTTGTAGTGTCAAATTGGGGAGTTATCGCCATCCTACTTGGGCCTCTAGTAGTGCTTTAACTTTGTTCTTGATTCTTTTTGGCATGGTCTGGTTGATAAGTTTAAATCTAAGCTAGTTGGTTGAAAAGGAGCTTTGCTAAGTCAAGTTGGTAAATTTCAATTGATTAAATCTACTCTCCAAAATCTCTCAGTTTACGCCTTGAGTCTCTTTCAGATGCCTTGGAAGTTCGTGGAGAAGATTGAAATTATTCAAAAAAATTCTTATGGTCTAGGGTTGAAGAGAAGAAGATATTGCACTTGGTTTCTTGGGATGATGTTTGTAGGCCTAAGAAGGTTGGAGGCTTGGGTATTCAAAAAATTAGAGAATTCAATCTAGCTCTTCTTGTTAAGCAGTTGTGGAATCTTATCTCTGGTAACAGTGAATGGGCCCACATTTTTTCAAGTAAATATCTTCGGGGAGTGGATCATATAAGGGATATTCTTGCCGATGGTTTCCCCCCCTCTGGTTTAGCCCTTTAGAATTTTATGGTCAAATCTAAAAGTATTATTTCTAAGGGGTTGCGATAGCAATTGGGGAATGGTCGAAGGATTCTTTTTGGGATGATTGGTGGTTTTGAAATGGCCCGCTCAAAGATGAACTGTGGGATCTTCCTTTTATGGATCTTTGTATTCGTCATTTTGGAAGATTTGTTGTTGATTACATAGAAAATGGTTCTTGGAAAAGGTTGCATGTGATTAACCCTGGTTTGGAGGTTCTATTCAAAGCCTTATATGTGTTGCACATTCCTTCCTTTTCCCCTATTGATAAGGTGGACATGGCAATTTTCGTGTAATGGAAATTTTTTGGTTTTTGTCAGCCTTTGCTCTCCAATGTGCTTTTATTGGTACTGTTCTATTTTGGGCCTCTCTCTTGATCCTTAAAGTGAATTTGTTCTTTTGGTTATTTTTCCAAAACAAGGTGCTTACTATTGATGCCGAAAATTGGTAAGGTAACAACCCTTTGTGGGAAACTCAGTTTATGGGGGACCTATTGCGCTAAACTGAGCGACCAATTTTTTAAAGAAGCCGAATTCTTCTATAATTGGGGTTTTAGAATGGGAAAAAGGAAGCAGATATAAAAAATAAAATTTTAACTAAGGTGATGTGCCAAAGAATAGGTATAGGCATGGTAAATCTATCTTTTGGGATTCGATTAAAGGGCCAAATCAACAATCTTCTATGTCCTAGAATGACAAAAATTAAAGATTGAAGCATGAACAATGCATTCAATGACAAAATAATTTTCACACCCATTTACTGAAAAGAGGAGTCAGAGACATGATCTAAACCAACAAACGTGCATTAAAATTATAGAAGTTCTGCAAATGAGCCGTTCAAAACAATAATGGCACAGTATAAAGTTTATCAGATAGCATAAGAAAATAGAAAGGCCGAACAATGACACAGTCTGTGAGTTCTTGCAATGATCTAAAATAATAAAAAGGCCTGGTGTCTCTCTAAAATTATGTATTTTCTGCAATTCTCAAACTTGTGGAACTTGGAACATGGAACCCCTCTTCAGAAGCAAAGAGTAGCATATATAGTGAGCATTCTCACCACCTAGTGAGCAGTAACTGAAAAGATTTGTATCCTGAGCAATGATGTAGTAGCAATGATTCCCCTTGGTGTTGTAATAGAAAAAGATTTAGGCCATAGCATTTGGTCGCTCCCCATCCAGGTGCATCCCTTGCGAATGATGGTAGTGGTCTCATAGAGTCCTATGCAAAAAAGTGTCACCACCTAGTATAGGTAGTTAGAACACGCGACAACATATCTTAGTCCATAGTTCACTCCATCCTTTGCTTTGAAGTACCCACTGAAGAGACGCGTGGCAGTTTGCATCCCGTGGTTCATTCCTTCTCGCCATTGAAGGCTTGCACTAGGAAGACATGTGGAAGCATGCCTTTTCATTGGCACCAACTATGGGGTCCGCCAAAGCATATGCGGATGAAGGCTACATGGCACACTGTCGGGGCCCTACTCAAAAGTGAAGGGAAGCAGCCTTTAAGCATGTGCAACAACGATACGTGGAAACATGGCGAGGACCATTTGAAAAGTGAAGGGAAGAATCCCTTCAGGAAGCGCTGAGTGGACATGTGGCGGAGGTCGACGAACATTTATCAAAAAGGGACGATGATGTTTATTTGAGGCATTGGCCGATAATTAGCAAAAAATAAAACCCGAAAGGGAGCTTGATGAATTTTTCATTCATAACTTTTGTCGACTATCAGGGGTGTTTTGCTTGCAGAATGAAGAACCCAATTTTTTTTCTGGGTTGCAAACCAAAGCGCCATCTATAGGGCAATGTAATTAAAGTTTAGAAAGAGTTGCTTGTAAAGGCAGCCAATCAACCTTAGATGGTCTCGATATATCACGTAGATTCTCTTGCACTCTGCTTAGGTTGAACATTTCTTTATAAGGCAGCACCACAGGTAAACTAACCCCATACTCAAATTGGAAGAGTAGTCGTGCAATTAGATGAATGACTCCTTCAATATCTGCTGTGGTAGGAGGTTAGATGAAGCTTTGGAAAATAGTTGTGTCATGTTTCTTCTCTTCAATCCTCGCCGCCATTTTCTCTGCTGTGGCGACTGACTCATCCTCAAGAAACAGGGATGGTAGGCTCATCTTGGTTAGCCAGGAGAAACTTTCTCGCATGCTATCCATAGTCCGGTTCAAAGTAGTTGTGCATGTGTTAGCTTGAAGGATGGTTGAGTGGTAGTGGATGAATTTGTTCACTGTCTTGGCAACAACCTTCTGATCCTCAATCCTTGCCTTTGCTAAATTTTCATCAGAGACCATGTATAACTTATTTTGCAAACTTTTTTCTTCAGGGACCCTTTTTGTGATGAATTGCGGAAACTGCTCAATGACTCAGCGGACCTCCTGGCTCAAGCTTGTTACCTCCAACATATATTGAAGCATTGGATACAATTCTATGCAAAAGGCTTTGACCTTTTCCCAGTACGAAATATATAGTTGTTGGGCCATTGGAATGAGGTCTGACTAGGTAATAGGGGCCTGGGGCACACTCCTTAGAAGGGAAATTTTTGCATCCTTCGAGCTAACATCCTCTACTAGTTCTGGAATTCTCCTATTGGTGGATACAAGTTGTCCTTTGATTTTACTTAGCTCTTTGGACTAGTTCTCCTCGGCCCGGCTATGATTTTCCAACTCCATGTCAAGAGAAGACTTTGTCTCTTGGAGCTCTTTTTCTAATTAGGAATTTTGGCCTTCAAAGTCTGCCTCCCTCTGTTCTAATGTTTTCTCATGTTGAGCATGCTGAGATGCTATCTCTTAATCCTTTTGTTGTAGATTCTACTCCGCCAAGGCTAATTGGCTCTGATATTCTCAGTTCCTCGTCTGTAGCTCATTGATTAGGGTGGGATCAACAAATTGGGACTTCGTGAGTTCCTCCTAGAGTTTATTCCCCTCCAACTCTACTGCCTGCGCTTTCACAAATAAGTGTGCAACTTCTGCTTCCAATGATTTCTCCCTCATCTCTAGGAAACCGACCCTTACCTTCACAAGCTTCAACTTCTCCCTTTTTTTTAGCTGGTAGCCGAATCAGACGAAGTCAGTCGTCACCACCTGTTGCGTTTCCTCATGAGCTCTACCTTGTCTTGTGGCCGAGCTGCAGTCAAATCAAGTCCCATGGCATACATGTTGTAATCATCTGACAACATCTCCCCTTGTGGTTTGACAACGTTCGGGTACATGGTGGAAAAATTCAACATTCCCTGAGCTTCATTGTAAACTGTATACACCTTTGGCTCCACCTCCTTCTTGTCATCCTTTGCTTTTCGCTTTTGGGTCCTGAGAGCTCACGCCTCCTTTGTAGCATCACCTTGTGCTATGAATTGGGACGACAACTGAACTAGCTCGCCTGCAATAGGTGCATTGGGAGGTAGGGAAAAAGGGAACGTAAGTGTAGCGAGCCCAAGCGTTTTCTTCTTCTGGAGGGTATCAGTCTTTGGGGAGAAATAAGGAACATGCCAAAGTTCAATTTGCAAACTGGCGAAAGGGATCATCAGTTGTTGTGGTGATGGGGTAGTCATTATAGAATTTGTTTATTGGGCATAGTGGGTTGGACCCGACGTAGTAGTAGCAATAGGGGTATCAATGGCGGCTGAGCTTTCAGAAAGAGAGGCGAGGAGAGATTAGGCAGCAATGACTGGTGTCAAGGTTTGCAGAGGTGTTAAGATAAATGGCCTTGTTTGTGGTAGAGGTGGAGAAGGAAGGGCCAACAGTTGTAGTGAGGGGCACCGCGGAAATAACAAAGGATACTAAAGATTAATAAGTAAGAAAAGAAGGAGCGAATGCTACCTGTTGACTGGATGATGGTGATTCTTCACTTGTTGCTGGCTCCTTACTTTGAACTCCTGGCTCGCTAAGAGCACCTAGCTCATGATAGGTTCTTGTGAAACCTCTCCCATAATAGTTTTCGTGCACTGTCATTTAGCGGGTAGGGAGTCCCTCATCTCTATAGTCTCCAGCTGTAGCTGCTGGGACACTTTTGTTGTTTTCGAGGCCTAGGTGAGTGTCCGTGAGGCTCTTGATATATTCAATCACACATTTGAAGTGACATAGGTAGGTTTCCTTGTGGACTTTCTCCTTTGTTGAGCGGAGGACGTCAATGTCTCGACTTCCTCTTCTGCCTGCTCTTCGGATTCCTCATCGGAGTCATTGCCCCCGCTAGCACTTAGGTCAGAATTCGAATGCTCATCATCCCATAACTTATCAAACTGTTCATCATCCTTCACGCTACCATAAGGGGCATCAAGCTATTTTGTCTCTTGGTGATACACCTAGAAGGATTTGATTCTTTCCACTTTCCATCCTTCCTCTCTTCTTAACTTATTGAATAGGGTGGATCCCATTTTGTGCTTCTCATCATAATCCACCGTAGCGAAGTAGAACTTATGCCATGATAGCCTGCTATCCTCTATGGGAATGTGAATCAGGTCAACCAATAATTCATCTTCATCCTCCAGCGGGCTATGCCTCTTTTCCTAGTAAGGCCAATAACTGTGAGTCACTTTGATATGCTCATATAGTAGATCATTGAAAGGGTTATAACTCCATTTGTCGCAGATCATTACCAACCCTAGATGAGCCAACTTATCTTACAACAGCAAGTGCGTCTGCTTCTTTTTCATGGCCACTATTTTGAAGCTTATCGGACAGATGAAAAATCTCTTCTTCTTTTATTTTCCTCCACAGAAGGTAACATCAATAATGCATGCCTACCAGAACATTTCAAGGGTTAGCACTCGGTTTGTAATGCATGTCAGAAGATAGAATGGTTCCTCGGTGAAGCCTCACATCTAGATGAATGTGAAATCCACTCTGAAAAACCAGTCACATCCGGGAATGAAGTTCTACATATACCCCGTTCTGCCCCTTAGTGAGTCGATTAATACCATCCTCTCATTTCGGCTTCCTTATGTTCCTTTTGTCAAAAATAGACAACTTCACATGCTTATCAAAGAAATCAGGGTTTTGATGCAAAAATATATGGGCAAGAAAGGAGGGAAATCGGAACTTCCATTCAGATTGGTAATCCTTTATTTGCCTTATCATCTCCTCAACGAGTTATTCTACAAAGTCATACCAAAAGAAAGAGTGTTGCCTACGAAACTAGAATCCCAGGCCCAACTGAAACTCGTGCACTTCCTTATCAGTGTCCAGACCGCAAACAAATGCCAACATGAAAAAGACCTCTTGAAATTCTGATTCAAAAGCATTGTGTTGTGCCGGGATCTTTGGTGGCTTCTAGTGGTCTGCCTCAATCCTTTTGGTCTCTTTGTTATAAAAGTCCAGAGCCTTTTGCATGATTTTCCATACTCTTTCTCCCTTTGTAGGAGTGAATGTCTCTACATCTTTTCTGTTGCTCAGATTAGGGATGCACAACATATTCTAGATAGCTCCTGTGCTGATACTAACCTTCAGAGTCTGGCCCTTGATAGTGTTGGTGTTTTGGTTGAAATGTTCGATGGCCGCATTGACTAATTCTGGGCAATAGTGCATAGATGTGACCATATATTATGGGAGTCTGTTGAGCCATATCTTCTCCACCATTGACAATGAGTGTTTGGATACCTTCATCCTTTCACAGGCCACTTCCCTCAAAGACTTAGGGTTCTTTGCAAGATTGGGATCATGAATATTATCCTAGTCTTGATTAGGGAATGGTTTCTATAGTTTTTGGGCTTTTCCAGTTCTTGTGTGTTCGCCCACTTTGGCTTATCTGGAATACTAGCCGTGGCATAAGAAATGTTGTCAAAGACATTGATAGCCTGTGTTGCGTGCATAGCTTTAAATAAGCTTCGCGTTGCCTCCCCCTGTGCCTCTTTCTGTGAACTTTCTTCCATTTTTTTCTTTGTGGGAAGCTTCTACTTAGCTATCAGGCTTGGCATAAGAAATGTTGTCAAAGACATTGACAGCCTGTGCTATGTGCATAACTTTAAATAAGCTTCGTGTTGCCTCCCCCTATGCCTCTTTCTGTGAAATTTCTACCATTTTTTCTTTGCGGGAAGCTTCTACTTAGCTTGAACCTCTGTAATTTTACCTAGGCTTTGGTTGTGCACTAGAAATTTCTTTTGCCCTGAGTAGCATATTGATTTTTTTTTTTTAAGTGTTTAAACATTTTGCATGCAACACTTAGCTATTTTTTCTCAAGGTGGTAGACGAGGTTTCCCTTTTTTCATTTAATTTGGCATGTATCGCCAACTCTTTGGCTTGTGCGAAATGAATCACTTGCCATTTTGAAATGACAAGAATTCATAATTACAATTGGGAATCATGTTGTACAATGTGATTTCCTTGGAACTTGAGCCGACGATTTGCTAGCAGCTTAAGCATTCGTATGTGTTGGCAATTAATATCCCAAAAGGAATGATTAAGGCAAAGATGCGATTAGTATTTGAAAAGATATGAGCTCAACGTTGGAGTTTGCAAAACACCTAGAGAATGACACCTCAACATTTGGCCGTGCATAACACTGCAGACTACTGCTACTAGTTTAGGCTAATTAATTAGCCCTTATTAGTTTTGCACGCAACAAGCCATACTCAATAGATGCAACTGGATGGGAATTTCGAGCAATCCCTGACACAACTTTCAAGTTGGTACTTGATTAGCATCACGTTTATGGTAAGCAAATTACCATGCATTTCCTCACTTTTTCTATAAATAGGCACTTAGACAGTAGTGAAATCACACTTAGTGATTGAGCATAGTTGGTAATAGAATGATTGGCTTAGCAGTTTAGCGTTAGCAGTTGCATAGTATTTTCATAGGCTAGACTTAGGCAGTTTATAGAAATAGTTCTAAGATAGTTGTAGAGTGCCTGACAGCATGAATACCCCAATTAGGTTGGTTTCCCATAAGTTGTAGATGACATTTTTAGGCGAGATTTCAACTAGGCACCTGAAAAGGATGACAAAGAATAAGCACTCACTGGCTATCATAGCCATGAAATGGATTTTGGGACATGATTTCCTTGAATATGAGGATAAGTACTGAGTTAACACTGATGTGTGCTCACACTTCGTTGCCTCTATGCTTGATATTGCAATTCCCAAGCCATTGATTATGTGTCTGGTTAAAGAATTTTTTCCAAAGAAGTACTCAAACGACCTCGGAGAGGTAGTGGCGAATACTGCATTTAGTGGAGGCATTCCAACCACAAGGGACCTTAGGAGATTCATTGAAGAGGACGCGGTCGTACCATGGCTGTTGTTCCTGAGTGGCTTTCACCTCCAGTCGCAAAATCAGCACCGCCAAAGGGTCACTCGTGCTTGCCACTTCCTCTTCCACATATACAATGTGGTGCCATTCTATGATATTGATTGGTACATGGAATTTAGGAACTTGGTGTTCCCTTCACCGTTGGCCATTTCCCCTGTGAATGATGCTGCTGCTCCTGGTGCTGTCCCTGTCAACGAAATTTTTTTGGACGTTGCGGTTGATGCGTCCATTACTGCCGCTCATGCCGTGGATTGAAGACCTCCCTATTTTTCTTTTTGCTTTTAAAAACTCATATCAGTTAGTCTATTTTTTTGTATATATCGCTTTACCATAGAATATATGAAAAGGAGGAAAAATATAGCTATATACTTTTGAAGCGCTTTCCCTGAGCCATTTTGGCAGTGTAAACATTGAACCATATATATATAGATAATTAAAATATAGCTTTATATAATCATCTTGTTTCATTTGCTTCCAGATTCTGTAATGTGGGTTATCTTTTCTTTTTCAGCATATATGTGTTCAATTCAATTTTGCATGTTGGTGTTTGATTCTTTCTGTCCTTTGAGCTATGAATTTATTTTCCCTACTCTCTACAATAAAGGGTTACTTGTTTTCCTCTGCCTCAAACCATAGAATGAGTAAGAAAGACCGGTCAACAAAACAAAAGGGAAAGAAAGAAAGAAAGAAATACTATAAACATATTTACATTGGTAGGATATGCAAACTTAATTAAACAATTTAAGGTGAATTATGTTGACTAGAATTCCCAATGCTTCTTTTTCCATGTCTTCTAACTCAAATGCATTATTCTCCTTGCATTGAATTATTTTGAACGGGCCTTCCCAAAGGCTGTCAAACTTTCCATGCTAACTCGGCTTCGCAGCCCTTTCATTAAACTTTATCACTAAGTTTTCGTACTTTAGACCTTGGTTGGACGCTTTCTTGTCAAACCATCGTTTAACCACCTATTGGTGGTTAGTCATGGCTATTAGGTACTTTTCCATTTTCTCTTGCACCTCTAGCAACTCGGCCATCTGGACTTCCAAGGCGCCATTTTGTTCCACCTCAAGAGATTTTAGCAATTGCAACATCGAAATCTCGATGGAGATAGGCAATAGTGCCTCTTTTCCATATACTAGCTCATACGACGAAGTCTTGAGGACTTGCTTAGGAGTTATGCAGTTTTCCCAGAGCGCTACTCGAAGGTTCTTATGCCATTCCCTTTGGTGCTTTGAACCAATCCTTTTGAGAAGTCGGACTAGATTCTTGTTCGTCGACTTGGCCGAGTCGTTCCCTTGTGGGTAGTAGGTTGATGAAGTTTTTAAGAATATGCCATGTGAAAGTGTGAACTGACATACCTTAGAGCCTAGAAAGGCCTTGGCGTTGTCCAAAATGATGGTTTTTGGCAGGCCAAATCTCATCACTAGTTCCTCAAGGAAGTCCACTATCTCTGCCTCTGTCGCATTCTTCAGTGGTACGACTTTGGTCCACCTAGTGAAGTAGTTAGTGGCTGTCAAGATCCACTTGTGTCCTGAGTTGGAGGTCAGGTTGATCATTCCGATGAGGTCTAGGCCACATTGCACAAATGGCTCGTCAATCACTATTGAATTGAGAGGAATTGTGGAATTCTTTCTTCTTCCTGTGAATGACATTCCTTGCAAGATTTTACCAAGGAGTAGGAGTCATTGAATAGCATCGGCTATAAGTACCCTACGCACATGATTTTGATGGCAGTGGTTTTTGCAGAAAAGTGCTCTCTCGCAGTGTTGTTGTGGTCAGAGTCGAGGATCCTTTTTGCTTGCTCTGTGGTAACACATCGCAAAAGAACTCCGTTGAAGTTCCTTTTGAATAGGATCCCTTTGATGAGTGCATATCCGCTATTTTGCAGTCGGTAGAATCTTCTCTTCTGAGAAGGAAGGCCCGGCGAATATTTTCTTGTGTGCATAAATCTCACTCTATTCGCCAGCCAACAACCTTCAAACTTTGACTCATTCGCTAGGACTAGCTCCGGTTGCTCCTCTTCAGCGACCATTTCTTCATCGTGCACCAGATATTCACACAATTCTCTTCCTTGGATGGTCTTTGTAGGCTTGACCTCAATGTCATATTTGAGGATCTTGGTGATCCAATTGGACCTTTTCTCGATGATTTATCCTTCCATGATGTATAATTTGTGCACACTGGAATGCATGACATAAACAATCACCTTATTGCAAGAGATTAGGTGTCAGAACTTCTTGGGTCCCTTTACTATTGCAAATGCTTGCCTTTCTACAAAGTTGTAGTTTCTCTCATATTCCTTCAGGGTCCAGGAGTGAAATGCTATTAGGTGTTCTCCTTTGCCCTCATCATCTTTTTGAGTTAAGACAATAGCAATGCTTGACTTGCTACTGAATACATACATTATGAAGTCCTTTGATAAGTCTGGTTTGACCAACACAAGAGCAAAGGAAATAACATCCTTAAATTTTTCAAAGGCTTATCTGACTTCTTTTTTCCATTTAAATGTTTTATCATTTTTCAGCATTAAGGTGATTGGCCTAATTATCCCTGTAAAGTCAGAAATAAATTTGCTAACAAAATTTACCTTTCCCAAGAAGGACTGGACGCCTTGCTTATTGACCAGAAGGGGAAGCTCTTTGATTGCTTTCACCCACTTGGGATTAATTGAAATTCCTTCTTTGGACACTATGTGTCCCAATAACTTTCCTTGCGGTACTCCGAAGACAGATTTTTTTGGGTTTAGGGATATCCCGAACTCTTGGAATTTCTTGAACACCATCTCAAGGTGATCAAAATGACCATCCTTGGACTTGGAGAACACTGTCAAATCATCCAAATAGATTAGGATAATCTTGTTGATCAGCTCGCTGAAAGCAATATCCATGGCTCACTGGAAGGTGGCTCATACATTTGAGAGGTTGAATGACATCTTAGCGTATGCGAACATTCCCCACTTGGTAGTGAACATTGTTTTATGTTGATCCCCCTCTTTGACCCATATTTGATTGTAACTGAAGAAGCCATCTAACATGGAAAACATCTCTGATCCTGCCATTGTCTATAGGATCGACTCCATTGAAGGTAGTGGGTAATGATCCTTCAGGAATGCTTTGTTCAGGTCTCGAAAGTCCACACATAGACAAATATCTCCATTCTTCTTTTAGACTGGGACCAGATTGGATACCCACATGCTATGCTTGATTGAGAAGACAATCCATGACTAGATTAGCTTTATTAATTCTTGTGCCACTAGCACTTCAATCTTGGGACTCACTGGCCTCTATTTTTGGCGGACCGATTTTGCACCTTTTGCCAACTCTATTGTATGCTGGGATCATATCTCCTGAGGTCATCATATGACTAGGCCACCACTCCTTCGTACCTTTTACAAAAGTCAATGAGCCTTTCTTTTTTATGGTGCGGGACATCTTTTCCGACTTTGAGCTTTCTCTCATCTCTGACTTGAAAATCCTAATAGTCACTTTTGTCTGCTACAAACTTCCTCTTGTCGTTTCTTGCATCATCACAATCGAAAATATTTTTGAGAGTGATCAATCCCTTTGGAAGCTTGTTGGATTTTAGCTGAACAATTTGTCCTTCATAAGCTTCAGCGATCTTTGGTTGGAGCTCATCGGAAAATTCTCCCAACTGCTGGATGAATGAGGCAATGTGTTCATCACTGTCGAACACTTTCCAACTTTGGTTATTGTTTGGAATGGATGGTCAGAATATCACTCGTATAGAGTATTTGTTGTGAATGAGGTCGGAGGCAGGGTCAAACTGGGATTCGATTGCTGCCATGCGATCCACATCTATATTTTGTTCTTTGGGCGCCATTTGAATGTTGAAGGCTTCAAAGCCCTCAATCAGGTCCCAAACTCAGTGTCTATAGGATCGCATGTGAACATTCTTGGCTGAAGAAATTCCCCAGACTTGATTGATTACTAGTTCAGAATCCAAACACCATTAGATTTTTGATTCCCATTTGCTCTGCAAGGATTAAACCTTGCACCAGTCCTTTGTATTTAGCTTCATTGTTCAAGCAAGTGAACTGGAAGTGGAAAGACCTTAGTGTCTTTTCATTGTGTGGGGATATTAAACATAGCTCGGCTCCTGCGCCAACCTTGCATCTTGCCCCGTCAAAGTACAACGTCCATAGCTCTGAAGCTTGATCACTCTCTGGTTCTTTGACGACCTTCTGTAGTACTTGATCTTCATCATAGCTGACATAGGTGCCCAACCTGGTAGCATGGTAGTTGTCGAAAGGATCACTATCTATATGTTCGCTCAAGAGAACATCTTCTTGATTGGTCCAATCTTCGGTCACTTTTTCATCTTCCAGCAGCTAGCGCAATATATTTATTGCTTGGTGATAGAGGTATGAGCGACCTCAGAGTTGATCATGGCTTCGTCAACCACATGTTCTAAATGTAGAGCTTCAGATTCTATCTTCATTTTCGCACCGCACTTGGTCCTGAGGATCATGTGTGACCAATCTAGGGACAGGTATTTGCCTAGCTTTGAAGTGAATTCTTGGGATAGACAGAGGCCAAACATGGGGAGAACATCTGTGATCACAATATCTTGCAACACTGTGACACTAGGGTAGGCGAATAAAGTCAAGGGAAGGTCCTTGATGAGACCGAAAGTTTTGAATTTGTTTCCATCGAGCTGCATCACTTCTCTTTTTAAAGGTTCATAGCTGAGCCCTAAAGCCTCAACTATCTATTTTGACATAACTGTGGTGCTAGCACTAGAGTCAATCATGACATTGTGTAATAAATTCTCTCCCACAATAAGAGTTAGGAAGAAGGGTTTGGGATTTGGCTTATCCTTAACCTCATAAGAGGTTTCCTCCATGCCATTTGTGAGAACTTTGGCAGGTGGTGATTGATCAACAACCTTTCCCTTTAGCAACTGCTCCGTTGGCTTTGCGCTCACGTCTTCCTAGAGAGCCTTTTACAGTAATGTCTTTTGCTCTGGAATAGCCAATATATCCCAAATAGGCACATTAGCGAATGATTTTTTCAATTGTTCCACCACATTGAAGGGTATTAGATTTGGAAGCTTTTGCTCCCTAGATTTTGTTATAACAATTTCCTTCAGCAGTAGACCTTGTGGCACTACTGTGGAGGTACTAGATATCTAGTCAGAAGCAGCTTTGGGCTAAGGACCGACTGGTTGTGGGACGACTGGTTCGCTTGTGAATCTCCTTTTTGAGCAAGTGTTGTAATCAGACTGCACATGTGGTGTTTTTGATGTGGATGCATTATTTGCAAACACCGCCTCTTCTTCTTCCATCCATGAGAAGAGCGCATGATCGAGAGTGATGTCCGCTTCTTGCTCCAGTGAAATCCCCTGCATTTGTGCGGTGAGCACTATGTTGTCCATTTGCGGAGAGGTATACATATAGCTTATGGGATCTGACGTTGCGCCTTGACTGCACTGCTTCGACACCTTTTGTTGTAGGTTATCGTGCAGGAAATTTTAGGGCATATGCGAGTCACCGCAAGGGAAAAATCAAGGGTTGGTGTCATCAATTAAATTGTTTTTCCCCGCTGTTAACTCTCTATTCGAGCTAAGGTTAGCACTTTGCAGCGGAGAAGACACTAGAACTATTTGATTTGTTGTTTGCGCCTGCGGATTTGTTCGAGCACCTCCTTGAAACTGGTTATGTTGGTAAGAAGATTTCCCACCTTGATAATTCTAGTAGATCGGCCTTAGAGGGGCAGCTTGATTTCATTTGATGATAGTTATTTCATTGACAATAGTCTGCAACATTTCCTTGAACTCGCTCATGTCTTCTTTCGAAGAGTCGAATGTAGAAGCAACATTCTGTGGCACATTCAAATATGTGTACATAGATTGAGGAGGAATTGAAACACTGGTAGAAGGCATCTCCTAAGCAGGAACCAATATTTCTAGAAATATAGGAATGATGGGCTGGTGGCAACTTCCTGGCGTCTATCAAATTGTTCTCCACCTTGAAAGCGATGCTGTAGGTGCCCGGTAGAGTGGTCCCACCCAAAGACTAGATCATCATGGAGATGTCGGGGTTGATAGATTTCAAGTAGAACATGAATGCCAGCTTGGGCAGCAGGCGGATATCAACTTGGATTCTCTGCCAGCTTGTTTGGAACCGGGCATTGAAGTCAGTCATGGCTTCGTGCGAGGCCCGCTTTATGGTAGACAACTAATAATATAGCGAGGACCGGTCTCTGTCGTTTGAAAATATTTGATATAAAGGATCTTCGAGCTCATCCCAGGTATGGATAGAATTTTTTGGCAGTGTATGGTACCAATCTAGTGCCCTGCCTCTGAAAGAGGTTGCAAGTAGCCTTAACGCTACATTTTGGATTGTAACTGTGTGCACCAGATATACGTTTGCAACATCTTGCAGATGTTCAGATGGTGTTCTTGAGCCATCTCTGGTGAATTTAGGTATGGATTTTAGAGCAAAGGTCAGGAAAATGGCCTAAACGGCAAGCACTACTAGCGCAGCAAGAGGGATTTTGACATCCCATGCCACATAATTTTTGTTAGCAGCGGGAAACATAGCTACCAGAAAGGGTGGAGGAAGCAAAATGTTCACTAATTGGGTTGCGGGCTGTACTGTCCCTAATGGCGGCACTAATAAACCAAAATTATTCATTGTTTGGGATCTAGTTACATATCGATGGCTCATACACCCTCTTTAAAATTAGGTTCATTTAAATTCGATCCCACTGGGCATGCCAGGAAAAAGAAAAATTGTTGGTGCTAAAAATTGGCAAGGTAACAACCCTTTGTGGGAAACTCAGTTTATGGGGGACCTATTGTGCTAAACTGAGTGACCTTCGGGTTATTAAAGAAGCCTTCTTCTTCTATAGTTGGGGTTTTGGAATGGGAAAAGGAAGCATATATAAAAAAATAAAATTCTAACTAAGGCGATGCGCCAAAGAGTAGGTATAGGCATGGTAAATCTATCTTTTGGGATTAGATTTAATGGCCCGATCAACAATCTTCTATGTCCTAGAATGACAAAAATTAAAGATTGAAGCATGAACAATGCATTCAATAACATAAAATAATTTTCACACCCATTCACTGAAAAGAGGAGTCAAAGACATGATCTAAACCAACAAACTTGCATTAAAATTATAGAAGTTCTACAAATGAACCATTCAAAACAATAATGGCATAGTATAAAGTTTATCAGATAGTATAAGAAAATAGAAAGGCCGAACAATGGCACAGTTTGTGAGTTCTTTGTAACACCCCATCGTGCGAACCCCAAAGGACAATTAAACAATAATTATAGCACAATTTTTTTTTTAAAAAGTAAACATAACATACATGTAATACACATTAAATCATAACATGAATTTCATTTAAGAAGATTCATTAGCACATACATCCCTTGGGGTACACGAGGAGTCATTACGAGACTGAGATCCACACAACGACAATAAAGAATAAAATCCAAAGATATAATCCATAACAAATTAAACATTAACATGAAAAATCATTGATAAGAAACCATCTGAGTACATAAATACAACATATGCATGATTAACTTAACACAATGAATAACAACTGCCATGGCCAATAATCACACCGAGTTAACATTACATTACAGTACAATGTTCTAGAGGTACAATGATACAATAGTGTTTCCAAACATAAATGGAAACCATACACAAGATAACATGATACAAATAAATAGATGAATACAAAGTATCATAACTGGCTCCAAGACGGATACAACTCTGGAGTCGCTGCAACAGCACCAATCCACACCTCTCGATCCTCGACTGGGGACCCAATGGGGTGCTTAGCATGTTCCACCCGACCATGTGGGTCCGAATACCCACCCCCTGTGCTAAAGGGGCTGACAAGAAAGAGTCCTCAACCAAGAACATTCAAACAGGGAACCACAAAACTCAACAACATACAAAAGTATCATAAAACTCAAGGATTACAATGACATAATCAACAACATCCAAGAGACAAAATAATAACTTAAAGTCATAAATCCCATCACATAAATCAAAGCAATGACCAATAAACAAGTAACCAAAGGATGATCATGAAACACTTCCAAATCAAACTGAATTAAGGAACATAATACAATTCCAAATTGCAATTAAACAATACAATAACATCATATCACAGTACCATAAGAGTACAAGGTCATAAGTCAAATATCAATGAGATCATACAAAACCACAAAGTACACCAAAGATGTATCAAGGCAATACTCCATAAATCAATATAAGTCCAATCAACAACAATCTAAACCAACTCCCATAACATACTTCCAGAGGAACACAATAAAGTAAACACATGGGCAACTAGGGGAGAGTGTCATCGCATAGTCCTACATGGGCTGTCCTGTGCTCTTCCTCCCAACTGGAGGCGCCGGTCCCATCTATGGTTGTCCTATGCCCTTCCTCCCAACTGGAGGCGCCGGTCCATAGGGTGACTCATGCGGAGCCGTAGACCTCTCGTGAAGACGAGGTCACGACCTTGCCAACCACGACCTTCTCAGCCTTCCATTAGTCTGCGAAAGCACTAATGAAGACGAGGCATCCATTTTAAAATCTTGTAATGATATTACTACCCAACCCTCCTAAGTTAATTATTAGGTTTTCACTTGATTACTAACTCACTCGTGGGTTATCCTATGCCCTTCCCCTTAAACGGGGCGCCGACCCCCACGAGGAGCCACTCTTCCTAGAGACCCAACAATATCAAACCAAAAACCAAGAAACCAAGGGTTGTACCATCATAATTTGAACAAAGAATCACAACATAAAAGCATGTGAGGCATTACCCATCTCGCTAATAAGTACAAAATCAGAGTCTCAACAATTCCCGTACAACCCTTTCAAAACCATGAAACCAAAACACTTGCCACATCAAGGGCACATAAAGAGAGAGAACATCAAATGTCAATCATCTCAAGCCTCTGGAAGCCAAAAGAATGAAAACCCACAAACAAGGGTAAAGTGAAGCAACATGAGTATTTCTCCAATAATTCCAACACAAGGATAAAATTTCATCAAATATGAGAGTAAATCAGAAAAGCCATAAAAAGGGAAGGTTCATCAAGACCCATCCACAAATCAACAATGGTGTCACCTCAAATAGGAAAACGCAAAAGAAAATCAACCTTTAATTCAACGAAATCACTTAATGAAACCAAAAGCCACCAACTAGGCATTCCATGGGAGACCTCGATTTCCTCCTCTCAAGATACCCGTGCAGTTGGTATACAAAAGACCTTTGACAAAATCAACAAACATGACAACAAGATTTCCCTCGCCTCTGGAAGCCCAAAAATAAATCAAATACTCAAGGACTCATCAACAAGGGTAGACAAAGCAATAAGAGTTTCCAATCAACTAACAACACAAATTTAAGAAATATAAATCCTTTCAAAACCCGGAAGTAGCTCAAGAGAAATTCACACCGAGACAACACCATCAAAATTATTCAACACTTCCAAGGCACCAAATTAAAGAACACCTTAAATACTCAACCACTCACAACTCCACCAAACATTCGCATAATAAACAACAACCAAAAATTCAAACAAGAACAATATTTAATAGCCAATCAATTAACAACCAGAACTAAATGACTTTACAACTTACCCATCTAAATTACCCAATTAACTAAAACAATTTATGATAACCATCGCAAGTATTCTAAAAGACTTATCCATAAAGAGAACTTACAAACCAACCATTAAATGAATATAAAGGAAGTCAATTTTCAAAAGATTAAAATTCCATTTCACCAATAAACTATCCAATTCGAGAATACCCTAATTAATCTCTAACCATGCCCATACATTTAAATTTCCCCTTTCATTTATCAACATAATTGAAAACTACTTAATAATTGGGTAGTTAACTCATTATCATTTCATTACTACTTATGTTCAAAACATTATTTCCACTCTCCTTTCATTATACTAACTTAACACTCACTTCCAATATTTAAATTAATTGTGAAAACCACTTAAGACCAATTGTTTATACTTTAAAATGACAATAATAACAATACTCTAAATACTTAAACTACGTATTAGAACTTACCACCTTAAGATCTTAAATCTATCTAAATAAATTCCCACACATAAATACCTTTTAAAACCACTACATCTTTATATATTTTAATTCTTTTTGAGGAGGGAATGTAAAAAGAGAATAGATCTGTTCTAAGAATCCAACAAGTCTACAAGACTCAACCTCATAAAAAGATAACTTATTCAATTCTATAATAAATTCTATTTCTAGAATATTCACACTAAAATGAGAATTAAATAAACAATGCTGTCAATTGATTTTTCTACTAAATCATCCTCTCAAAATTGTAATTTAATAAATCAATAACAAAAAGACACATATTTCTTTCTATTTTATTATTTCTACTATAATCCAGATTTTGTTTTATTTTAACCAGAAAAAGAAACAGAATATTTACTGACAAAATTAAATATTCACTGTAACAGTTAAATCAGTGGAATCTGAATAAATAAGTTAATAACTATATATACAAATATAAATATATATACAAATATATATATATATATATATATATATACAAATATATACATATACATACATATATATATATATATACAAATATACATATACATACATATATATATATATACATATATATATATATATATATATACAAATATATATATATATATATATATATATATATATATATATATACATATATATATATATATATATTTATAAAAGTAAAATCCACACAGTAAATAAAAAGACAGAATTCGCGTTTTCTTTTAAAAAAATTTAAACACATACAAAATTTTGAATGGGAAATTTTAATCCCAAAAGAATGGCACGGGAAAATATGCCCGGTCGTGGGCAGTCTACGGACTGCTCATGGTAGTCCTTCGGACTGCCGTGGATAGTCCGCAGACTGTCACACGGTACCAGTGGCGGGGTGGTGGGTACGGCCGAGGCCGAACCACCACACAGCCACTATTATATATAAAACCCAAATTAAACTGCTATGAACAGAGCCGAATTCAAATGCATTAAATTTTCATTTAAAATTTTCATATGTATAAATATATGTGTGTATATATATATATACACTGAAAGTTGAACATATCAAAACAGGGAAAGATAAATACTGTACACTTTTCAAATCACTGTGCATGATTGAAAATAAAAGAAATGTTTTATAAAGTATATGTATGAACCAGAATATCACAACCCAAAAATTTATTGAAAGGAAATTGCTCTTTAAACATATATGTATATATATATTTTTTAAAAATGAAACAACAGAAATATTGTTCATTTCCAGATTTCAAACAAAATCCCTTTTCAATAAACAATAGTCCAGAACCCCACAAAAATTCCATTTTAACATATAACAATCCCGATCCCCATAAAATTTCCCATTGATTAATCAATAATCCAAAAGATTTCTTTCCACAAACTTTTGATTTCCAACCCTAGATGAAAATTTCATACACAGAGAAACAATTCCTATTTTAACAGCGAATAAATAATGAAAAGAGAAGAACCTGGCGTCCTGTGCTTGAAGAAAACTATAGAAGCTTTATCCCTCTTGCTAAACCAATTCCTTGCTGCCGATGTTTCCCAACAACAGATCCAAATCCCTCTTCCTCTTCAATAATTTCTCCAGAAAACAGAAAAAGAAACCAAGGACAGAAAATGGTTGAAAGCAAAATTTCTCCAGCATTCGAACCATCCCCCCAAACAAAGAAAACCCCTTCTTAAAATCAATATCCAGGAAACCCTTTCAATTTCCTCTTCCCGTGAATACCAGAAGTCACATCTCAAGAATAAATCAAAATAATTATTAATCCCTTTAATTCCTCTTGTTGCCTTTTCATGCATTTACATTTCATTTTCTTTTATCATGCATTTGATTAAAAATTAAATAAACTTAAATCCACAAAATTGAACTTTTATTTGAATATATATTCATTATCTCCACAATACATAATTAATTACTTCCACATTAAAATAATTAAAATCAACCATTTGCAAGATTCAAAATAAATGTAATATTTTTACCACTACTACTAATATTTATCTATTGCTTTATTTATTTATTTTTCATATTCTCCAGTTCTCTTCGACTTCCAAATGCTCTATAGGTGTAGTTTCATTTCTTGCTTTAAAACACTTCAATTTCCTATCTCCTTATCCATTTAAATTTCTTATTATAATAATTATCTTTTCAAGATTATTTTGTTCATAATTATTATTAACTTCAAACAATTTAAATCAATTTATCTAATAATATCACTTTTACTTTTAACGAATTAGTTTAATTTGATCATTTGTTCTAAATCATTTGATTTAATTTAATTGATTATTATTTTAATTTCTAATCATATTTTTAAATAACCTTGCAAATCACTTATGATTTGATTAATTATTTAAACATGACTACAAACATATGATATTTTTCACACAATCAAATAACACAGTATCAATGAAGCACACACAAAAACTCACACACAAGTCCAGAACAACCGAAACGGAGGGGCACTACATTCTTGCAATGATCTAAAATAATAAAAAGGCCCGGTGTCTCTCTAAAATTATGTATTTTCTACAATTCTTGAACTCGTGGAACTTGGAACATGGAACATGGAACCCCTCTTCAGAAGGAAAAAGCAACATATATAGTGAGCATTCCCAAAGTTTGGTGAGCAGTAACTAAAAATATTTGTATCCTGAGCAACGATTCCCCTTGGCCATTGTAACATAAGAAGATTCGGGCCATAGCATTTGGTCGCTCCCCATCTAGGTGCATCCACTACAAATGATGGCAGTGGTCTCGACATAGTCCCATGCAAACAAGTGTCGCCACCCAGTATAGGCAGTTAGAACACACGACAACATAGTTCACTCCATCATTTTATTTGAAGAAGTACCCACCAAAGAGACATGTGGCGGTATTTTGTAGCCCGTGGTTCATTCCTCCTCGCCGTTGACGGCTTGCTCTAGGAAGACACGTGGAAGCATGCCTTTTCATTGGCGCCGACTATGGGGTCTGCTAAAGCATATGCAAATGAAGGCTACGTGGCACACGGTCAGGGCCCGACTCAAAAGTGAAGGGAAGCAGCCTTTAAGCATGCGCGACAATGACATGTGGAAATATGATGAGGGTCATTTGAAAAGTGAAGGGAAGAATCCCTTTGGGAATCCCTGAGCGGACACGTGGCGAAGGCCGACGATCATTTATCAAAAAGGGCTGATGATTATTTGAGGCATGGGTCGGTACTTAGCAAAAAACAAAACCCGAAAGGGAGCTTGATGAATTTTACATTCACACTTACTATTGATAATCTTGTGAAAAGGGGTTTTATGATGCCTAACAAATGTTTCTTTTGTGAAGAAGCTACGAAGGATGCATTCCATCTTTTATTTAGGTGCAGGTTTATGGGGGATGTTTGGGCCCATGTGCTCTCTCTATGGAATTTGAGTTGGGTCTTCCCTTCTTCTATTGAGGATTTGTGGTCACAATGGTTGGTTTTGTCTTCTAATCCTTTTTTGGTTTTCCTTTGGTCTCTAACTCTTTCACATTTGGCAATGGGGAATTTGGTTGGAGAAAAAAAATAGAATCTTTAGGGACAATGCTCTTTCCTCCATCAGGGTTGCTTATAAGATTTGTGTTGCTATCAAAGAAAACTTTTTGTCTGAGGTGTCCTTTCAGATTGGGCCTAAGATTGTTGTGTCTCCTTGTGATGCTTCTGTCTCCCAGAATTGGAACCTTCCCTATGATATTTCTCTTTCTTTGAAGAGAGGTAATGTGTCTAGGACAGATGTTGCTTGGAAAGCTCCTCGTATTGGTTGGGTGAAAGTTAATTTTGATGGAGTTGCTAAGGGGAATCCAAAACTACTGGTTGCGGGGGAGTGTTGTGTGACTCTAATGGTAGGTTTGATTTCATGGTGGCACTCCCTTTGGGGACCCAAACAAACCACTTTACGAAAGCTTCTGCTGCCTACCATGGTTTGAAGCTTGCTTAGTCTAAAGGTTTTAGCAAGGTATGAATTGAGGGCGATTCTTTAAATATCATCAATAACCTTAAGAAGTCTACTCCCCCCTCATGGTTTGTCAAACCTATTATCATTGATGCTTTGTCCATTTTGAATTCCTTTGAACAATGTTTTATTTCCCATATCTATAGGGAGGGGAATTTCCTAGTAGATAAATTTGCTAAGCTTGGGGTTAATGATTATCTAGAATGGGATGGGAATGACCCCCTCCCCATCGAATTCCTTTTCAATTTTAAATCATGAAATTAAATCTGGTTGAGGAAGGGGTTCTCGTCATTATTTGGTTTAGGCATATGATGTTATTTATGTGGCATGCCAAATCCATGTGTGATCCTCTAAATGACTTTTCCTTATGGTATAATCATGTGGCAGAGGTCTATAAGGATCGTCTTTCAAGTCTAATTATTTTCTCCTATCACTTTTCCCATCCCACATGAATTGTGGGTGTTTGTAGAGCCTTCATTCTCTCTAGGATTCTTCTATATCTCTATAAATTTTTGAAATTGTTGTGGCTTTTTTGTGCTATTGCAATGGGTGGTGAGAGGAACCGAGCAGAACTGATCTCTTATGACACTGCTAAGAGTAATAAGAAGGTTTGGGAGTTGCTTCATGCTGGGGGTGTGACTCCATATATGGAATGTCTTCATGGGTTTGATCTGAAGGCTTCACATGAATTTGTAATAAAAGGTTGGAAAAGTAGAGTCTTGCAGATATTTGGGTTGGAGTTCAATATCACAGAAGAATTTGTTGCTAATATAATAGGTTTGGCAATTGAGGGGAGGAAAGTCTATAGGGATAAGGAGTCGAGTGTTGCTATGGATATTTTATTTGAGGATGATGAGAGGAGCCAATTGGTGAAGGAAAAATGTGGTGGCTACACCCACAGCTCTATAAAGGAAATATGAGGTGATGTGGCCGAGGAAATAATGAGGTATTTCACTCTTGATGGACGCTTTTCTGTTGGATGTTGTGGTTGTGTTGCTGATATGTGGTTGTCATTGATGTCAACACTATTAGCATTATTGTTTTGAAGGCTGTATATGTTGAGAATATTGTTAAAGGAAGAGCTACAAGTTTCTAGTGGAACAGTGAAGGTCATGAAGGTGTCTTGCTCTGCATGTTGAAGATAAGTTGTGGATTGAAGGGTATATTGTTGGGTGTATCTAGTTCATCTACAAAAGTTTTAGAGGTCCACGTGAAGATTTAATCATGCTATGATCAGTTGTGTTTTGACAGTATTTCTGTGGGTTCTGTCAATGTTCCTGATTGAAATTTATGTGATTTTGGTAATTTATGTTGTTGTGGATATTTCTCTATTAGTTCTTGTTGTTTGTGGATGCTTTTAGATCATTCTCTATTCTTGTTGTATGTCTTTGTTGATCAGTGTGCTTATGGTCAAAGAATTTTCTCGGTATGTTTGAGTTTTCATGTTCTTAGCGGACATGATGATTGTAACATCTTACAGATCCTTGAAGATTTAAATTTGAATGTTTGGCATGCTCGAGGATATTGTTTTGGGTCACATCATGATATTAGCCGATGATTTTTGATCCACATTGAAAATTTATTTGTAAATTTGGGTCGACATTGTAAATATGTTTTATATTTTTGGTTGACTAAGTTGGTGATGCAATTCCATGTTGCGGATATATAAGAGCGATTGTTTGAGCAAAGTTAGTGTGTGCATAAGAGTGAATGTATGCCAGAGAAAGTGTAGATGTGTGAATAGTGTTCTAATCATTTGATTGCAGAGCAGAGTGAGAAGAAGTTTGAGCGAAGTGTGAACAAGGTTTTTTGTGTTTAACTAGAACTGTAATCAAGCTTGTGTAGAAGCTATTTCCTCAGTTCATACCCTGTGGATCTAATCCGTATTGCTGTGTATTTTTGGATAGTGAGCCCTATTGTATTTGAGCAGTGAGCTCTAGGCAGTGTGCCTGAATGCATGTGCATTCCCATTATGTTTCTTATACTTTTAACGGGGTATAATATTGTGGACTAACATCCACCGTGGCTTTTCCCCTAACAGGGTTTCCACATAAAAAAACTTGGTGTTCTCTGTGTTTCTGATGTGTTGATTGCTCATGGTTTACTATTCATTCATCAGATCTAAGATTAAGTTAAGTAAAGTTTGAAAAGTCTTAATATTTTGTGACAACTGATTCATCCCCCCTCTCAGTTGTCTGTCCTTGTTTTTCCAACAATTGGTATCAAAGAAGGTTCCTCTGAAGAATTTTAAAAGCTTGAGGTGATCCGAGATGGAATCATACAAGAAGGATAGTCCTAGATTCGATGGAACAAACTACTCATTGTGGAAAACTAGGATGGAGTGTCATTTGAGGTGTATTGGTGAACCCTTCTGGAAGATTACAAAAAATAGATATGTTATTCCTCTGAATGGTCCTTCCATTGCTGATGAGATTAAAGAGGCTGAGAATAATGTTAGGGCTATGGAAGCTTTGTTGAGTGCTCTAACAAATTCGGAAATGACAAATGTGATAGGTCTAAAGACAACTCATGATATGTGGATGAAGCTGGAAACTTTGTATGAAGGAGATGTACATGTGAAGTTGGCTAAGCTACAGAGTTTGAAAGGCAAGTATGAAAATTTGAAGATGGGTGAAGATGAAAATATTTCTTCTTTTATGCAAAGAGTAAATGAAATAGTGATGGGTATTAGATGTGTCGGTGGTACTGTTTGTTACCAAAATTTGCACCCGATTCTGAACTACACAAGTTTCAACAATTCTGGTAAAACATTGGATTAACTTCTATGTGGGACAACTGAAATGAAGTGAAACCTCTGGGTTCTAGGACGGCTCCTATTCAGATAAACATCTAAATGTACTTAAACTTGAAAGGAAAAGGGGTAGGAAGAAAACTAAGCAATAAACAACTGGATACTTTAAAAAATTTCAAGGTGATACACCAAAAATATGATGATATCTTGTGTTAACAACACATAACAATGAAAATATGACAATACTAAGTGCATAGACACAACTTTGGTATATGAGCAATTGCATAAAATATTTTATAGATAGGTATTGAACTAGTTCCAGACTTTAACTCAGTAGGAAAATATAAAATCCTCACAACTAACCATGCCTGAACTAGATAAAATTTTCACAATCTATAATATATTCAGCTGTAAGAAATTCACTTCAAACACAATTTCAAGATGTAACATGTAGGATTAAAGTAAATCTCAGCATGAAACATCAAATTGAAAATAGGAAAAAAGCATACAAGAGTGAACTCCAAAGTAGGTCCCAAAAGCTCCTGAATTATCAAAAAATAACTGAGGAAGTCCTCAAAATATCATGAGTTACAACTGCCAAAAGAACACAAACCCTGGCACTGAAAATCTCCAAAATTCTTTGTCAGTGAATGTAGAAGAACTAACTCAAAAATGAGCTTCAAAACTCATAAGTACAGTTCACAACCACCTAGGGTCGGATCCAGAAAAATAGCCCCCAAAATAGGACACTCCACTTTCTAAAAGAAAGTCATATACATGGAAAAGACTTCCCAAGTCATTAACCACCCTATGACTCAGCAAAACCACCTCTGAAAGCACTTCAACTGAAAATAAAAGCATCCAAACTGCTTGAGAGAAGTCAGATCCGACCCCTGAATCTTCTCTAACATCCCTAGATACCCTCCTGATGCTTCCAAACTGAAAATAACCTCCCAAGATGCTCTCCAAGTCATAAATTAAGATCTATCTTTTCTCCTTAATGGCATACATGAGTGACCCCTTTAATTTTACAAATAAGAAAATCACACTTTAAGTGACTTATATTATATCACTAAAGTGGATTTTACATTTTATGCAAAAAAAATGATAATATCAATCATTTGGCTCTAAAGAAAGTCAACATGCTAAAAAGTCTTAAAGACTTTTGATGTGGCATATAGAAGGAGAAAATGAAGATTTCAAAGCATAAAAGGTTTTATATCCTAATGATTCATTTTGCATTTTATAAAAAATAATGGTCAAAATGCCATTATTCATCATTTGCATTAGGGTATCGAACCCTAAATGAAAGAAAAAGAATGAAAGTTATTCATTCATTTGAGTCTTCTAGCTGAATGATAGGGAGGGGGTTGGAGGAATCAATCACAGATTCCTGCTCTAGGTCTTGCTTGCAAGACCTCCTTGGTTTTTTGCTTCACCACCTAGACCTATAGGCCCCTTCACATGTTTAGGTACCCCTGGTTCTCCTAGCCAACCCCACTACCATCATCGTTCAACCAACCAAGTCAATCTTGGTGCAATGTCTCCAACTCTTCCTTAGCCCTTAATCTGCCCTAAAGGCTAATCTATCCTCAACACTCCATTTTTTCTTACAGGGGTGTAGAGATTTCTTCAATGGCTTCAACCCAACCTCATAGGTTTCTTGGAGATTCACCAAAAATCCACCCTTTCATTGCTCTCACCAAACCCTCATCTAGGGTTAAGAAGGCTACTAGCCCTAGAGCCCCAATTAGGCCTCTTTCTCCAAGAAAATAGGCTTAATCTCAATTCTTTCTAAAGAACACCTCACTCTTTCTTTGAGATTCTTAGATCAAATGAACACCTCTCAAGGATTTTTTGAGGTCTTAAGCCTTAACTGTCCGTACAATGCTTGAACTTGAAAATGGACATTTCCTAGGGTTTTTAAGCCACTGTCTGGCCGTTTTCAAACTGTCTACTTGTTCTCACATCAATTGAACTAATGGAGCCTTCTTCTTCATGTTACAACTAGGTAAGACACTTGCCTACCACCTCCAAAAGGAAATTTTCAAAAACTTGTCACCCTTGCAAAATTATGTGCTCTGCACTTCTTGCTTTCCTAGCTGGGCACCATTTTGGCTCGCCTAGGGCAAGATCTTTCCAACAGCTCCTGTATTTTCCCAAACCCTACTACCTACCATATGTACATACATGGAGTCTAGTCACTATTCCCAAAGCGCCGTACAATTTGTATGGTGGGAAAGTGGTCTAGCATTCCATTCTTTTCAAACTGTCTGGTTCAGACCAACAACAGGGTGCAAGCTAACTATTTACAAACAACGAATGAAATTGACTAAAGAAAACCAATAAATGACACAAAATGTTTGGGAGATTGCTTCACTACATCTTACACAAGACACAACAGCAAATTCAATCCATTAAAGCTCTACTTTGGAACAAAAATCAGAAATAACACACACAAAACGCTGTTTTTCTTTCAATCCACAAAATGTTTCCACAATACCAAAACTTCCAACCTTGCTCTTAGGTCAAGGCACCCCTTAAATAAGGTTCCTCAATCAATTATCTTCCTTGGTTGGACATATTAGTGACCTAATGGCAAGAGTTGTAAAATGCACTGTGTTTTCCAACTTTTTTCCAATCTTGAGAAAGCTAAGCAAGGTGAGTTTCTAAACTCATCCATCCTTTCACAACTTCCATCCTAGAGCTCAAACACATCACTAAGCTATCTCCTCAACTCAATGGTCAACATGACCTTCATGATAACATAGCAAAAACAAAACTTCATTCTAGACTTCCTAACTGGTTAGTGTTTCCTAGGTGCTCCTGCACCACTGAAGCTTGACCGTTGCCAACAAACCCTTATCAGCCCTGAGCTTGGAAATCTCACATACTCACAGATTCTTTGGCAATCAGAAGCATTTCTGCTGGATTTTCATTTTTATGATTCTTCTCTGTTTGGCCGCCATAAGCATGAAGGTTTCTAGAGCATTAAATATACTTTTTCTGGTGCTTGAGCTTTGTTGAAGGATTTATGGAAACATATCAAACTGGGTAAGATTCGTTTATGCAAAAGAAAGAAATTTAATCATTTCTTGTAAAATGAAAATACTGTATCAAGCTTTGCAATGTAGCAAGGATAGCATTTGTTTCTCTGTACTTCACATGCATTTCTTGTTATTCACTATGAGTATTTCATTTATCTGTCATAGAAATTATGATTCAAAGGCTTTGAAGAAGACATTTAGCAGATTTTTGTGTTTCTCTTTTTAAACCAGCCGCCATGAAAAGTATGAGGAACTATTTACTATGACAGAAAACTCCCTTCTCTTTGGCCCTTGGAGATACTTGTTCAGCAGATGCAAGGGTTCGATGCATTTTTCTTTTCCCTCTACTTCTTCATGAACTTCACCTTCGCTGTCTACAGGCTGTGAACTTTATTGTAACATTTTTCTGTCCTTTTTGTTATGGGTGTCTTTAAAAATGCCATGAGCTTGAGCTCTCTCCATTATGAATTACTTGTTCTGTGCTTTTCATAGTCGACCAGGGTTTACTGTCTTTATAATTTCCATATACAGGAGGAAACCATTTACAAGAGGAAACCAATAAGCTGAGACTCATTCTAAATTTGATTTATTTTGGTTGAAACCTCCTTGTTTGTAGATCTGGGTTTTAATCCGTGTTTAAAAAAAACTTCATCACTATTCTTTCAGTGGCTGTAGCTGTATTCCCAATTAGCTGCTCTATATAAAATGTTGACTTTTCCATTTTCGCTTAGCTTTTAAAAAAAACTTGCATTTTTGCTCAGCTTGAATGGTAACATCACCTCTCAGCTCTGATGACATTATGTCTCTACTGAATATAGATAAATGCATTACAAGAATTCTTCTATTATCAAAGATATTAACTATTGTTATTTCTCATGAGCTGGAGCTATTGCAGAAATACACATTTCCCTTGCATTTATGCTTGTACCCATTTATTCCCAGTTTACCATAGCATTATACACTATTCACTGTTGTATCTCTATTGTGCATAGCTACGGGCTTCACCTTGGATAATACTGAGTTTTTCCTTG
This sequence comes from Sequoia sempervirens, assembly GCA_007258455.2. Classification (NCBI taxonomy): domain Eukaryota; kingdom Viridiplantae; phylum Streptophyta; class Pinopsida; order Cupressales; family Cupressaceae; genus Sequoia; species Sequoia sempervirens. The sequence continues at coordinate 177,036,787 of VDFB02026320.1, forward strand.
TTTCTTAACTTGCCTTCTCACTATGAGAACACAATAATTGTGTTTTACAGAACTGTCTATTTTGAATGCTATCGCTTTGTGATGGTTAGAACATAACTCTCTCAATTCTTGACATTATCATAGGAGTACATTATATCTGCCACTGTCATAAGGTTAGGGCATCACTATTGTATTTTAGATAAGAATTTATGTCACTAACCTTTTGAAAAAGGAATCTAAATGCTTGACAGTTGCCATGAATTATGTACATCTCATGAATTGTATACTCTGTTCATTCACAGTCTAAAGTATGTTGATATTCATGGAGAGATTAATTAATGAGTGAGTTGTCGCTGCATTTCATTAGTTCTTACCATGATGATAAGATATAACTCTTTTGCTTATTTATAAAAATTCTCTCCTTTCAATGAAAGAGCTAGCCCTTGCTATAGCATTCATAATATTAGTGTCACTAGTGATCTTTTATATCTGCTTCCTCATGATCCTTAACATGAAAACATATTGATTAACAATTGCACCTTTACGGAATCAGCTCTATGTAATTATGTTTGATAGCATTGCAAGCTTGTAACAGTTATGCTTATAATTTAAAACACACTACACTCCTTATCATGAGCTGGGCTCAACCCTTGTGGGAGCCACATTTATCTCCACTCATTTAATCTGAAAATAATTGCACTTGTAGCTGCACAAGGAACAAACAAGTTAGAAAAAATGATTGTCTTTTGTGTGTACGTTGACCAAATGGTTTTCCTAGACACCTGAGGCATTCATTGATCTTTTGATGCACATGGAGACAAATTGATACATGGATAGGTGGATAATATAAATGATCATGTATAGTTATGACTTTTCATTGCTTAGAGTATAACTCTAACACATTGCTTGACCATTGCAGGAACATGAGTGCATGGAAACTAAGAAGGACAAGCAATGAGGACAACATCAGAGTGAGACAAACCTCAACCAGTCATTCAGGCAATGACTGGTCATCCCTTCTACATGCTTATTTATTTCCTTCATCTATTCATGTATTGATTTATCTTTATTTGTATAAAAGAAAAGTCAGTCTCATGGCTTGCTGTGTGAGACACATGTACCTTATCACATTCAATAAAGATTATATTTTCAGAAATATGTGAATCTTTCTCTATTACATGCATGCGTATGAATGTAATGGTCTGTAGTTGTAATCTGTTAAAATTTTTCATTTATACATTTGAATGTGATGAAGAAGGATAATATAATGTACCTTATCTTCCTCAGTTTAAAATAAATCCTACCCTTTTGAACCAATGAGTGAAAAATGGGTAACATGTACCTTGGATGAGGAAGAAATTGTAGCTAAAGTGCTTAGATCATTGCCTCCCTCCTACAAAGCAAAGGCTCATGCTATTGAAGAAACCAGATCATTGATGAATGTGACAAGGGATACACTGATTGGTAAACTTGCTACCTTTGAGTTGAGTGAATTTGGTGAATCTGTTCCCAAGATTGAAACTGCATTTAAGGCTACTGTATCCAAAAGAAATAAGCAAAGATATGATCCGGGAGAGAGTTCTAGAAAGATATTCAATTATGAGGAAGAAATGAAACAACTTGAAGATGAAGAAAGAGAGGTAGAAGAGTTGGAAGCACTGATTGTAAAGTAAGAAGGTAGAGGACAAGGTAAGTATAAAGGGAAGTTGCCTATTAAATGTTTTTCTTGCAGTAAAATAGGTCATTTTGCATCAAGGTGTCCTGAAAGAGTTCCTAGGTCTAAGCCTTACAAACCTAGATTTCAAAAGAAATGCTATTTTGCTGAAGAAGGTGTGACTGATGAAGAATCTGATAAAGAAAATGGAAATGAAGATGATTGGGTTTTCATTACTATCAAGGAAAATAGTCTAGTGGCTACTGAATTTGCTAAAGTTGAGAAAGCTCTTGCAACCTGAATTGAAGAAAAGGATGAGTGGGTCATTGACAACGGATGCTCACATCATATGACTAGTGACAAAATCAAATTTGTTAGTCTAGAGAAGTATGATGGTGCGGTTGTAAGATTTGGAGATAACAATGCTTGTGTGATTCGTGGCAGAGGATCTATTTGTCTTAGTGGTAAGCATAACACTGATGATGTTCTTTATGTTGAAGGATTGAAGCACAACTTGTTGAGTGTTGGACAGATGGTGGACAAGGGTTATGATCTTTAGTTCAAAGGTGGAAGATGCATGATAGTTGGAAGTTCTAGAAATGTAATTGCTTCAGGTAAACAGACAAAAGGTAATATTTTTCACCTGAATGTTGCTAGTGAAAGTTGTTTAATTGCTCAAGTAGATGAAAGTTGGTTATGGCATAGAAGGCTGTGTCATGTGAATTTTGATAACATTTTAAAATTAAGTTCCACTCAAGCAGTAAGAGATCTACCTAAGCTAGTGAAGCTTTCTAACACAATTTGCAAGGAGTGTCAGATAGGAAAATAGACTAGAGTTTCTTTTTGGAGGAAACAACATCATTCAAATGGATTACTAGAGCTGGTACATACTAATCTATGTGGTCCCTCTAGAGTCAAAAGTCTCCATGGAGAAAGGTACTTTCTGCTGCTTATTGATGATTATTCTACGATGATATGGGTTGCTTTCTTAAGAGAAAAATGTGAAGCATTAGAGAAGTTCAAAAGTTTCAAAGCTATGGCAGAGAATGAGAAAGGTTTGAAAATCAAATTTTTAAGGTCAGACAAAGGTGGTGAGTTCACCTCCAAGGAGTTTAATTCTTTCTGTGAAGAGCATGGAATTAGAAGACAATTATCTGCTCCCCGAACCCCTCAATAGAATGGAGTTGCAGAGAGGAAGAAGGAAAAAATTATGGATGCTGCCAGAATAATGATGATTGAAGGAAATGTGCCTCACATATATTGGAGTGAAGCTATAAGCACTACTATGTACACTTTGAACTGGGTAAATGTAAATGGTAATTCTGGTAAGACTCCTTTTGAACTATGGTTTGGTTATAAGCCTACTGTTAAATATTTCAAGATCTTTGGAAGCAAGTGTTATATCAAGAGAGATGAGGATATAGGAAAGTTTGATGCAAGAAGTGATGAAGGAATATTTTTAGGCTACTCTACTAAAAGCAAGGCCTACTGGTGCTATAACAGAAGATTGAGAAAAATGGTTGAGAGTGCAAATGTCAAAGTTGATGAGGACTTTGCTAAATCATCCATTTAATGTGGATATGATTCAGATGACCAAGAAGACAACACAGACAAAGGGAAGAATGCTCAGACATAGAATCAACTTCAAATTGTGCCATATGTTTTGGTAAAACAACTTCAATTTGTTTCGGTAAATCAAGGTAGTCAGGAAGCAGAGACAAGTGCAAGTGCAAAAGAAAGATCAGAAGAACCAGAAGTTTGAGAGAATCCTAAAACTCTGAGGTATGTGAAGCTAAATCATTATGAAAATAACATTATAGGAGACAAGAATAAAGGTGTGCAAACTAAAAGAAAGATTGCAGAAGAGTATTGCCTGATTTCCAAGATTGAGCCTAAAGATGTCAATGAAGCTTGCAATGATGAACACTGGATGGAAGCTATGAAGGAAGAACTAATGCATATTGAAAAGAATGATACATGGTACTTGTTCCCAAACCTAAAGATAAAAATGTGATTGGTACTAAATGGGTCTTTCAGAATAAGTTGAATGAACAAGGTGAAGTGGTCCAGAATAAAGCAAGACTGGTATGTAAAGGGTATTCACAAATGGAAGGTATTGATTTTGAAGAAACCTTTGCCCCTGTTGCCAAAATTGAAGTTGTAAGGTTATTTCTTGCTTATGCTGAATATAAGAACTATAAAGTCTATCAAATGGATGTGAAGTCAATTTTTTTGAATGGTGAGCTAGAAGAATAAGTATATATTGAACAACCAGATGGATTTCAACTAACTGATAATGAAGACATGGTTTTTTGATTGAAGAAAGCTCTATATTGACTCAAGCAAGCCCCTAGAGCCTGGTATGCTAGACTGGACAAATACTTATTAAAGCTTGGATTCAATAAAGGTACTGTTGACAATAACTTGTATTTCAAATTGGATCATGACAAAGAGTTAATTATTGAGGTCTTTGTTGATGATATTATTTTTGGAGGAGATGATAATCTATGTATGAAGTTTGCTGATGAAATGAAGAATGAATTTGAGATGAGTATGATTGGAGAGATGAAGTTATTTCTAGGATTGCAAGTTACTTAGTTAGACAAGGGGATCTTCATATCTCAGTCCAAATATGTGAGAGAGCTATTGAAGAAGTTTGGCATGGAAGACTCAAAGCCTGTTGGTACTCCCATGGTAACTAGATGTAAGTTAACACAAAATGATGATTCTCCTAAGGCAAATCAAATAAGATACAAGTCAATGATTGGTGGATTGCTCTAATTAACTCAGACCATACATTATGAATGTTGTATGTATAGTTGCTAGATTTTAGGCTGATCCAAAAGAGTCTCATGTGACTTATGTAAAGAGAATCTTTAGGTATCTGAAAGGAACAATTGATTTTTGGATTTGGTATCCTAAGGATGATGATCTTACTTTGAATGCATATACTGATGTGGATTGGGTAGGAGATGTAGATGACAAGAAGAGTACTAGTGGTGGTGCCTTCTTCCTAGGGAAGAAGCTGGTGTTTTGGTTAAGCAAAAAGTAGAATTATATTTCTCTATCTACTGCTGAGGCTGAGTATATTGCTGCTGCAAATAACTGAACCCAAGTGATGTGGATGAAACAAATGTTGAAAGATATCAGAGTAGTATATGATGAACCTATTGCCATATACTGTGACAACTCAAGTGAAATTAACATATCAAAGAATCTAGTGCTACACTCTAAGACCAAGCATATATCAATCAAGTTTCACTTCTTGAGGGAAAAAGTGAATGAGAAAGAAGTCAGACTAGAGTATGTGCCTACCAAAGAATAGATTGCAGACATTTTCACCAAGCTGTTATCGAAGGATACTTTTGAGTATCTTAGAGGGATGCTAGGGGTGATTACCCCTCCTAATATGAACTAAAGATGCATTTATTTGCATCAATCCGTGTGCTTCATAGATATTTCCTGATCTGGATTGATGTTTCTATGGCTGCTACTTAGGGGGAGTAGTCAGATGTGCAGATATGTAGTTCAAAGCTTGTATATGGGAAGATAATGCTTATCTTTTCCATTGATGTCAAAGGGGGAGAAGAGTCATGTGAAAAACTGTTGCTTATCTAAGAAGAGAGTCTTGTGGGGAGAATATCATGCAGAAGAGGTTAAGGAAGAAGAGTCAGAATCTAAGGGGGAGTAAGTGCTGATTGAGAGTTGGGTTGATGGTGTTTTTCACATCATGTGTTGCCATCAATGCCAAAGGGGGAGATTGTTGGATGCTATGGTTGTGTTACTGATATGTGGTTTTCATTGATGTCAAAACTATTAGCATTATTGTTTGAAGGGTGTATATGTCAAGGATATTGAGAAAATTATTAAAGGAAGAGTTGCAGGTTGCCAGTGGAACAATGAAGGTCATAAAGGTGTCTTGCTTTGTATGTTGAAGATCAGTTGCTGTCAACTAAAGGGTTTATTGCTGAGTGTATCTAGTTCATCTACCAGAAGTTTCAGAGGTCCGCATGAAGATTTGATCATGCTATGATCAGTTGTGTTATGACAGTATTTTTGTGGGTTCTATCAGTGTTCCTGATTGAATTTTATGTGATTCTGGTAATTTTTGTTGCTGTAGATATTTCTCTATTAGTTCTTATTGTTTGTAGATGCTTTTAGATCATTCTCTATTCTTGTTGTACATTTGCGTTGATCGGTGTGCTCGTGGTCAAAGAATTTTCTCGGTATGTTCGGGTTTTCATGTTCTTATCCGACATGATGGTTGTAACGTCTTGTGGATCCTTGAAGATTTAAAATTAGCTAACGGTGTTTGATCCACATTGAAAATTTATTTGTAAATTTGGGCCGACATTGTAAATATGTTTTATATTTTTGGCCGACTAAGTTGGTGATGCAATTCCATGTTGCAGATATATAAGAGTGATTGTTTGAGTGAAGTTAGTTTGTGCATAAGAGCGAATGTATACTAGAGAAAGTGCAGATGTGTGAATAGTGTTCTAATCATTCAATTGTAGAGCAGAGTGAGAAGAAATTTGAGCGAAGTGTGAAGAAGGTTTTTTGTGCTTAACTGGAACTGTAATCAAGCTTGTGTAGAAGCTATTTCCTCAGTTCATACCCTGCGGATCTAATCCGTATTGCTGTGTATTTTTGGGCAGTGAGCCCTCTTGTATTTGAGCAGTGAGCTCTAGGCAGTGTGCATGAATACATGTGCATTCCCATTATCTTTCTTATAATTTTAACAGGGTATAATATTGTGGACTAACATCCATCGTGGTTTTTCCCCTAACAGGGTTTCCACGTAAAAAAAATCTTGGTGTTCTCTGTGTTTCTGATGTGTTGATTGTTCATGGTTTACTATTCATTCATCAGATCTAAGATTAAGTTAAGTTTGAAAAGTCTTAATATTATGTGACAACTGATTCACCCCCCCTCTCAGTTGTCTGTCCTTGTTTTTCCAACATTTTCAGTTCTTTTTTGTTACCATTTTGTTTTGTTGAACCATTTTAGGCATAGGAAAAGGGTTTCATTCCCTTTTTATCTGCTTGCTTCTTTGGAAAATGGGATTTGTGATCACAAAAGAAACCCTAAGAACCCTATGTTGTATGAGGGTTTAATTCTCCTTATAATGGGATGTGCTAAGTACTATACTATCCCTGGCAAGCCCAAGATGATCTCTAAAGGATACAAGAAGAAAGATGACTTAGAGTATGAAACTGGGTATGATATTGGGTTTGGGTCTAAGGAGTATGCCCTTGATTCGAAAGCCTCCTTGGAGGTTTATTTGGAGCCACTTGATTCTGAGGAGGGTAAGCGAAAAAAGAAGCTGAATTCTTCTAAGTCCTTGAAGCATGAGGATTATGATACAAGGAGTGATGAGGCAGAGGGATCTAAACATTCCACCAATCCTAAGAAGGGGAAATCTAGTAAATCTCTAGTGGGTAAGAATTTGAAATCCAAGAGTGGGGCCCTGTCCTCAAGAAAGAAGAAAGTGGTGGAGTTAAATGTGGGGGATAAGGATGTGGACTCCATTGTGCAAGGGAGAAAGAGGAAGCTAAGCTTGAAGGAGGGTAATTCACAGAAGAAGAATAAGGGGAAAGTGAGCTTGAACTAGGAGGACACAGTTTTTTATGACTTTGTTCCCAATGTTGATACTCTGCAGGGTGAGGCAAGTTTGAAGAATGATAAAGTGCAGAAGTAGGGTGTGAATGTGGTTGCTGAAATTGAGAGTTCAATGCACACAATTAAGGTTCTTGAGGTACAAGTGAATGAGGATACTAGGAGTTCCCAGGAGGAGGTGGCTTTTGACAGGGACTATTTTAATTGCAATCAAGACGATCTGCCTAATGTGCTTGGTTTGGTGAAAGAAAGTTCTCTATTTTTTTTTAGGTTGTTTAAATGGGAATTCAATGAATTGAACCTTACTAACATAAAGGTTCGATCTTTGATAAATAATTTTGGGGGAACATCCTCCTCTAATGAGCCTTCTGTGTAGGATCAAGTTAATCAATTGGTGGATGCTCTGAAAATTGCTACTGATGAGATGTTAAAGATGAAGAAAGACTTTGAATTTAGAATTTTGCAGTTCTTGAAGAAAAAATGGAAAGAGGCTACCAAAATTTGGAGAAGGTTGTTAATGTGAGTAAGAGCTCTTTGTGTAATGAATTTGAGGGATTACGATTTCTAAATGAAAAAGCTAAGTAGTGGATGGGGGGTTTGTCTGGTTTGAAGGAAGCTATTGGTGGTATGGGGGATCTCCCAGGTGCTCAGATTGATGGGAATAGTGAGAAGGGTCCTTGTACTCAAAATCATAACAAGACCAAAAGAAAGAATGGGATCCCTACTAAGGAGGTGTTTGAAGTTATGGACTTGCATTAGAAGATTATTGCTAGTGATTTGGAAGTGGTTGATATTTTGAAGAATCTGTAGGTGTTTTTTTGTTTTTGTTCCTCTTTTTGGCTTGTTTGTAGCTTCTTTTTTGCTGATGGTTGGCTGCTTCATCTAGTTTCGTTGATCTTTTAGGCAACGATTCTTTTTGTAAAGAGTTTCAGGGTCCCTTCAAAACCTATTTTACCTATGATAAAAAACTTTCCTATCCCCTTCAAAAATCATTTCCCTCAACCCTAAACAACTCTAGAATATTTTCTATGAATTATTCATCATTTTATGTTTTACTATATACAAAGATAATGTATGGAGATAATTAAAATAAATTATTTAATGGAAATTAATTTAAATAGCTCACACTAAAATCACTGGTAAACACTTCTTCATAGGAAATAAATTCTTCCAACAATTTTGTTCTTTGGTTTGCAACTTGCAACCAATAACTTCAAACTCAATTAAATTATGCAAATGGAATTAGAATTAGTCCAAGAGGACAATGGGCTGCAACAAGCCCCTAAAAGACTCCAAGAAAACTCAAATACAAAATATTTATATTAGGAAATCAAACCCTCACAACATAGATTTCTTCCAATTCTTGTATCCGCAACTTTTCACAACAATCCCAATACTATTTTCTATTGATTTGAAAAATGAGATTACAAACAATTCAAAAGAAAATGGGTTGCAAAAAACTCCTCACAAAAATCCTGGTAAATAAAATAAAAAATGATTTGCAATCAACAAATCAAAGCTTTGAAACAAAGCTTCTCTCCAACACCTACCACAAATAACTACTCTCAACAACACAACCCTTCAATATGCAACTGCTAGTGATGTTACACCTCTGCAACCAACATTCAACCTGCAAAAATGCCATGAAATCACCTTCCTGGTGGTATGCTACACCTTCTTGAGTCTTCCTCTTAATTTGGAAATCTTTCTATCAAAAATGAATTCAATTTTTATTAAACAACTCCAACCCAAATGAAATGAAATGTGAATTCATTTGAATTTCATTTCCATTCATTCCAATCCCATCTTCAAAAATCAACATCCCAACTCCAAGAATAGCTAATTTAATTTAAATTCATCATTTAAGATAAATAAAATAAGCTTTCAAATCTCCAAACCTATTGTGAGTGGCTGACAAATCTTTAATTGTTTTCTTGCTTTCTTGAATAAAGCAAAAATCAACTTTTCCAACTTGGGCGCCCACCTCCTGATTCCCTATTTTTTAGGAGTCTTGGAATTTAAAATTGGAGTTACAAATCTGATTGGTAACCTCCAAGAACCCATGCCTTCCTCTTTCTTTTTCAATATTTTTGCTTTTAAAACATATTCTCCACCATCTCTCCTTATCTTGTTTTGACCAAATTTGCTCCAAATTGAAATTTCAAAATCCAACATGACATGACACTCAAATGCACTCCAAAATTTGAATTTCACATGAAAAAATATGAAATTCAACTCACAACAAAAATTGAAATAAAATAAAACTTCATTTGTTGACATAGGATAGCAATAATGCCATGGATGCTCCTGCATCATACACCCACAATAGGGAAGAAATGTTTCATGAGTGAACCTCATAAACATTTGTGAAATGTATGTTTGTCTCGGATCCATTTCTCCTCTTTGCTCATTGGAAATTTCCTGCTCAATTATTTTTGCAACTTCACATTAGTAGTCACTCTCAGCTTTCCTCTTTTTATGCTCCTCATGAAACTTGTGTTATCAAAATTAACTTCTCACCAATGTGCTTTATCAAAATCAGAATAATCAAATGTACTTGTATCTCCCTCTTCAGTAAAACAAAAATCATGTATTACCTCTTTTGATGCTATGCATTTTTCCTCCTCCTTTGCTTGGTTTGCAATGTGGTTTGTCACTCCTATTATGTCTTCAGAAAGACATACTGCTGCAGCAATTTGATCTTCAACACTCAATTCAACATTAGTACCACAATCCATAGATTCATTCTCCACATTTCACAACAAATAGTCAAGCTCCGTTATCAAGGAGTCTTCATTTTCAATACTTTCAATCAAATAATCATAAGAAAACTTCATTTTCACCTCCATTTTCTCACCACTCTCACCTACTTCCAAAGGATTTATTTCTGCAACCTTTGATTCTACTTTTACATCCTCAATATCATCAAAACATGTACTAAAATCTGAAATTACCTCTTTACTTTTGGCTGCAACCTTTGCATTAGTTGAAATTTTCTCATTCCACTCTCTTTCAATTTCTTCCAATCGCATTAGCAAATCATCCCCTTCACCTTCATCCTTTTTCTCTAACTATTTCAAATCATTAACCAAACAAATTCCAAACTTTCTACATACCTTGCCTCCTCTCTCATCTAGTGGCTTCAACTTATGATGAACTCCATCCTTTGTCAAACTATAAGTGTTTGCACATCCATCATGCACTAATTTCCTATGAAATTGCCTCGGTCTACCCAACAACAAATGAAAAACATCCATGTTCATAACTGTTATCTCCTGGATTTGCACCCTATTGAATATGAAATTCAATAATCCAGTGAAAACATGGGAATGATCTCAAGCTGTGGGTACCTCAAACGAGACCAAACCTCTGAAGAAGGCTGACTTCCTAGCTGGTTATCACCTAAATTACTTCACTATTCTATTGATTGACAAGGAAAAGGGAAGAGAAATATGCATAACTGAGAAGCTGAAAATGAACAAAAGGATTAAAGAGGTGATACACCAAATTGAACTTGGACATAAACTCAGATAATGAACACTTGCTTAAAATGATTGAAAATAAACTTGCACAACTTATTCTTGTTTTCCTTTGCATAATTATTTCATAACGAGTTCCTTATGCTCAGACTTCTAGAAGGAAGATGACTTCATAGCTATAAGCCATTCACAAAACTTGACACAAATTATGACTTGCATAAACAAACTCTTGCGTAAAGGTGTTGAACATGAGACAAAGCTATAAGGAAATAATACCTCACAAATAACTTGATCAAATCATTTGAATGCACACGATGAAGCAAGGAAAGAGAAGGAAAAACTCCAAAATCATTGATATGCAAGGTCTCCTTTGTTATTCATGTCCAAAATGTGAGTTAGAGAAATATGCTAAAATATGACAAAGGATTGAAAAAAGTCACTAAGTCTAAAAACTGCATAAAGAAGAACTAAGTACAATGAGTCAACCAAGTGACTATATCCATCAACTCCCTCCAAAAACCCACCAAAAGAGGTTCTAGAAATAGAGTTGGGTTGGATGCCCACAAAAACCCTAAAATATAGCAACTGGATTTCCTCCAAATGAGTTCCAAAAGGGTGAAAAAGTTATAATTGACCAAGTCAATCATAAAGGCACAAGAAACTGATGCCTAAATCTTTTCCAAGTGCTCCAAAAAAGAAAATAAAGGCTCCCTATATGCTCTCCCAATGTTTTGAAAATGGTCAAAACAACATCCTTGATTCATGGCACATGTTTGCAAACCTCTCTCAACTCCCCTATATGCTTGGAAATGATAAATTAAGCCATATCCATATCTCCCTTCATCATGCGTTGAAAGTTCAATGCATTTCATTTTACATTAAAAGTAACATTTAAACTTGAGTGATTTATAAATTATCACTTAAGTTAATGTTTTCCATTTTTTAAAGAATGCAAAAATTTAAAACATGACTCAGCCATATTGAAGGTGAATGTAAATGTTTTATAAGTCAAAAAGGGAAACACCCTAGTCACTAGGCATATACGGAAGCTTGAGGTATTAATTCATTTGCAAAGTTTATAACACAAGGAAAAAATACCCTCATGTACTCAGCTAACTTAGGGTAAGAAACCCTAACAACAAAAACCATGTAAATGAAAGAAAAGCAATTCATTTCACCATCGAGCTTTTGGAGAACTCCACACCCGCCGACATAGGGTTTCATCATGGCTTTCTGAAGGTGATTCATGGCAGATTTATGAGCTTCAGAGAGGATTTCTTGGTAGATTTTTGTTAGATAATGGCTTCTACATGTTGGGTAAGCATCCACCTATTATTTTCATTTCATTTTTTGAAGAAATAAATGCTCGATTCATAGAAAATGGATATACTCCCCTTATTTTTTGCTTCTTTTTGAAGATTCCATGTATTTTATGAGAAAAAAAGTTGATGTTGGCCACAACCATACCTTCTTTTTGTAGGGGTTTTGCTTATTTCTGGGTTTACCAAGAGAAACCCGCACCTCTATTTTCCCCTTTGTAACTTTTGACCATGGCTCAACTTCTGGGTTTGCAGAAAAATGCACTCACTATTCTTGCTTTTCTCTAGAATTACATCTCTATACAGGCCGCGACCTTTGCATTCTCCGTGGACACTTACTCATCCTCTGTGTTTCATGGCTTGCTAGGGTTTATATTTTGATAGCAATATTTGTAAACTTCTGGGTTTTCTTTTGAATTTAAGCTTTTAGTTTCTATTTACTCTATGTATTTGGCTTTCAACCATGCTTGCAAATGAATTGAGGGATTTTCTCCTCACATTTGAATGAACACCTCTGAAATGGGTTATCAAAACCCACAACCTATGTTCATTACCCTCCTTGCACATTTTGTTCTTATGGTAAAAACCTCGAATGGGTTTGATTCACTTATTCATATTTTCATGCTCTTACAATTTAAAACTCATTTCAAGTTTTTGTATGTACAAAAATGAAGAACATTTCTTTTCTCTTCTCTGTATTTGATATAAAAGTAAACCCCAAATGGGTTTTTGTGTTTTGAGAAGAAAAATTGTTTTTTAGGCCGCGATCATGAGAGCACAAGTAATTTGTTTCCTTTTGCTTGATAAGGTTCATTTTGCTTCAAATCTGGGTATGCAAAGCTCGTACCCCATTTTAGGTCTACATTATAGAATTGAAAATTTAATTCTAGAAAATCTCTGTATTTTATGCACAAGAAATCTTTGTATTTAATTTGCTTTTGGGTACCCTCCATCTGGATATTTCTTTTCTCCTTTCAAGCTTTGGGTTTCACCATTCTATGTAAATAAAATGTAAACAAAATGGCATCCTTGCATTTCAATGGCCGTGACCATGTGTATATTTGTAGAAGACACCACCTCATTTCATAATACTACTTGAAAACCCTCTATTGCATGATATTGTTGGTCTCTTATATGATATCTTTGTGATCTCCATGATGGCTGTAGCCATGGCTCTACCTTCAGAAACTTGTACATTGTATGATATACACTGTCACTATCCCTTGGTGCTTATTACTATGCCATATAACCACTTTGATATGTTGATAGGAGAAAAGTGATAAAAAGCCAATCTCCTGTCCATTATTTCTTTGATTGGGACTGCCATGCCCATCTATGTAGTGTCCTTCATGTGACTGTGTATAGAATGGCCCTCATTGAGACTTGAATATGCTACACCATAATGCACTAATAGGCTTCCATGAACCTTTCTTGGAATGGATGACCCTTAGCATTGCTTCAGAGGTAAGACTTATTGCTTGCAACTTATATGACTGCCTATTGCATAAGGTATCCCCATCCTGTAACTCACTTCTCCTGCTTATTATGAACTTTGCTTTTCAATTACCAATGAATGAACATTATGATTTGAACAAAGAATATAATTTGTGCTTGATTTATACTTGCTATCATTGAGTTTCAAATACATTTCTTTGTTTCAATGTGCCATAACAACAATGGTGTAATGTGCTTTTGATACTTAAAATGAAAATGTCTTAATGATGAAACCCTAAGTCCTCACTATTTCAATTCAGTTGACTCAAGTAACTTAGGACAATTACTTAATGCTTATGTAAAAGCCATCTCATGATGTTTTGATCACTACTCCTCAAAAGCAATACTTCTGTTGCATTGTTTTTTTTTTAAACTCAAATATTGCTATTTGTAACAACATGTTGGCATAATGGCTTTTGAAAATATACTTCATTTCACTTGTCATTGATAATTGCTCCCTCTAGATAACTTATACAAATCTCTTACAACAATTGATGAATCTTTATGATGACTATCAGAAACACATGTATCACACTGTACTTTGCAATCTATTTTAATACCATGATATTGTATGCATCCTTAATGATTTCCTTGAACAAGTATATGTCACTTATGACAATGACTGAAATATCATTATCATAGATGATGTATGGTTGCTTGAGGGAACCATAAAGAGATGAATTACCTTTCTATGCTTCTATAAAGCACAATAAGGAAACATGTTGGGCTTAACCCTTGTGGGAGCCACATTTTACTCCACATGCTGTAATTTGATGAAATGACACAGTAACAAGGATTTCACCTATACCTGCACAGGAAGCAAACATATTAGATAAAAATAGATCATATGGCGGATGTTTATGTTAGTTCATTTTTTTTCTTGGACATTTGTGATATGCAAGTTGTTTTAATGTAGATGAAGGTCAAGCTATGTGTTTTCAAATGTTTGTAGATATACTGATAGGTGATCATTGCTTTAACAACACTCTCTCTCTCAAATGTAGGAAATTAGGAGCAGCAAGGGAGCAACAACTGGATGCAAGACAAACGGGAAGACTAAAGATGATACAAGGCAACTCAACTAGGACTTGTCATTCAGGCAATGATGGTTCACCTTTCTCTATATGTGCATTTATTTAATTTGCAAATGTATAGTTTTTCTTTTATTTGCATTAAAACAGTCAGTTCCATGGCTTTTGTGGAACACCATACATTGACATTATCAATAAAGATTACTTTTCTTGAAAATATTGTGCAATATTTCTATATTATATGCATCTACATAAATGCAATCTAGTAATGTAATCTTCTGATTTTGTTTATGCACATGAATGTAATGTAGCAGAAGTAAAAATGTACCTTACTTTTCATTTGAAAACCATAATTTAATCTCTACTTGATTGAGCTATTAGCAAAATGAGGTAACATTCTTGGCGACATCTACTATATGTTTGCCTGCTAAACGTCAAACCAATTGCCTAGGCTTATCCATTGGGCACCGAGTCACCTAAAAGTTGACACAACTTGAAAATAATCCTCAAAACAATACTATAACTCAATAGATCAGTGCAAAAGACCTTGAAAACTTATGAAACACCAAAATTTCAAAAAGAAAATTACTTAATTGTGTTGAACAACACTTAGGGGAATTGAAAACTTGCATTTAAACTATAGTGGAACAACACTTATTGAAAGTAAAACACCTAATCTAGCATATACAATGCAGATCAAACCTCAAAACAATATTTGAGGTGTATCCCATTGATTGGGATAAGTAGAATTTCTCCATCCATCTTTGATAACTAGAATGCATTTTTCTCCTTGCACTCAGTAATGACAAACATGCCACTCCAGAAATTATCAAATTTAGTGTGGTTTCCTGGCCTGCTTTTCAATTCATCCCACTTAAGCACAAGATCTCCTTCTCTGAACACCCTGGGAGTTGCTTTCTTATCAAAGACTCTCTTTGTTTGGAGATGATGATACTCCATGGACTTCATTGCTTTATCTCTTAACTCCTCTAGCTCCATGAGTTGAGCATACCTAATCACCATTGGGTCCTGTTCCTCAAACATTTCTAGCTGATGCATAATATCAAGAGTTGGCAGCTCTATAGATAAAGGAAATCCTACCTCCTTACCATAAACCAACACATATGGAGAGTTCCCAATGGACCTTTTGGGAGTTATTCTATCTTCCCACAAGGAAAATTTCAACTTGGTGTGCCAAGTTCTTTGATTATCCTCCATGATTTTTTTAATAATCCTTATGAGATTCCTGTTTGTCGATTCTGCCAAACCATTACCTTGAGGGTAATAGTTTGATGATATATTCAAATAAATGCCATTCCTAACAGCCCAAACACTTACTCTTAATCCAAAAAATGTTAAAGCATTATCTGAAATGATTGATTCAGGTACTCCAAACTTGGTTACTATATCATCATAAAAGTTTAGAACAACACTTTCATTGGCTTCCTTCAAAGCCACTGCTTTAGTCTATCTTGTAAAGTAATTAGTTGCAGTAAGTACCCACCTGTGACCTGCACTAGAAGGTGGGTTAATGGAACCTATGAAATAAATTCCCCATCTCATGAAGGGCTGTCCCACTTGAATTGGCTACAAAGGTAAAGCTGGCAGCCTCTCTTTGCTTGCAAAAATAGCACATTTTACACATTTTATTGTCCAAGCATGGGAATCCTTAAACAAGCTTGGCCAATAGTAGCCAGCTCTCATTATCTTCCATGTAGTTGTTCTTGGGGAAAAATGACCCCCAACAGTTCCATCATGGAACTCATGAAGTACTTTATCTACCTGATCATGATCGATACATCTTAACAACACACCATTAAGGTCTTTTATGAAAAGAACACTATCAACCAACACATAAGGAATATAATGCAATCTGAAATATCTACTCTTAGCCTTATCTATACCTGGTGGACACTCACCAGTTTGTAAGAAATGAGTCATATCATGTACCCAACTTATGCTCAATGCAGGTGCAACATTCTAAGGCTCATCATTAGTGACCAAAATAGTTTCTATTTTTGTCTTTTCCTCATTTTCAGACCCTGTAGCTCGCTATTCACACAACCCTTTACCCCTTACAAGCTTGGTCACCTTTATGTCTATATCATACTCCATAACCTTTGTAATCCATCCAACCCTCTTCTCATTCAGTTCCTTGCTTAACAAAAACTCCTTTACGCTAGGGTGAGCAACCATTAGATGTATCTTATTGTTAGAAATTAAAGGTTTAAACTTCTTAAGACTTTTGATAACAACAAGTACATGTTTCTCAATGAAGGTATACCTCTATTCATAATCCTCTAAACCTTGACTGAAAAAGGCTATGGGTTGTTCTAGACCATCATTATTCTATTGAACCAACATTGCAAAAATTGAATCTATGCTACCAAAAGTGTACAAAATGAAGTCCTTTGAAAAATTTGTATTTACTAGAGTAGGAGCTATTGATAAGGCCTCCTTAATAGCTTCAAAATTGTGCTTGGCCTCTTTGGTTCAACTGAAATTTACATTTTTCTTGAACATGATAGTTAGTGGCTTCAAAATATTTGCAACATCTGGAATAATCCTTCTTAAGAAATTAATTCTGCCAAGAAATATTTGCAACCCCTTTTTATGATTAGGTAAAGGCAACTCTAAAATGGTTTTCACTCTTTCAGGATCAATGGTGATCCCTTGTTTTGACACTATGTGTCCTAAAAGCTTGCCTTCGTGAACAATAAAAATGCACTTTTTGGGGTTAAGGGATATACCAAATTCCCTACACCTCTCAAACACTTGTCTCAGATGGGAAAAATGCTCATTTGCATTTTAGAAAAAACTATTATGTCATCAAGATATATAAGTACTAATTTATGAATCAGCCCCTGAAATGCCATGTCCATGGCCCTCTGAAAGGTTGCACCAACATTAGATAAACCAAATGGCATTCTTTTGTAGGCCATAGTACCCCATTTTATGATGAAAGCAGACTTGTATTGGTCCTCTTCTTTGACTAATACTTGGTTATAACTAGAATAACCATCTAGTAAGGAAAATATCTCTGAACCAACAACTACTTGAAGAATCTGCTCCATAGAGGGCAACAAATAATGGTCCTTCAATGAGGCTCTATTAAGGTCTCTAAAGTCTACATAGAGCCTAATTTCTCCATTTTTATTTCTAACTGGTACAAGGTTAGAGACCCATGAAGTACACTTAATTGGGAAGATAATACCTCCCTCAATCAGCTTGGTCAGCTCTTTAATCATAAGGGGCTAGAGTTTTGGATTTAAAGGCCTTTGTTTCTGCCTAACATGCTTTGAATTTGGCTCTAATTATATGGTATGCTAGGAAATTTGGGGATCAAATCCCTTTAAATCTGAATATTCCCATGCAAATACATCTTGAAATTCTTGAAAAAGAGCAATAAAAGCTTGCCTATCTAGTTGTGAATAGATTTTTCCAATTTTAAGGAGCTTACCTTTGAAAATCTCAAGCTCTTCGTAATGTTCCTCTTTGACTTGCATGCTGGTTTTGCTCTTTTTGAGCTGATCATCAGTGCTGAAAATGGATTCTAAGGTAACTAGACCCCTGGGCAACTTGTTAGTTCTTAGCTGGATGACCTGATCTTCATATTGCTACTTAAGCTTTTCCTAATTTGCCACTAAAAACTCCTCTTCCTCAAGCAGAAAATTCAACACCTGTTCATCACTCTCAAATACTTGACAATGAACATTATTATCAGGAATATAAGTCCTTACAACAACCTTAACATTTTGCTGCACCTTTTCTTTTTTAATGTCATTGGGTATGTCAAATTGTGCACCTATTGTAGCTAGTCTATCTGCATGCTTGTTCTGATTCCTAGTAATAGAAATTGGATTGAAAGCATCAAATTCCTCTATCATATCCCACACCCAATGATTATAAGACTTCAAAGCATCATTTTTAGTCACATTCAAACCTCTTACCTGATTAACTATCAACTCATTGTCCCCAAATACCTGTAGGCAACTTATTCCCCTTTTCCTTGCCCATTCCAAGCCCTGAATCAAACCTTCATACTCAACAGTATTGTTAGAGCAAGAAAAAGAAAATCTGAAAGCAAAATAATACTTGTCACCTTGTGGGCACACAAGCATTGCATCCCCACCAGCTCCATTTATGCTTCTAGAGCCATTAAAGAACATCTTCCATACTTCATCTTGTTGTCCTAGATGTTGTTCCGCTTTCTTTTCAAGGTTTGAATTACTGTTTGAGGTTCATGTAAAACATATACCCCCAAACGAGCTTCCTCAATGTTGTCATTTGGATTATCCTCGACATTCTCTACTGCCCACTCATTTAAGAGTATATCTGGTACACTTTCAGCTCACAATTCTTGAGCAACAACAAGTTCATCATCATAAAAAACAACACAATTTGCATTAACAACACTTGGTACATAAGGCTCTATGTGATCTTTGGCAAGTGACTTAGATTTTATAGTCACTTTTGTCCCATATCTAGTCCTAAACAACATGTGGGACCAATCTAAGGACAAATAACCCCCTATATTGGCAGTAAAATCTCTTGACAAGCATAATGCAAAATAGGTTGGAAAGCCAATGACAAATATGTCTTGGGGAATGGAAAATTTTGTACAAGTGTGAAGTGTAAGATTTAAGTCCTTAATGACACCTACAGTGTTAACAAATGACCCATCTAATTGGACCACTCCTTTCTCAAGGGGCTGATATTTTAGTTCCAACTTGTCAACAATCTGTTTGGGCATAACAAAACTACTTGCCCTATTATCCACCATGCAATTATGGACCAGCTTATCCCCTACTATCAAAGAGACATAAAATGGAGGGGGTTTGACATCTTTACCTGATTGTTTATTGTTGTCCTGAGGTGTATTTGTGAAAACAACTTTAACCTAACCTATTGGTGTATCATTTGAAACATTCACATTAGATAAAGCAGACTGCAAGACGTATTTTTGGCATGGGATGGATAAAGAATCCCACATAGACATTGATACATTCATTTTCTTCATACTTTCAATAATATTGTAAGGTGCAACAATATTTACCTTATGTTGAGTCCTCACAACAACAAGACCAATTTGCAAATGAGTTGATTAAAGGTGGCTCCCAATCTATTCCTTAGCAGCAGCTTGTGAATTTATTTGTAATGTGCATGGAACTTGAGATATAGATGGACCAACAACTTCTTTACCCTTATTTGCTAACTGTTCAATCTCAAAAGCCCTCTTTTTGGCTCTTGTATTAGCTGCAACTGGAGAATCATCTCCATTCAAACCACAAAATTCCTCTCCTTGCCAGTTTAGGAGAGTTGTATCATATGTGTAATGTCCCCTTCTCATTAGTGATCAACTTATTAGTTCATTAGCCTATTCTGGAGGCCCATAGGCTGGATTGTGATGAAATCAAGGTTTCCTTGCTTGGAGGTTTGTGGCTTTTTCTTGGTGTTTACTATTTTTAGTAAATACTAATTTTTGGCAGTGGTTCAGTTGTCAATCCTTTAGTTCATCTTTTTTGGAGCAGTGCTTGGGTTTGATTATTGGCTTTTTTCAAAAGCATTATTTTGGTGAGAGTTGGAAATAAAGGCATTAATGTTCTATTTTTCAGTTGACCCCATGGCCTAGTGGAATAACTTACGTTGTTTTAAAAAGGTGGGTCATGAAGGGGTACGCCCTCATGAGGAGTTTAAATATTTTAAAAAAGTTGTTTATTGCCTTGAAAGTGGGATGCCACCTTGAGAAGAATTATGAATTTTGGAAATTTGAATAGTTTCTCTGTGACTTTTAGCGTACCTTGGTGGGCATTGAAGAGTCTTCTCTTGCTCTTTTAAAATGAAGTTTTGCTCCAACTATTGGTATCCATGAACTTATGCTATCGTTATGCTGTCAGAATGACATTGTGTTTTCAGCTTTGAGGAAAGCTTACCTCCTAGCCTCTTGTCCAATTTCGTGTTTGAAAGATAACATCTAGTTGGCTATTTGCTGCTTCTCAAATTAGACTACCAGATTGAGCTTCATAGTTGTTGCAATTTTGAGTTTTTTCCAGATTTCAAGTTGCTGGTGTCTACACAGCTGAAGGTCAATTTTATTTCCAGCACTTTGTATGAATTTAGTTCTGTTATGGGCATTCAATAATCTTGTTCCTAAGGTTGGGGCGACCCTTCCTAGCAATTTTCAAATTTTTTATTTGAAGTCTATGATTTATTCTTGGCAAATCACCCTTCTTAAGGGCCGTACCATCTTGAGAGCATTGGGAATTGTTCCATCAAATTAATGATTGATTTTTGAGGCTATTTCTTCATCTTGTCATGGGCGCCTATCATCCAGAGGTTCACTACACTTGATTTCACTCAATTCAGAGGTAAATTGACTAAGTTATGAGCATTTCATTGATTCCCAGGTTGTTGGTTTACAGTTTCAGTTTGCTGGTTTTAATTATCAGACCTCATAAGAATCAGATTTTGGTTTCATTTTCAGTATATGAGAGCTTTGAAAATTGAGAGAATCATTCTTCATATATTGGCTTTGTTCTATCATTGTAATACTAGTAAATTGCAGATTATTTTGATTGTAAGGCTGTGCATTAGTAGTACTAATCCAACCATTTGTTATTGCTGCATTTACTTGTAATTTCTAAAGAAAACATTAATTTCCCCTAGATGGTTTACTGCCAGTGTGGAGAATAAGCTTTGTATCTCTCATTGTACCCGCTGAAAAGTGGAGAATTCCCACTCTAGAGTGGATGCTCGTCGCAGCGTATGAATTAGATAGTTTGAATCTTCATGGATAGTTATCCGCCTAAGTTTACTTTCAGTTTGTAATAAGTACTCCACCATATGTTAGCACCTCGCCTTTCAAAGGATCTTGTGTGCACATTCTTGGCGTTGGGTTATTTATACTTCCAGTTGAATTCTTATTACAGTTATTGAGTTTTTTCGATCCTAGGGATCCTCTGACCATATGCCCGCCCCTCTTCCTTAAGTGGTTTTAGGGTGCATTCTTGGTTAGAGTTGCTTTGATAGAGGATTGGTTTTGGTGCTAACGCTAATCAAGTTGTCCAAGTGTTGGTTGTTGTGTAAAAATTGTGGCAAAAAATTGGTTAGCATATTTCAATCTGGAAGATGGTTCTATCATTGTGGTGATTCCTCATTGGGTGTACCCTACAAAATTGAGACATTTCTTACTATCAAAGCTTGATTAATAACCCTATTCAAACATGTAGCTTGATTGTGGGGCTGATTGCACGAAAATCACCACTCATAGTCTGTTGCAAGGTTGTTTTGTACAAGAACAAGATCCCTAGCTGCAGTAATTGGAGCTGGATTATATGGTTGAAAAGGCCTTGGGTTCACATTCTATCTTGCTCCTTGTTGATTTCCCTGAAATGGCTATCTATTAGCCTGATAAGACTGATTCTGACCTTGATTTTGAGGTTGATAGGGCTTAAAACCCTAAAACTGTTGTTTCTTAATGCTAACTAGCTCATTACCAAAAGTATGAAGCAAATTTTCAATCTTTTTCTAGCTGTTCTTAATCTCCTGAATCTCTTGAGGTGGTCTTGGGACAACAAATTCTTGATTAACATCTTGTAAAGGGGCTA
The DNA here is from genome assembly GCA_007258455.2 of Sequoia sempervirens. Lineage (NCBI taxonomy): Eukaryota > Viridiplantae > Streptophyta > Pinopsida > Cupressales > Cupressaceae > Sequoia > Sequoia sempervirens. The sequence goes on from VDFB02026320.1 coordinate 177,058,969, forward strand.
TTTGAGGTGTTGGAAAAGTTATGGGAGGCTGTATATCAGGAAATATAGGCATGGGAGGTCTAGGAGCTATTCTTCCAGCTTGTATGAGGTTGTTTTTAGCTCTAATTGCTATATCATAGGCATGTGGTAATGTATTCCCACCCATGGACTGTATCATAACAACAATCTCAATATTTAGAGACCTCAAAAAATAAAGGAAAGCATGCTTAGCTAAAGGCCTAATGTTCTGTGGAATTCGGTCCCAAGACCTCTGAAAATGAAAATTGAAGTCTATCATATGTTCCTGAGGGGCCTTCTTGATATTTGTGAGTTGCTCCAGTAATGACAAGTGGTTAGACTTGTCCTCGAATTGTTTACACAAAACTTCCCTAAGTTCATCCCATGTAGAGATGGAATTGACAGCTAAACTCCTAAACCACTGAAGAGCTTTCCCCTTAAAAGATGATGCTAATAGTCTAATGGCTACATCCTCTTGTGTTATATGATGCACTGAACACATGTTATCTACATCTTTTATGTGTTCTACAAGTGTAGTTTGGTCTTCTCTAGTGAAAAAAGGGATACCTTTAAGAGTTGCCACCAAAATATCATTATGTTGTGCTAAGTTTAATGGGTTTCCAACTTTAAAAGTCACAAAGGGCTGGTTTCTTGCCATTGGTCTGGTTTGAACTGGATTAACAGTCACAAAAATTGAAGGTATTGAAACACTAGCAAGAGTTATTGTTGGCTGGAAACTAGGTGGTGTTGACTGAAATCTCTTTGATGAAAAAGGATTTTGTTTTGCTGCTCTACCTTGTCTTTTGGGTGGGGACAACTGTAAGTATTCAAAAGGAACTGAGCTTTTGGTTTGTATTATTTTCATAAAAGTAACACAATACTGGTTTTCCTATTTTACCCACACTCAAAGTCGCCATATATGCAAACTTAACCTCTTAAAGGTCAGAAAAATGCTGGTTGCATATCAAAACTAGCAATTAACATGTACTGCTAAAATTTTCTGATTCAAACAGTCCCACCAGGTGTGCCAAAACTATTATCTCCTGGATTTGCACCCTATTGAATATGAAATTCAACAATCCAGTGAAAACATGGGAATGATCTCAAGTTGTGGGTACCTCAAACGAGACCAAATCTTCGGAGAAGGTCAGCTTCCTAGCTAGTTATCACCTAAATTACTTCACTATTCTATTGATTGACAAGGAAAAGGGAAGAGAAATATGCATAATTGAGAAACTGAAAAATGAACAAAAGGACTAAAGAGGTGATACACCAAACCGAACTTGGACATAAACTTAGATAATCAACACTTGCTTAAAATGACTAAAAATAAACTTGCACAACTTATTCTTGATTTCCTTTGCATAAGTATTTCATAATGAGGTCCTTATGCTCAGAATTCTAGAAGTAAGGTGACTTCACAGCTATAATCCATTCACAAAACTTGACACAGATTATGACTTGCATAAATAAACTCTTGCATAAAGGTGTTGAACATGAGACAAAGCTATAAGGAAATAATACCTCACAAATAACTTGATCAAATCATTTGAATGCACACGATAAAGCAAGGAAAGAGAAGGAAAAACTCCAAAATCATTAATATTCAAGGTCTCCTCTGTTATTCATGTCCAAAATGTGAGTTATATAAATATGCTAAAATATGAAAAAGGACTGAAAAAAGTCACTAAGTCTAAAATTTGCATAAATAATAACTAAGTACAATGAGTCAACCAAGTGACTATATCCATCAACTCCCTCCAAAAACCCACCAAAAGAGGTTCTAGAAACAGAGTTGGGTTGGATGCCCCCAAAAATCCTAAAATATAACAACTAGATTTCCTCCAAATGAGTTCCAATAACACAATACTTCATCATAATAACTTCCAATCTTAAATCTTACCACACATTGTTCATTTACCAACACTTTGTGACCATCCTACAACCATGAGATCCTGTGTGGATGTGGGTGCCTCTTTCTCTCCAACTGCAACTTCTCAACCATCTCCATAGAAACAATATTATCAGTTCTACCACCATCAATAATGAATTTACAAACTTTACCTTTGCATTTGCATCTTGTATGAAACAATCTCCTCCTTTGAATGAGTTCACTATTTTCATTCATCAAAATTCTTCTCGTCATCAAGGCTTCACCATCTTTTGCTTCTTCGAAATGTGTTGAATGTACATCTTCTCCATTTATGTTTGTTACCATATTTCAATTTTTTAGTTCTTCTTCTTGGTCCTTCCTCTTCATGAGGACACTCATATGATTTGTGACCCTCTTTCCCACACTTTAAAAAAGTTAATTTAAAATTTCCTCTTTCAAATCCTCTACCCGATCTTCCTCTTCCTCTAAAATTTTGATTAGGAGACTTGCTTGAGTTTTCACATCTTTCATCCTTGCTGCCCTTAATGTCTCTAATCTACTATTCATCCTCTTTTTGCTTCACATAATCCCTATCCTTTCCCTTTTGTTTATTCTCAAACCTCTTGTTCATCCTTTCTTCTATCTTCAATGCTATTTGATAAGCATCTTCCATTGTCACAACTCTAACCAGTGTCATCTCTTCTTGAATACTTGATCTCAACCCGTTTATGTATCTTGCAACCTTTTCCTTGGTTTCCTCTAAATGTCTAGTCCTTATAAGAATTCTATGGAATTCTTCAGTGTACTCCTTTACTATCTTGCTTCCTTGCTTCAAGCTTTGCATCTTTTTAAGCAATTCCAGCTCATAGTCTACTGGAATGAATTTCCTTTTCATTTTCTCTACCATTTTATCCCATCTTGTAATATTCTCTTTTCATTTTCTTCCTCTTTCCAACTAAATTTATCTCCACCAAATTGAAGCATGTCCCTTCAATTTTGTCTTGGCAAATCTTATTCGGTCTGGGTCTCCAACTTCCTCAAATTTAAAATAATCTTCCATATCATTTATCCAGTCTATCAGTTCTTCTAGATTCAAACTTCCATTAAAGGTAGGAACATAAATACTTGGTTTCTTTCCCATTTTTGTTAAAACCCTCAACAATTGGTCCCTTGCAACTACTGTAACTTCTTCTCTTTGTTTAGTATCCAAATTAGCATCCTCTAAGACTTCTTCTTCTTCATCACTTCTCGGGTCTCTCATTCTTGCAAATCCTCTCCTTATATCTTCTTGTAGATTCTCAACCTACCTTATTAAAGCTCTAAAATCATCATCTCTGACAAAATTATCTTCCCTTCCTCTTCCTCTACCCCTACCTCGTGGGGCTCCTTTGGCATACATCTTTGCAACACTTCAACTCACAAGTCCTGGTGTAAACTGCCTCTCTTCAGCAGTCTGTTTACACTCTCAGGATCAACTTTCTCTAATACCACTAATGTATGGAGCTAATTAAGATAAATTATTCAATGGAAATTAATTTAAATAGGTCACACTAAAATCATTGGCAAACACTTCTTCATAGAAAATAAATTCTTGCAACAATTTTGTTCTTTGGTCTACAACTTGCAGCCAACAACTTCAAACTCAATTAAATTATGCAAATGGAATTACAATAAGTCAAAAAGGACAATGGGATGCAACAAGCCCCTACAAGACTCCAGGAAAAATCAAATACAAAATATTTGTTGTAGCAAATCAAACCCTCATAACATAGATTTCTTCTAGTTCTTGTATCCACAACTTTTCACAACAATCCCAATACTATTTTCTATTGATTTGGAAAATAAGATTACAAAAAATTCAAAAGAAAATGGGCTGCAACAAAATCATCACAACACTCCTGGTAAATACAATAAAAAATGATTTGCAATCAGCAAATCAAATCTTTGAAACAAAGCTTCTCTCCAACACCTGCAACAAATAACTACCCTCAACAACACAACCCTTCAATATGCAACTGTTGGTGATGTTACACCTCTGCAACTAGCCTTCAACCTGCAAAAACACCATGAAATCACCTTCCTGAGTCTTCCTCTTAATTTGGAAAACTTGCTCTAAAAAATGAATTCAATTTTTATTAAACAACTCTAGCCCAAATGAAATGAAATGTGAATTCATTTCAATTGCATTTCCATTCATTCTAATCCCATCTTCAAAAATCAATGCCCCAACTCCAAGAATAGCTAATTTAATTTAAATTCATCATTTAAAATAAATAAAATAAGCTTTCAAATCTGCAAACCTGTTGTGAGTGGTTGAAAAAGTTTTAATTGTTTTCTTGCTTTCTTGAATAAGGTAAAAACCAGCTTTTCCAAACTTGGGTGCCCACCTCCCGGTTCCCTATTTTTTAGGAGTCTTGGAATTTAAAATTGGAGTTACAAATCTGATTGGTAACCTCCAAGAACTCATGCCTTCCTCTTTCTTTTTCAAGATTTTTTCTTTTAAAGCATATTCTCCACTATCTCTCCTTATCTTGTTTTGACCAAATTTGCTCCAAATTAAAATTTCAAAATTCAACATGACATGACACTCAAATGCACTCCAAAATTTGAATTTCACATGACAAAATATGAAATTAAAAATACCAAAAACATTGAAATATTATAGAAAACTCCAAAACCTCCCACCCCATTTCGATTTCACCCGCAATAAACTTTCAACCATAATAAACCAATCGTCACCTTCAACCTTCAGCAAAACAAATAGAAAACAAGTATAGCAAGTTGTAAAGTGAGAACTTAAATGTCAAAATATAATGTCTAGATTATAGGTAAACGAGTCAATGAAGTTTATATCAACAACTTATCAAACACCTCATCCTAATCAAACCATCTAATCAACATGTCCTAAGATGTATCTTTCCTGCAATGGGCATTAGTATCAGAAATCACCCTAGCTAAAATTAAACTAGAAAGAGATATAGACAACACTAACTGTTTGTCTTTGATCTTTGCTTTTGATTTATCTTAATGAACCATTCCGAGGACCTCTCGATGACGTATATCAAAATGATTTAGAGAGAAAGGAATGGGACATCAATCATTATCTTTCATTTTTTGTGCTTGTGGCTATTCTTGTAAAATAATCTTGGTGCATACTTGCTTAGTTGTGTGTAGGGAAGTTGTTTGGGGTAAATTGTTGACTATTTTGTATGCTTTGGTCCAATGTGTTCTAATATTCTTACTTACATTCCAATGAGGTTTCCATATGTCAAGATGTGAACAAGAACCATCCCATATGTTTGCAAAGTCAAAGTCCATTACACTAGATTCAATGCCATTCTTGTTATCAATACCTTGATGCATTGTGTCTATGTGTTATATCAAACAATAAGGAACGATGGAAAATCCTAATCCCAAGATATGAGAAAATCATCATCATCATCACACATATCTAATAAAGTCTTAGTGGATCATAGAATTATTGTAGTTTTTGAATCAATTGTCAATCATCTTATTTTTTCTATCTTTTCTCCGCGCTAACTTGGTATCATTGGTAGTCAACAAAAATATCATCACTGCATCCATCCTACATCCACAAATCATCAACATTCATAAATCACAACATTTTCATTTAAGTTGTGAAGGAAAATATAGATTTGTTATTCTAAACATCTTAAATCATTGCATACATATCATAGGAACGAACATCTGCATACACATACATAGCATAAACATTTGCATTATCCATACATATATCCATATGCATACATAATCATATCATGAACTTGCATAGAAAAATACACAAAAATAAATGCATCCATATCATTTGCATATGCATCACATAAGCATATCATATCATCCATCTCATTAATTGCATAGAAAAGATACTAAAAAAGAATATAACATTGCATTTGTTCCATATCATTACATCACATATCATCGCATCATAGATCATCATTACATATCGCATAAGCATAAATAAAAGAATTGAATCCATACATGATAATACATAAGCATGTCACATCATCATATCAAAATGCATCCATACATTCATAAGAATGAAATAAAATGAACACATCACATCATCTCGAATCTGTATCATAGATATATCAAAAAATGGGGACTGTCATAATACAATATATGAGTCAGTGTATGCATATCAATCAAAATTACAATATCCATGAGGCTATAAAAAAGGAGGCCATGAATGTATATGTGTATAAAGAATTGAGCAATAATAAAAAAAAGTGTCTATACAAGCAAGCTAGCCCTGATGGTTGCTCCCCTCACCAGGATGTCTCTCTGGCTGATCCTCGGCCTGGGGATGCCCCACTCCCTTGTGATTAATCTAGCTGCCTAATCACTATAGGGACATCCTGGTGGTAGTGCATGTGATAATACACAACCTTGGTAATAGCCTCTTGGTACAATCAAGCATACACTATCTGTCCTTGAGCTGTAGCTATCATGGATTCTAGTTGCTGGCACCGCTTGACCTCTTGTGCTAACTGCATATCAGTAGTGTGTCTAAGATGATGCTCCCAATCCCTCTCAGCTGTCAACACCTGTACCTGCTGTCGTACCTGGTCTCTCTCAATAGTAATAGCCAAAATATGTTGTCTAGCCTGGTCTCTCTCACCTATAACCACATACAACTACTGTATTTGTGCATCACGAGGATCTAGACCCGACGATTTTTGCTATGGTGGCTATTGTGGAGGCTACTGCAGAGGCTGCTGGTGCAATGGTGGTACACCCGAGACCTGTCCATCATGAGGTTGGCCATCCTATCCATCCTATCCCCTGCCCCTACCATTTGGACCTCTTCCCTTTCCTTTGCCCTGTTTGTCATCTGGCTGTCCTCTGCCTCTACTTACTTCACTCCCTCTCAGCCTATCCCATGGAGGTACACTTGTTGGATCTATAAATCAATGAGGGGGAACAAACCATGCATCATATGCAGGCATCGTCTATGCATCTGCCTGTCCCTAATCATATGCCCATGGCCTCACAACCAACTATCATAAACCCTCAACAACCTCATGAGGAGGGATCGTCTGTCCCCATGTTGTCTCCTGAGCAGACCTAGAAAAAATAACAGTGTATGCATCATTAGGCCTGTCTTGCCTCTCGCCAAACTATCTGGAAAACCTATCAGGTAGGTACCTCTCAATCATAGTGTGCTCTCAACCCTACATATATCGGGTCTTTCAAGCAAAGAAAAGCTATTGCACATTGTCATACCAAGCCAACATCTATAACCATGGACACCATCGAAACAATGTCATATCATTGATCACTTGATGCCAGTATGGAATGTTGAGCTACCTTGTGTGTTGTAATGTGATTGCACCCCTATATCTCCAAACAATAAGATCATCTGGCTCTACATCTGACATTTGAACAATAGGTTGAAGCATAACGATGTGCTCCCAAGCCCAAATATGGAGAAGAGTGACCTATGTGCCAATAGCCCTACCATCGTAGTATACAAAGTCGTGCATATCATGGTAGAGGGAGGCCAGTATCACTGACCCCCATGAAGCATAATGATGTGCTCCTAAGCCCAAATATGGAGAAGAGTGACCTCTGTGCCAATAGCCTTGCCATCGCAATATACAAAGTCATGCATATCATGGTAGAGGGAGGCCAATACCACTGGCCCCCATGCATATTGAGTCCTTTGGAAGAGCATCCTGTGCCAAGCCAGACCCCATCCCATACCGAATCCTCTGCTCTATCAATCTGGAGCAACCAAACCTAAGATCACTATTGTAATAATCAGTCTAAAAGTCAATGACTGACCTCTGTACATCTCGAGGTCAATATGGGAGTTGACCAGGACAATGTCCTCATGGTCAAGCACCTCATAGAAAACATCATAACTGGCAGCAGTGTCATATATCACACACTTCTTGTGTATTGGCAATTGTAAAATCTGCCATACATCCTCCAGCGTCACTGTCGCCTCCCTAGTAGGTAAGTGGAATAATGAGGTCTCGCTATGCCATCGATCGCATAGCGCTATCATCATCACCAAATATGTTTGGACAACAAGCATGTAAGCAATGTACCACAAGCCAAACTCTCCTAGGTGCTCCTACTACAACTCAGACAAATCACCAAGTTTGGACAAAATAGTCAGCCATTGCTCGTAGGACATCAAAGGCGGGATAACCTACTGCACCCACGAAGCACACAGCGTCAAAATTTGAAAAAACTGGCTTAGTTTGGAGTTTTTATCCCTCACAATGATAATAGCGTCACTATAATTCAAATTCCAAACAATGACGTTGAAGGCATTCAAATTGTAAATCACAATATGCGTCACTATTTGACTTTGGAAAACCCTAACCCTAAATTTTAAATCACAAGTTGCATCACCATTTACACATGCATCACTATTTAAAATTTGAAACCCTAATTTTATTTTGCGAACTACATCACAATTTACATATGCGTCGCTATAAATCAAAATAGCGTCGCCGATTCTAAAAATAACATCGCTATATGGCGACACAGCCAAAATTCAAATTTCAAAATGCATTAAATGCGCCTAAAAATAAAAATTCAAATCAAGTTTCGAATCATATATTGGTGGTCCTGTGCTTGGAAGTCTCTGGTACTCACAAACCCGGTTGAAAATGTGTCGTGGGAGCACTCGTTACGCCATTTTGTCGGAGGGTCAGAGCTCAAAATGCAAGAATTCTCTAAGGTGTGAATGCACAAATTAATTGAAAGCAACCATTTCTCACCTATTTATGCTTATAAATTAGGGTTTTTTCCCCCTAATTTAACCATGAAGCTAGGGTTTTTCACCATTTTCACCAATCTTGCCAAATTGAAGCTTATTTTGTATCATTTTTTGCATTTTTGGCATGTTTTTTGCATCCTCGAGCCTTTCTGGACCCCCTTGGGTAGCATTTTTACCTTTGTCGAGAAATCAACCCAAAATTTAAAATTTCCACCCAATTTCTCGAGGGGGCAGGGAACCAGCTTATTCCTTCTACTGGGGCAGCAACAGGGCATCCAAAAAAAATTAGAATTTTTTTAATTTTTTTGATTTGAGCAATAGTTTTTAATTCGAAGGGCGTCAGTCTTTGAACCAATGTAACAAGTACCTCACTTCAAAGAGGGGAAAAATGTAGACATTGAAAAATGTCCCAAATGATATCATACACTCGAATCAGGTATACTAACATCATTTTGTCCTAAAAACCATCCTCTTTTTTCTTAATTGATTAAATTTGCCTAACTATTTAATTAATTGCCTCATTTTCATCTATTATGAATTCATCCCCTTTTCATGCTAACATTTCATCTTATTAAATTAAATACATCGAACTATTTAATTTAAATCCCTAAGTCCTCTTATTTAATTAAATAAGCCTAAGTTAGTTAATTAAATATCATCACCTTTCCCCCCTTTAATTAAATCACTTTATTTAATGAATATCATGTAATCCCCTAATTTGTATAATTGAAACTCTATTTAATTATCAAATTACTAATAAATATAATTCCCCCACTTGCAAGGGAATATTCCTCCTTTGCACATTCCTCCAAAATGAATATTCCCATGGAATATCCCTTCTTTTGCACATTAACACTTTGTTTTAATTGCTAAATTAACTCTTTTCCCTCACCCATGAGAATATTCCAAAGAATATTCTCTCTCTTCACTCATTTGAAAATGAAATATTCTTACAAAGCTTCATGTGCAAGTTACCTCAAAACTTCTTGTGCAAGCTAACTTGTGACCTCTTGTATAGGTCAGAAGTGTGTTTGTTTGAAGGAATATTAACCCTTGATTAAAATCTCATCTTCCATTCTCATCCACTGATGAGAATCCATGATCTGTGCCTCCAACTTCTTCCATCCTTGACTGTTGATTAACCTTTTTGATCTCAACCATTAATTTTTCATTTTCTCTCCTATAAATGGGTCACTATTTGAAGATAAATGGATCCATCTTTTTTAGAGAAAACTCATGCTATTGAAATCACTCACACTTACACTCATATTTAGCATCTTTTCAGTTTAATCACTTTCATAATAGCTTAGCTTTCATTAATGGTTACCATGGTAACTTAGATGCATACATTTAGCTTATAGATTAATTAGGGTTTGAATCTTTTAGTCTATAATTCATCTAGATTGGCTTTGTATTTGCATATCTAAAATTATTTTAGCATAAAATCATGTTAAATTAGCTTGCATCATGCTCATTTAGATCAAAATCATGTTTCATCACACATCTCATAATGGTTTGACCAATTTTCTTCAACAAAACTGGTTGAAACAAAGTTCATTTATCCACAGGATTGGGAAAGGGTTGTTGTTTCACATCAACGCGACACCACTCCCCCAATGGATAAGTTTCAGATGGATTATAGTAGGCATTTTAAAGCCTTCGTAGTTTAGTATAATAGGTTTTAATGGATGCTTGGTTTAATTTTCATTTGAATGATCATGTTGAGATTTGATGTAAGTCACTTCATTATGATTTGATTCTTCATGGATCAAGCGTAATCAACCCATACTAATCCGTCAATCACAAAACCCCCAAGGCTTCATGATGCCATTATAGTAGGGAGGAGAGCAATATTTTTCTATTGATGTATTTTCATGTTAGGAAATTTACAATCCTAAATTTTGGAGTGATGATTACAACTACTTTTTATTGGAATTCCTTGTAATGAACTTTGTTATTTGTTTTGTTTTGTAAAGGAAAGTGTTCTCAAATGTTGTGGGTTTTGATGATTCCATCCTATGCTCAAACCATTGGTTTTATGGGAAATTTCCACTAAAAATAATGGTACTTATGTACTTAATGTTATATTAAGTCAAGGTTTCATGTATCAATTCAGTTTTGTAGGCCTTGAGAGTTGTTTTTGAATTTTCATTACTTTAAAATGGATTACAGTTGATTTTAAAGCTAATATTGCTACATTCATAATAGTCTCCAAGATTATATTAAAAAAAATGATAATAGAAAGATAGTGCTAGAAAAAATGAGCAAAAGTGATAATTAGATGAGTTTTCACTTGAAATGAAAAAATAGTGGAAAAAGATATATATTCAACATTCAAACCAGTCTTTAGAATGATAAACTACATTTTATAGTATGCTTCAAAATAGAAATAAAGGAAAACATTGGCAGGGAATGTTTTCGCTCATAGAAACCCTTTTGTACACCTTCATACAATTTCAAATAAGAATTCTTAGTTGTAGAAATTCAAACTATATTTAGATATAGAGATTCGCACTGAGGGCCATCACTTAGTTGTATTTAAGCCCATGTTCTTGTGTGTGATGTAAATTATCTTATCATATTTAAAAATAAAATATAAATAAATAAAAGTAGATAAAAAAGCAACAAATGCATATGCAATAGCAAGGGACTCTATTGTTTCAGAAGTACATGTCCTGGATCTGATTTAATGCCTTGTAGATGTAATAATAATTATGGATCCTTGATTTAGTGTTCGTAGAGACCCTTTTCACCTAGTGAATGTCTTTCGCTTAACTAGAATAACCATTAACTAACATTGTAAATTCCTCTTATTCCATAACTAGGAAGGGATAAATTATAGAAAATATTACTTATATATGTGGTGAAATGATATTTTCAGTGAGGATATCAAAGCAAAGTACTCGCAAATAACATAAGAAAATACTTCTAATCTATTATAACAACTAAGATAAGATCCGAGGAATAAAATATAGAAGATATTACTCCAATACCTGAACTAAAAGAAAAACAACATATCCAAGGCCAAATAGAACTTGTAGCTTAAAGTGTAATGACTTTCTTTTACTTACATTGAGAGCCAGAATGTAATACCCCTCTGTTTTGCTTTCTGGATGGACAGTGTGTCCTTGTTTGCTTTGATGTGCTTTTTGGTTATTGAGATACTTTATCATGTGTGTTATTTGATCTCTATTTATAGAGCGATAGTCTATTTGTGTGATGTGATGTATCTTATCTAATGCTTTATTTGACATGTTTTAATTGGTGTAATGATGATTAGTTATTGTAACATGTTATTGCATGAGATATTTGTTTATGATGGAACTGCCAGTCTATGATGAGTGTATTGGTGAAGGGGACAAGATCGCATCACTCACTTGCGAGTGCCCTACGATTCCGTGATTTCCTCTTCACGGTGTGTTTATTATGTTATATATATGCATGTTCAATATATTCTTTTTTCGTAGGTTGATAGGTACAAGACATCAACTCCACCTAGTTTCATAGGTTTGAGCATGTCCATTGGCCAACGGTATTCGATTGGGAGATAGTAGCTAGGTTTTTCGTACCAAGTCATCACCCTAGTCATAGTGTGTCGTCGGGTTTTAGTCAGGTTAAGTTGCTTCTTTGTTGTTCATCTCTCCTAGATTTTATTTAATTGCAAGTTGGAAAAGGTAAATAAATGGCTTTATGTATTTAGGTTATTTATTAAATAAATCTAGTTATAATGTTAGAAATGTTATTTAATTTATTAATTAATTTAATTTAATTAATAAAATAATCTAATCTTGGAGTAGATTTATTTTATTGATTAATTAAATTAATTGTGTTGAAATGAATTAAGTTATCCATTTTGGAATTAAAAGTGTTAAATTCTTTTGAAAAGAAAATCTTAAAAGTTGTAATTTCTTTTGAAAATGAATTATTAAAAGTTTCAAATGCTTTTTGAAAAGATTTTTTTTTTTTTAAAGTAATAAAGTCATGTTGAAAAGAAATTTGATTTGATTTTATTTAAAAATAAAAAATAAAATAAAATATCTCAAAATGGATAGAGGAGAAATAACTATGGTGGATGGGATATTTTGGGGAAAGTTGACTATATTTGGGGAAGATATTTCATTTAAAAAAAAAAAGATTACTGTAAAAAAAGATAGAGGTTTTCTTGTTTTGGATATGCATTTTGGATTTGGAGTGAAGTCTTTGGAGGAATTTTGGAAAATTGGAAATTGCAGCTCAACACCATAGTTCTTCAAGCTTCAAACAGGTTCTTTCTTGTTTTATTGATTTGAAATTTAAGATTTTCAATTTTGAAAACTTGCTTGGAATCAAATTTGAAAATCCTGTTGAAATCATGAAGGAATTTAGAATTCTTGTGGAAAAACAAACTCTTTTAATTGAAATTCTCTAGTTTAACGATAGTAAACTGAATTAGAAACAAAAAGAAAAATTAGAAACCTCTCTGTTGGATTTGGAATTTCCAGAAATTTATATCATGAAATTGTGCTTAAAATTATTTGTATTGTAATTTTTTTGTAGAAAATTGGTTCAATTTGACTGTAAAATGGAGATTTTGGGTATATATATATTTTGTATATATATATATTTTATTCATTCATTTTGGGTCTGTTTTATCTTGGGAAGTTCTTTTTGTTTTCCTGTTAAAATTTTGGCAAAAAAATCATTTTCTGGTAATTACCAGAACAGAGGATTCTTGTGCTCTGTTTTTTTTTTTTTTAAAAAGAGTATTAAAAAAATATATAAATAAAATTATTATTTTTTATTGGTGGGGGAGGGGAGCAGCTGTGGATGCACACAACCGCACCCCCCAGTGGAGGGTGCTCTGTGGTGGGGGGAAGCGCAGCCATAGGCATGCCACCTCCACTAAGGGAGGCTGGGCGCAACCACAGGTGCGTCCTCCTCCTTTGGATAAGGGGGGGTTGACTTTAATTTAAAGTTTTTTTTTTTATTTTATTATTTATATATATATATATATATATATATATAATATTTATTTATTATATATAATATATATATATATATATATATGTTTTTTTAATTTTTATTTTTTAATATTTATTTAATATATATAATATGTATATTATATATTTTTAAATATTGGTTTTAATTAAATTTTTGGAAAATAATTGTGAATGAAATTTAAATAATTTGGAAATATTTATGAGTTCGAATTTAAATTGAAAATATAAATATATATTTAAATAATGTTTACAAGTTTAAATATATTTATATTTAAACACAATTATTTTAAATTTATTTTATTATATAAGATGTATATATTGATTTTATAATGAAATGATTTCAATGGGAAATGGGATTCTTATATTTAAATATTATCGAGAAATTAAAGTAGACCCTTAGTTTTAATTTATTATTGCTTGTCAAATGCTTAAATAGTTATTCAATAAGGGAATGATTTTAAGGAAAAGAGATATTCGTATTAAATGAAATGAAATATTTAAAAGAGCATTTTTTAAATTTATAGTTCTTATTGGTTGCAGACGAATTTACGATAAGATTAGTTATTTTCATGAAATGTGTAATTGAGGAATTTAAAATATTGTGTTCATAGTTAAATTATTGATTTTATTTTAAAATAATATATTTAAAAGGACAAATATTGGATTTAAATGTAAGGTGTTTAATAGCGAGATTAATGGATTTTTAAAATGATTTATTTTGTAGAGGAGAAATAGTTATTTTAAAAGGATATGATTTAAATGGAAGAAGTAAATGTTTATTTTGTTATTATTTAAAAGCAATTAGGGAATTAAATGTTTAGTTTAAATTTCATCTTTTGTCTGAAAGAGACGTTATTAAATCAGTTTTATTAAGGCAATAAATTACTGAATGTTAATGGAGGAAGTGGATTTAGGAAATCCAAATATAGATTTAATTCCTGTTTGATTTCCCTTTTTGAATGTACACTTCTTCTGTTTTCACTTTGGGGAAATTTGATTAGAAGGGTTGTTAAGTCTTCCAGAAGGGGTTTAACTTTTTGGGGTTGCTGTATTATGTTAGTCAACCTTTGTATTGCCTTGGGTAGTGCGTATAGTTGTATCCTGTTGTTTTACCCAATTTTCATGAACATGGATGGTTTGTGCCTCCTTTGGATTAGGAGTGGATTATGTGATTTGTGCCTCCTTTGGATTAGGAGTGGTTTATGTGGTCTGTGCCTCCTTTGGAAGGAGTGGATTATGTGTTTTGTTGCCTCCAATTGTTTGGAGTGAGTTTCATTATATGTTGCCTCCTAGAGTTGGAGTGATTGTTTATCTAGTTTGTATGCACTTTGGCACCCTTGGTGATTGGTTTTGTTTGGTATGTTGTCGATACAAGAGTGGATCTATGTGGGGGTCCGACACATAGAGGGGCACCAAGGTAACTCACTTAGGGTTTAAGTAAGTGATAACTTAAAAAGAATTAATGAATTTTTTTTAGACTAATTAAGATAATGAATGCCTCTCTCATGACTCATGCTCTTATTAAGGCTTGAGATGAGGTGAGAAGCATAGTTTGTATGGGGGTCCGACGATTGGTAGAGGTAAGCCAGGGTAACCCCTAGGAAGGTTGAGTCGGGGTAACTCATAGAAAATGATGTGTGACACTCTCTCTATGACAACCATAAGTCAGTTTTCTTGTACTGTGTAGTCGCTCATTAGTATCTGGAAGCATTGTAACCATTGTGTTAAGTGATGTTGTGTTTGTATTCGATTCAGTTCAGTTATGTTTTAGCCTGTGTCTAGAGGTAGATGGTCTTGTCTAGAAATCCTTGTTACTATCTCCTAGCACGGGGGGTGAGCCTTCGGGTATCACTTGGTTGGGTGGAACGTGCACCTTACTTTGTTGGGTTTTCTTCTTGTTCGTGTGGACAAGATTTCCAGTTGGAGAGCTCGTGGGATCCAGTTTCATTTCATGCTTTATTCATTTCAGTTGAATCTTATAATTAATTACCCCTCATTTGTTATCGAGGTGGAAGATGTAATTTATAACCATGCTTATTGGATTTACCTCATTCGGGGAATGAGGGTTGTAATATTTTTGTTAAATGATTGTTATTTGAAATCATGTGGTATCTCTTATTCTTTGATGTAATTTATCATGTATGGAATGTATGTGTTTCTTAATTCGTTAAGTAATTAAATGCTATGGTTTCAATTCATGTTTCTTGTTGGGTTTTAAAGTAATCTCAGTCTCATAACCTTAGAGGTTGTTGGCAATGGGTAGTGAACTTGCATGTTATTTGTACTTAAACAAAAAAAAATTAGTTCATTTGAGTAGTTAATTGCAACTTCCTCTAGGGTTGCATGGCGGGGCGTTACACAGAAAGGGAGTTTTCTTGTGAGTGCCCTTAGAGAGAGCTAACATGGAAAAATCATAATCTACGATTATGTTTTAACAACTCCATGAGTTCGGTGAAAAATTTATATAGGCAAACAATGCCTTTGACAAATTCCTTTTGTTACACAAATAAATAAAAATATTTAATGAATGATATCGTTGACTTAAATCAATGACACTGTTGGATTAATGGACTATAACCATTAACTGATAATGTAAATTTCTCTTATTATAATTTAGCCATTAGTTGATCTTCTAAGAACTTAATTGATAGAAGGGTGTTTCAGGATGCTAATCCATTAATCATGGATAAAAGAGACGTGGGAGTTGTTCTTATTTGAATCGAATTAGTAGGGTAAGATAATATCTTAGGAAAAGGAATGGTGATTTTCATTTGAAATTGTTGTCTATATTCATGCTATCGATCCATGATTAAGGTGAATAGTTTGTAGGAGGAGGGAAGCTCCTCAGACCAAAGTGGAATAAGCTTTTATAATTCTTTGAACAACCTCCATATTAAGACTTTGTTTCTACTATTACTATCAAGCTATAAATGAGGAAAACAAAAATTCCAATAAAGTATTAGACAAAGAAAACTATTGCACCTCTTTCTAATGGTCTCCATGAAATGCAAAGCATTACACAATATTTTTTTTTGAGTGAAGTATCAATTACCATTACTACAATCACTCCTATCCACTACAACGTGAGATGTGAGTGTGAAGCACTGAAATTGGAAAATAGTAGAAGCTATTCTTTATTTGTAGTCTCATGACTGTTGACAATGACACCCAAAAGTGTAAAGTATAAAAGAAAAAAAGAAGAAGAAAACAATAGGGACAATCGACTCCTCTATCCTTGCGTGCTGACCCCAACTTACCTTACTTATCCATAAGTTGCATTTCAATGCTTTTCCAGTTGTCTAGGTTTGAGAGTTTCTATGATTAACTTGAATATGTGCATTAAATACATAGCCATGTTGTGAGAATGGTCTATCCCTTCCTCCAACAATCGCCATTATATTTTGTCACAAATAACAGTTTTCAAGAAACTGTTTTGCTTGGTGGTCAAATACATATCAATGCATAGGAATTTTTAGTACTTATGTTGGGAAAGTTGTCATAATGAGTATGGGCTGCCTTCTAATCCATTCAAAATTTCAAACTTGTTAGTTGCACACCTTTTCAATTATAAAGTGCATTGTCAAGTCTGAATTAAAGAGTGATTTTTCTCCATACGCACAACCTAGCCTAGGTACACCAGTATCATAGAGGCAACTTGCAAGGAAATTATAGTCTTTGTAATGGACATACTTGCAGAATGGCCATATGACTTGGGTTGGTGTCATATTAATTTTAATCTACGCAGTAGTCAAATGGCTGTCATGAACACACTAAATGAAGATCTATAGGGATATCCACTATGGTGGTGGTGATACTTAAAAAAATATTTGATGTATTCAATGATAGAAAATTGTTTTTCCAAGTTATATTTTCTTAATTAATAAGAAAATATCTATGTCAAATTGTGGTTATAGGGAAGCATAATGTGGTCTGAATGTGTTGATCATAGGGGAGGAGGTGTTGGGCACCAAAGTTAGTTTTGAAATAGGGTTTGAAAGGCACATGTTAGTTAATAAAATCAATAATATTGATAATCCAATGTATCTTGGAACCATATTAACTTTCCTTGGATAATCGAATAGATCTGTTGTTATTCCTGTGTACTCTATAGTTTTATCGCAGTAATTAGATCATTATTATCACAAATTTAATTTGCAGGCATACTTCAATAGTAAGAACGATATCAATACTGACAATATGGTGGTCATGTGATCAAATATATTATTAATATTATTAACAATGACATTATTTAAGGAGACATTAATAAATGCATGATGTAGGACCATTTAGGTTCACACATAATCCCGCATCACCCAAAAAAATTATTATTTTGGAAGATTCGGTAAGGTTTCACGAAAAGAATTTTTACAGACATAGTTCAATCTCCATTCCAGAATTGATGACAAAATTTTCAAAATCAAGCAGTTAATACTTTCAGGGATTTGATCATTTTCCATTTTCGACTGGAAATTTGGGGAGGCTATGTGATGTGGAGTTGAATGCCATTGTCAACATTTTATAAGTTTTTGACCTTCAAAAATAGTTATCACAAAACTCAACTTTCAATTGTTGGATGCATCATATTGATCAGTGTAACCACATATTTACTTCTTTTGTCTTCTATGGATATGCCATTTAGTGGGGAGGATGTAATTTTGACACCAATTGATTTATGACACGGTGGAAAACAAGTATGAGTTTATTTTTTTGTAAATTATAATTTTTAATTGAATGTTTCTAAAGAATACCAAAAGAAAATGAAGTGCTTGAAAATAGTTTTAAAGGTGGTATGGTGGCGTTTCATCTTCCCATTCATAATCCAACAACATAATTTAAAGTATGGAAAAACAAGAGTGAAGGGGCGATGGTTAGGGAAGAGAAGTGTGTTGGACTGAGGGAGTCTAGGTATGATAGGGAAGAGAGAATAGTCCCTGCGCAACCTAAGAACTCAACATCATTTAAATTTTTAGATATGTAAAACCACGCCCCAGGGGAAACAAGACCATGAGGAAATTGCTAGGAAAGTATATGAATACATCAAATGTTGCAATAGCCCACGTGGGAGGACAATGGGTGGGAGATCTCAACGTGGCTGGTAAAAGAAGTAAGGAATTGCATTGAGATTGAGAGCATGTGGGAAGGAAGGAAAGATAACACTTATATTTCTAATGGTAATTACAAATGGTTCTTGGAAATGTTCAAAGAGACCCCGTAGATGATGTTGAGACCAAGTGACCAGTATAAAAGTGGTAGAACATATAGAAAAAGAGGTTGCCAAGGGCTTATGAAGGTGATGAGAGGAACATAGTAATGAATGTGAACTCAATGAAGGAAGAGCCATAAATGTTAGCATGAATAAATGCAGCGGTGAGCATATTAAATGCCAATATAGATGGGTATGAGGTAAAGGTGAAAGTTGCACTTGTAAATAGAGGTTAATTGCAAGATAAAGAGAGTTCAAGCTTCACAAGGAGAGGATTCTATGCAGAGCTCGAATAGTAGGAAGTTGGCTTGATAAGAAAGATTAAAAAAAAAGTGTGGAGATGGGTCGATACCAGAGGCTGCATGGATAGGAGAAGAGTGACATGTTTATATAGGAGAAATCTTAGCAAACACTAAGGTTGGAGTAGATTGTATTAATGGAAGATGAAGTGGTGAGTTATTGGAATGTTGCATACCAGGGAAGAACTAATGCAGGAGGACATGGAAGTCAAGCCTCTGTGAGGGTAAGTTGAAAACCTGAATAGAACATATTAGACAATGAAGTCGTCTAAGACATGTAATGCAAAGTTTCATGAAACATGAATAAAGTTATCTATTTATTTTTGCATTTGGGTATATTGATGTGTGATTGTCAATCGATTGTTAATTTGACACATGTAATTGTCAAGTTTGGGATTTGAAATAATTATGAAATCCTATTATCCAACATTTTATAAAAATATGGTTGGAGGTCATTTATGGAAGGCACACTTCCAACACATTGAATTCAAATAGCTATTTGTGTCACATTGTTTATCTAAATCCCTTGGGTGCATTGGAGTTTAAAATAAACTATTACTTCAAATCTACTTCTGGGGCTTATCCTTCTTAGGACTCGTTGATTATGACAAGTTGTCATTAGGTCCTCACACTTTAGTGAATAAACACATCAATATATCGACTTAGCAGTGTCCAATGACTGTATGCAATAGAGGACATCTCAACTTCTCTCTTAAGCACTAATCTACTGAATAAAAATTCTAATCTAAGGGGACTCTAATCTAGAAAGCAATAAATCATCTATCTAGAAAGCAGGAAAATAACTCAAATAAGAAGACAAAAAACTAAGAATTTGAAAAGCATCACCATTAAACTAGAAAGCATGGAAACGATTAACCTAAAGAATGCATAAATTGTTGAAGAAGTAAAGCATGTAAATAAATTAGGAAACATTTATCTACTTCAAAGAATCACAAGCCAACTGCTAATCATAAAACCATTAATCAAAATCAACTGAAGAAAGGTACTCCAGACACTCAAATGCTAAGCTCAGAAGCTACAGGCTCAGCTACAACCTGCAGGCTTGACACTAACAGTATAACATATACTAATGAAAATAAAATGCAAATACAACTTCTATTCTATCAAAGGAAAATGCAGAACAAGAAACAAATACTTATCTATCTCTAACCCTTGAGTGGCCAGCTCATGGGTGTATCTACTGCTACTTTAGATCGCATGCACTGGAAAAATCTCTTTGTTATTTCATTCCACAAATGCATCCATATTACACAGTAATTCAAAGAGTGGTGGGAAAACTCATATTCCTATGGTAGTTTTTACTCAAAAGAAAAATTGACAATATAATGATAATCTTCTTATTAGTTGTAACAGTTACATACTTATATGAAAAATGACTAACAAGAATCCTATTTTTCATTCGATCAAGTCTTTCAATAGATTTCCCATAGTAAAAGGGACTTAAAAGCCCATGATATATAATATTAAAGAGGCTTCACATGAGCCATAAAGTCTTTGAAATTGAAAAATAACAGAATTATAAAGACTCAGCCAAAACGTGTGCTCCTAGAATTCCAGCGCCCACTCGCTGGTTTTCAAAAGTATGAGACCCACATTCATTTCCCTTCTGACTGGAATGGTGAATGGCAGTGGAGTTGACCTGCAAAATACTCAAGACTAAACCATTAAATCAACATAAGTTAGTTTAATTTAATCAACTCCAAGAAATAAGTTTGTACGATTATTCATAGAAAGGAAAACAATTATTTTTCCTAAAGGTAATCAATTGGAAGAGTAATTTGGGATGGAAGGTTTATATTTGTATATTGAGGCCATTATATTGATGAGGTTACTTTTACCTCACCATTTCCTCCCCTTCCTAATTCTGAGCAGGTCGCACTGCTCTGTGGTGTGTCCTCTGTCCATCATTCCTTCTATTCATTTCCTCATATTTAGCACTAAGATCATACACATCATCCACCTCTATGTCTAATATCTCTGGATTCCTTAAAAATCCCTGATGAAAAGTGACCCTTTGTTTCCATTTGGAAAAACTGTCTTCACTTTGGTCCACGTTGGTGTACACCGAAGGTGGTGGGGAAAGAAGCAAGGGAGGTCTATACCTCATACCAATCCAATTGGTCTTAAATACCTCCAAAATTTTGATCAAAGCTGCTGCTCTTCCGTAGGACCATCTGATATTGAGAGGTGAAATTATTTCCCTCTTTTTGAGATGCATTGGAAGAGGGGTGTACCTTTCTCCACATGCATTCCATGTTGGTCCTATTAAATGTGGCCCCTATTCTTGAAAGTAATCATGACACACCCTGAGGTTGTTATCGTATTTGACCCATGCTTCCTGTTTACTTTTGACACCCATAAACTATTTCTTGAAAGAGAGAGGCTTCCTATGAGGGTATTGTATTTGCAACCCTACAGTCTTTTCTACCTGAGCATACTCTCTTGATCTGTCTTTCCAGTGAATTTGGTTTCTCATAGTGGACAGGAATGATCTTAATTCTTCTTCTCCTACAAAGAGGTTAATAAAGAAATCTGTATACTTTCTAGGAGAAAATTGTGAACAAAGAATTCACACAACAAATTTTGCTATTCAGGAGTGACTCAACAAATGTTTTTACAAATTCCTTGACATCAGGGTCATGAGGCTAGTTTTGGAAAATTCTTTGCAACTTCTATCTCAAAATCTACTCTAAGAAACATGGAGTACAACCTAGATGGTCTTCTACAGGCTAGTAGCAATTCACCAATTTCACAGGTATCCTACTTACTCCTATATGCCTGATGGAAAGATTCTTTTAACATGACTAACTCCCTCTTTAACCTATTGTTTTCAAATTCTACATCTTTCAAGAGGTAACAATGATCTATCCATTTCATAAGCATTGGCGGAATACGTACCTAGAACCAATCTATAACAATAGGTTCAGTTTGTGTCCCTTTTGATTCCATAATTGGTTGAGTATCACTTTTCTGTAAATTTTGTTCTAGCTCCACAATTTTACTCACAGAGGCATTCAACTTAGTTTCCCATCGATTCTTTTCTTCCTCAAAAGCACTGAATAATTGCATAAAATTATTTTTCAAATCTTGAATACATTTTTATTTCTCACACAAAGCATCCTGATTCTACTTACCCTGTTGATTCCATTACTGGATTTGGAATTGCAACCACTCAATAAGCTTGTATTTTTCCTCCATTTGTGCAGTTAATTTTTTAATTTCTTGATTCCTTTTATGGACAATGGCAATTTACACCTCCATTTCTTCTTTTTATTGATTAATTTGTGCTTCGTCATTCTGCAACTTGGCCCTTAACTCTTCGATTTCTATCTTTAGTTTTTCTACTTCCTCATTTCTCCAACTGGATTCTTCATCCCTGTGTCCACAAAGAAGGGTACATGAGGGATTTCTTCATCAAGATGAGGCACATTTTCCTCTTTGTTGTCTTTAGGAAGGGATGAATGAGGTACTTCTTCCACTTTTTCATCAATATGGGGCACATTTTTTGTTTCAGTGCTCTCAGGAAGCACTTCTTCTACTTCTTCTGTATTCTCAATATTAGGCATACTTCCTTCTTCAATTTCTTCAGGTAAGGAGGAGCAAGGAATTTCTCCATCCATATGAGGTATGTCTTCTCCTTCATCGGTATCCATAGAGAAATATGCATGAGGAGTTGCCTGAGGCACTCTTTCCACAAATTCAGGTATACTGTCCAACTTGTCAAGGAAGGATGAGAATCCTCCCGCAGGTTCATCTTCATTCTATTATGAGTGCGGCAATTGTGCTTTCTCCCCTTCCTTCTCTTCAGGTGATAGGGTTTCTTTGTCCTCTTCCCTGGGAAGTTCCTCCTCTTGCTTTCCCGTTTCTTCAATTTCCTCATTATCAAGTGGACTGTCAATTTCTATCACCTTTACTGGAGTCCTGGCCTTTTTCCTTTTTGAAGTACTGCCTATATCTTGGGGTTCAATATCATTGACCCTTGAAGATAACCGTTTACTCCTCCGTAGAGGAGGGGTTATTTGAAAAACAACTTTACTTCATTTCTTTTTCTTTCGAGGGGGCTCCTCATCTTCTCTGGAATGCGCAATTCCCGCCTCCTCTTCTTGTCCTGGGGTTTGTAATTCATTTGGAAAGGATTCTGGCGCATCACCACTAGGATTCATGGAGGTATATTGGGACTCAGGGGCGCCTAATTCCTCTGAGGAGGGTTCTTCTACAAATTGCTCCTTTTGTTTAGAGGATTCCCCTTCCTCAAATGACCTCCCCAGTTCTTCATTTTCAAATTTCCGTAGGAACCTTTGCCACTTCTTCTCTGGCTTATTGCGGAAATGATATTTACATATTAGCTGTATCAAACCATGATGTTTAAGGGGCCCCATCCCAATTTTATACTTTTCTATCATAGAGGTGACTGAATGGTAGAGAAAGGCTAGTAAATTTACCCTAAGGGTAGGGTCCTCAATGCCATGGCGCAAATGAGTCAGCAAGCGGAAAGGGGGTCCCACTACTATAGTCATTTGTCCCTCACAAGTGAAATATTTTATAATCCAGTCTACAGCAGACCTCTAGGGTTTTGGAATAGACATTCTATGAATTCCCTTATTTTTCCCCTTGGTGCTTATGGTCAGTACAGGTTGGGGTTCCCCTTCCCTATGGAAAAAATCTATTAACTTTTGATAAGGAACGTGGGTATTTTCATTCAAATGAATCCCTTTATTTTCAAGACCAAAAAGACGAGCAAGGACTTTTGTACTTACCCGAAATGGCTTTTCGTGCACCACAGTCTTCCCATCTACAAAATTCTCAATGAATTCCTTCACCAACTGCTCTATGTGCCCTTTGAATTGTTTCATGAAGTCCAACCATCCAACCCTTTGAAATAAAGCAGCTATATTGCTTAATGCCAGCAATGGTGCTGCAAAATTTGGTTAAGAATTTTTCTTATTACCTCCCATCTCCTTTGCTTCCTGGTGAAAATTTTTAGAACCTTGAAATGCTTGCTTCTCTAAATTACAGACGGAGAGAGAGTTCTGTGTTGATATAATCGATGAGGAAATAATTAATTATCAAATTTCTTGTCACCTTACTGTATCATAATGATGACCTTCCATAGGGAATTACAACAGCTGTCGTACTTTCACCAATCATGTAAAGGGGCACAAGTTTCAAAATTACAAGGGGAGAAGATCATGCCAATTAATTAACCTTTATTCAAAATAAATACTAACCCTTCTAATAAATAGATTTTCACATACCTTAGGTCTTGTCGTTAGATCAAACATCACTTACCTATGTTGACATAATTGGATAGTCACATGGTTGGGGAAGGTGGCGGAAGATAATACTGGCATAGATGGGATGGTTGGAGTGATGGAAAAAATTGTTATTATGACAAAAAGGTGTCATAATAATCTTATTTATTATGGAAATAATTTATGTGATATGGCAGAGTAATCATAAGGGAATGGATCTCGAAGCAACATTAAAGAATGGGCATGCACAAAACTTAGGAAGAATAAGAGAAACTTTGAAAACTAAAATTTTATACAAAAATCAAAACATTATCGAGTAATGCGACCGAAGTAGAGAAGAAGAGAGTTCCAAAATTATTTTAGAAAGATGTCATCAAAACAAAGTAACCAAATTGAGGATTCTGGAGCATTGTTGAAAGATGTAGTTGGAGCAACAACCAAAATTTTTGGAGCATCATCGAAAGATGTAGCTGGAGCAACAACCAAAATTTTTGGAGCATCTAAATAGAATTTCAGAGCATCCAAGCATTATTCCAGAGCATCGCTGAAAAGATGCGGCTAGAAGAGAAACAAAAAAATTCTGGAGCATCGCTGAAAAGATGCAGTCGGAAGGAAGAAACAACAAAATTCTGGAGCATCACTGAAAAGATGCAGCCAAAAGGAAGAAACAATAGAATTCTGGGGCATTGCTGAAAAGATGCAGCCAGAAGGAAGAAAATTGTGATACTTTGGCCTTGAATTTCCAAAGCACCATTGAGAGATGTGTCAGAATGTAGGATCAGGATGAGCCATGGAGTCAATCTGATTTGTAGGCTCTGGATCATTGTAGCAACAAGTCCGGAGCATTGCAACAGGGTGCGCCAAAATTGGGTTTGCCACAAGATGAAGTCCTGCAAAAATGTAAACAAAACTTTAGCCAAGTCTAAATGATGGAGCTGATGAGAAAATTGAAGAAATTTTCAGAAATATATATATATATATTTTATTTATTTATTTATTTTTTATGTATGTTATTTGCTTAACACTATATTGACCCTACCACAATAGAGTCAATGTAGTTGATTTCTCCATGCGTTTCCACTATTTTTGTAAACTCTTCTTTGTTAATGGGTTTATGGTAAATGCTTAATCGATGCCCATTAACTAGAAGAGTTCGGGTGTCACCATCAATTGGTTTTAACTAGACTGAATTGTTAGCAAACACTTCAGAAATATCATATGGTCCAAGCCAGTGTGTCCTAATTTTCCCCTGATGGTCCTTGTATTTGGAATCAAACAACAATGCTCAATCCCTAGTATGGAATTCTTTAGATCTTTGATATGTTTGTCATGCCAAACCTTACGTTGTTGTTGGATCAATTTAGTTTGATGGACAAGATCCAAATGAAGCTCATCTAGTTCACTAAGTTGTAAGACTCTCTCGATTTGAGATCATTTAAGATCCATTCCCACTTCCATGGCCGTCCTAAGGGTTGGAGATCGAATTCAATGGGCAAGAGGGGCTTCTTCCCAAAGACTAACTCATAGGGGCTATAGCCAATGGTTAACTTCCAGGTCGTGTTGTAGGCCCAGACAACTTCCGATAGTTTCCTAGCCCAATATTTCCTTCCCGAGGAAACTATTTTTGTTAAAATATTTTCCAGTTCCCTGTTCGTGACCTCAACTTGTCCATTTGCTTGCAGGTGGTAGGGTGAGGATTTCTTGTGACTTACTTGGAAGTGATTTGTGAATGTCAATAGGAATTTAGACATAAATTGGGGGCCTTGGTCTGTAACAATTGTTCTTGGGGCCCCAAATCTAAGAAAGATTCTATTATAAAGAAATTCAGCTACTTGCTCTTCCCTAGCAACGCGTAGTACCTTTACTTCTGCCCACTTAGTCATGTACTCGGTATAGACCAAAATATACTCTTTTCCTTGCGAAGGGGGATCTATAGGGCCAATAAAATCCAATCCCCATTTCTCAAATGGTTCAAGGACTACTTGAGGTTGTAGGGGCATTTCATTGGATGTGGTTGGTCTTCCTATCCTTTGGCATTCATCACACCTGCAAACATACTTATTGATATCCTTATGCATTGAAGGCCAATAGTATCTTGCTCCCACAATCTTATGAGTTGTCCTTTTAGTAGAATAATTCCCTCTAGAAGGGTCATCATGACATGCCCTAAGGATACTATAGGTCTCATCTACCCTAACACATCGTCGCAAAACCATATTGGGTCCACACCGAAACAAGATTCCATTAATCCATTTAAAAGGGGCACTCTCTCTGACGATGTGTTTCTTTTGTTTTGCCAAAAAGTGAGGTGGTACTTTTGAAGTGGCTAAGTAGTTCACAATATCAACAAACCAAGGAGTTTTAGTGGAGATGGTGAACAAATTTTCATCTAGGAATTCATTCTATACCGGTGCACAGTCACCATCATGTTTAATCCAGGATAAGAAGTTTGCAACTATGTTGGACTTCCCTGGTTTGTCAACAATTGTCACATTAAACTCCTGGAGAAGGAGTAACCACCTAATTATCCTTGCATTTACCATCGGTTTATTCATGAGATATTTGATGGCTGCATGGTCTGTGTACACTGTAACTTTGTATCCGGTGACATAATGTCTAAATTTCTTGATGGTGTGCACTGCAACCAAGAATTCCTTCTCTGTTGTGGTGTAATTCTTCTCTGTTGGTGTCAAATTTTTGCTGATAAAATATATAGCATATTTCCCTCCATTCTCATCTTCTTGCCCAAGAACTACTCCAATGGTGTCATTAGACACGTCGGCATAAATGTGAAATGGAAGATTCCTGTAAGGTCCTCGAAGGACAGGGGAAGAGGTGAGTTTATCTTTAATAATTTCAAATGAGGACTGACACTCAGGTGTCCAAATGAAGTCAACATTTTTCTAAAGGAGAGAAAGCATTGGGGCTGTGATTTTGCTAAAGTTTTCTATGAATCTTTGGTAGTATCCAGCATGCCCTAAGAAACTCCTGACATCAGTTTGAGTCTTTAGAATCTCGAGTTGTATGAATTTGATTTTCTTGGGATCAACCTTAATCCCTTCGGCTGAAATATGATGTCCTAGCACTATTCCTTGTTCCACCATGATTAAGCATTTCTCGTGACTAAGGGAAAACCGATGATCCTCGCACCGCTTTAACACCTTGTCTAGATTTGTGAGAGCTTCATAAAAAATTGAACCATATACAGTGAAATTGTCCATATAGACTTCCACGCACTCATTTACCAACTCAACAAATATAGCCAAGATGGCCCTCTGAAAGGTGGCAGGAGCATTACATAGCCCAAAGGGAAGAACCTTATACACAAATTTTCCCCAAGGGCAAGTAAAGGTCATCTTATCCTGGTCTTCCTCTGCTACCTATATCTAGTTGTAACCACTAAATCCGTCCAAGAATGAAAAATATTTTCTCCTAGACAAGTTATCCAATACTTGGTCCATAAATGGTAGGGGAAAATAATCTTTGCGTGTTGCTTTGTTAAGCTCCCTATAATCTACACACACTCTCCACTTCCCATTCTTCTTTGGAACTACAACCAAGGGTGACACCCACTTGCTGTCAGAAATTTGGTAGATGAATCCTAACTGCAAGAGTTTCTCAATCTCAATTTTAACGATATCTTTAAGAGCAGGATTGAGTCTCCGTTGTAGTTGGCGAACAGGTCAAACATCCTCAGTATAGATATGGTGCGTGCACATACTAGGATGTATTCCTCTCATATCTTTATAATCCCAGGCGAATGCTTTAGATCTATTCACCAGGGTATCAAACAGTCTTTGTTCTTCCGTCTCAATCAACCAACTATTGATGTTCAAGGTTTTTCCTGGTAGCAACATAATGGTTTTGACTCCAGGATAATTGGATGTGACAGTGTGAATGGGCCTTGTCAGTGTGTTAAGTGGAAAACTGTGCGGTATAGTTTTATGAAGCCTAGCAACATCTGCAAAGAAATGGCAAGTTTTTGGAACTAAGTTCATCAAAGGGTAAGGTAATCCAATAAACTTATCATCATCAAATTCTGCTTGATCTGTGTTGATTGGGCATCCTAGGATTTCTTCTACATCTGACATCTCTTCACTACTAGAGTCTATTGCAATACTTCCCATGTCGTTCTCTAATTCATCCTCTAATTCTTCACCGTGTTGTATAATGACTACCATGGCCAGTGAAGCCAAGTTTTCCTCTCCAGTAGGAATTTTTGGTTCATCAACCCATACTTTGTTATGTTCAACAGGCTTGGCAAGAGGATACAAGAACAACTATTTGCTATTGGTTCCATGGGAGATTGCCATTCCTCCTTCCCTGCAGTTAATTTTGGATGCAACTATAGCCAACCATGGTCATCCCAAAATTATTGGATAACTGTCTTTGGGCGTAAGGGATTTAATTATCTAGAAATCCACTGGATATTCCCATCCATCTACTTTAATAAGAATATTTTCAATGACGCCCTTGGGAATAACTATGGATTGGTTTGCCATCTATAGGATTGTAGTTGTGGGACGTAGATCAGTGAGTACCAATTTTTCCATCACATCAATAGTCATTACATTGATGGATTCTCCAAGGTCCACTAAAGTGTTGGGTATTTCTACCCCATTAACTGTTACTGTTATAAGCAAACTTCCCGGGTCATCATATTTTAGAGTAGTAACTGTTCTAGCTAACAAATCAGCTAGGTACCCATTGATATGAACAATGTTGATTCATTTTGGCTTCCTCCCTAGGGTTTTGATGCACAATTGTTTAATCAACTGGTTTAACTCAGGGATCTCTTTAATTGCTTGTTACAAGGGAAATTCAATATGTAATCGTTTAATTTCCTATATTAGTGTAGTTTTAGTAGGCGACGTTGTTTCCGAAGTATCTTTCACAGGGATTGATTTCAATTGATCCAACAAAGGGGCTTTGGTTTTGTCTTTAGTCATCAAAATTTTCAAAGATTTAGTTGGAGATTGACCCTCCTCCTCCTGAGGTAGGTCAACAACTCCTACTGAAGATGGTGGGTCGGGTTCATATTGTGTAGTGTCTAGGGTTTGTTCTATGGGTGTGGGTGTTATTTTTGTTTCCTCAGTAGATTTCTGGATAGGTTCATCTATGATTTCTTCAATAGCCGGCTGCAAAAGTGTTTTACTAGACCTTAGCTGTAGGTTTCCACAATGTATTGCATTGAGTTTGGTGACATTGTCTTGTTTAGCGGAAGACACCAGAGTATTCAGATGATTGTTCTTTGGATTAGGGATTGGTTACACCAGAAGTGGCAGTTGGTTAACTTGTTCAGTTTGTTGAGTGTTCTGGGGAGGTGGTAAGAGAGTTTGTTGGGTAGTCATCCCCCTGGGTCCAGAATAGAACTAATGTTGGGGTTGATTCCATTGAAGAATGAAATTTTGAGGGTACCACTGCCATTGAGACTGGTTGGGCTATTGAGGGTTACCCCAAGATTGGTTTGTCCAGTCCGGTGGTCCCCAAGGATAGGTTCCCCAGTTAGAGGGTACTAGTGGTGGTGCCTGAGGCCAGGGCGCTGCCCATTAATTATTGTTCCAATTTGATTGGGGCCGCTAGTTAGGATTGGAATTCTTGCCATAGGAGAAATTATCTCCCGTTCTCTGGTTGACAATGTTCACTTCTTCCTCAACTGGAGTTCTTTTATTGGAATTATTGATGGAATTTAATAGTTCACATTGATCGGTGGGGTGATTCTTTTCACATACATGACAAATGCCAATCTTGTTAATTTTGTCCAAGGGACACTCTCTTAGAAAATGTTTGTTTCGACACCTAGGGCAATAAATAGACAAAGTCTTAGGATTTCTGATTTCAGCCTAGATGCCATCTAAGGTGGTGTTTAGTTGGACAAGAATTTTGGTGTTGAAGTTGGCCAATTCCTCACGAAGTTTATTTATGTCATTAGAACCACGTAAGGGGGTGAACTTCCTAATCCCTCCACGAGTACGAGAGAAGTTCTGACACAATTCCATTATTTCTTCTAGTCTTAGTTGGGACACATCTCCTTTTCCCATTAAGTCTAAGCTCCTGTAAGCTTCATCATTGAGACCTTTGAGGAATAAGGTCTTTAAAATATCAAGGATTATAACTTCCCCACCACATCGTTTGGACAAGAAGATAAACCTATCTAGGTAATCCTCTAAACTTTCATCCTCATTCTGCCTTATTTTGAATAGTTCTTCTTTCCTGTCACTCACCCTGCAGTAACTCTGATATTTCTCCAAAAAGACGGTCTCCATTTCATCCCATGAGGTTATCGATTGATAAGCTAATCCCATAAACCAGCGCATAGCTGAGTCTTTCAGAGTGGAAGGGAAAAGCTTTAGTTTCTGATTATCGTTCTTGTAGTCATAGGTTTGAAAAAAGACTTTGAATTCAAATAGGAACTGATCAAGGTCCTCAGTAGACAAACCTCGAAAGGTTGGTAAGAAGGTCGGTGAGATATTTTTCATTGTCATCTCGTCATCTGCATCAATAGCAATAGGATAAGTGAATGTGTGTGGTGGAGGGTTATCATTGTTATGGTTATTGGCAGCGTTTCTACGATCACCCATGTTGTTGGAGGGGATGTGATCCTCTTCCAAAATTTTTTAAGTGGCACGAGGTTCAAAGGTTTGTGAAAGAATATACTCCTCGACCACTATTCGTTCTCTTTCCGGAGTATGTGGGAAGGTCTCAGGTTGACCCTATTCAGTCAATTCCGTAATAAGTTCTTGGTTTGAGTTTCCTTCTTCTCCGCTTGTTGTTGGTACATCAACTGGGGGGGTTTTTGGTATGAATCTCCTGTGGGGGCCTCGTTTCTTGACTATGTAGAAAAGAAGCCAAAGAATTGTTCCTATCCCTAAGAGAGGTATTCAAGATATCTCCTACTAACACTAGAAAAAGGGGTCCCCAACAACGGTGCCAAAAAGTGACAGGTTGTCGTGAGGTCCTAACACTTTAATGAATAAACACATCAATATATCAACCGGGCAGTGTCCAACGATTGTATGAAATAGAGGACATCTCAACTTATCTCTTAAGAACTAATATACTGAATAAAAATTCTAATCTAAGGGGCCTCTAATCTAGAAAGCAATAAGTCATCTATCTAGAAAGCAAGAAAATAACTCAAATCAGAAGACATAAAAATAAGAATCTGAAAAGCATCACCATTAAAATAGAAAGCATGGAAATGATTAACCTAAAGAATGCATAAATTCCTGAAGAAGTAAAGCATGTAAAGAAATTAGGAAACATTTATCTATTGCAGATAATCACAAGCCAATTGCTAATCATAAAACCATTAATCAAAATCAACTGAAGAAAGGTGCACCAGACACTCAAATGCTAAGCTCAAAAGCTACAAACTCAGCTACAACCTGTAGGCTTGACACTAACAATATAACATATACTAATGAAAATAAATGCAAATACAACTTCTATTCTATCAAAAGAAAATGCAGAACAGGAAACAAATACTTATCTATCTATCTCTAACCCTCGAGTGGCCAACTCGTGGGTGTATCTACTGCTACTTCAGATCACATGCATTGGAAAAATCTCTCTATTACTTCATTCCACAGATGCATCCATATTACATAGTAATTCAAAGAGTGGTGGGAAAAATCATATTTGTATGGTAGTTTTTACTCAAAAGAAAAATTGATAGCATAACGATAATCTTCTTATTATTTGTAACAGTTACATACTTATATGAAAAACAACTAACAAGAATCCTATTTTTCAATCGATCAAGTATTTCAATAGATTCCCCCGGTAAAAGGGACTTAAAAGCCCATGATATACAATATTAAAGAGGCCTCACATGAACCATAAA
The DNA here is from genome assembly GCA_007258455.2 of Sequoia sempervirens. NCBI lineage: Eukaryota > Viridiplantae > Streptophyta > Pinopsida > Cupressales > Cupressaceae > Sequoia > Sequoia sempervirens. The sequence continues at coordinate 177,091,193 of VDFB02026320.1, forward strand.
TTCTTTGAAACTGAAAAATAATAGAATTATAAAGACTCGACCAAAACGTGTGCTCCTAGAATTTTGGCACGTGCTCACTAGTTTTCAAAAGTATGAGACCCACATTCATTTCCCTTCTAACTGGAATGGTGAATGGCAATGGAGTTGACCTACAAAATACTTAAGACTAAACCATTAAATCAACATAAGCTAGTTTAATTTAATCAACTCCAAGAAATAAGTTTGTACGATTATTCATAGAAAGGAAAGCAATTATTTTTCCTAAAGGTAATCAATTGGCAGAGTAATTTGGGTTGGAAGGTTTATATTTTTATATTGAGGCCATTATATTGATGAGGTTACTTTTACCTCATCAGATTGTTTAGCTTGTTGGATGGTTGTTTTTAAGAAGAAAAAAAATTGTTGGGTTTTTTTAACGAATTTTTGGGCTTGACACCAAAATTTGCATGAAAAAAACAAAACATCAAATTGGAAATACAAGCATACCCAAAATTCGATGCTCCTCCATCATTTTATATTATATTATGTTATTATTATATTATTAAAAATGTACTATTATTAAAATGTGATGAAGACGAGAAACCCAACTCTCTCACACAACTTCCAAAACTCAGATTACAACAAAATCCATGAACGATTTACCCAAATTTGGCAATTACTTGTGTCAAATTAACAATAAAATTACAATTGCTTTCAACAACAAACTCAAACTCGAAATCAAATAACTTTATTTCAATGAAAATTAACAATACATTTTCCAGGCAGTTCATTTTCCCTTTGTTTTGTCCACCTCCTCGTCTCTCCCATATGTAGATATCTCACCTTTACAACTTCCTCCTTACTGTTTTGTTACCGTAATTTTGTCTTACTCAATGATGCTTTGTGCAATCCAAAAGAAAACTGCTTTGGATGATCTCACATAGCTGCCACCTCTCTTTATATTGGCACACCTCCATATCATTATCGACATTTTTATTCATTTCACTGTGCATTCAATCTAAATTCAACTTCAAGGTTTTTAACATACCTTCCCCACATCAATGCGAGCTTTCCTCCAATATTGTGTGCCATCTACAGATTTTATTGGCCTTTCTCTTGCTTTGGTGATCTGTTGAAATCCCCTTATACCCACATGCTGTGCCTTGCTTGGAAATTTCAATCAAACGATCACCCTGTTCTCTCTAGTGTGACTTCTCCAAATGCCAAAATGTTATTTTTTTTAACTCCATTTACTGCCTCTATTGCTACCTTTTAGCCTCCTTTATAACATCAAATCTTACTTCTAAATGTTTGCAATCATATTAGAATACTGCCACCAAATTCTCACACGAGCTCTCCATTCTGAATTGATTTTTATCCTCTCTCGTAGGCCAAAGTTCTTAAATGGTTTGTCTACATACAATTTCTCAATTGTAAGCAATTGATACAGCGTAGGCAAGGAGGAGCTCTCTCTGGAATAGTGTACAACCCCTTCCTCCTTCCCACTGCCATGACTCATCTATATTTAAATAACAAATTTGAACTGTTAATCTTCCATGGGCCTTGGTGTCGGTCTTCCTCCTCACCCAGGTGTGCCTCTTCATGATGCCAAACTCACAATTTTGTATTGTTTTTTTTTCCTTCAAATTCTTCACAGAAACTCTTCATTTTACTTGCATTATTATGACTATTCTGTTGTTATATGGAGCCTAATAAAACTCAGAGGTTAAATTTTCCCCTTTTATCAATGCGGTTTCCCCCAAATTATTTAAAGGGGGTTTGGGGGCAGCGCCCTTGGCACACTCCTTGTCTCAATATAGGGCAGGGTCGAGGGGCAGTACCCTCGCAGGGGCTTGGGGGCAGCGCCCCCGAAACCTCACACAAATTTTATTATTTTATAAAGGCATTGAGAGTTATTTTTCTATTGGCCTACATAAAAAAACCCTATTTTGTAACCGGCATAAGTCTTGATAAAATGGCTAAGGGTTAGAGTTTCCATTGATATTGTAGTTGTAGCATTTGCAATGGTATTGAGTTGCAAGGATTGCGAGTTGTAATCGGTTCGATTTGCTGGATAATAATATTGGACTCTTTGTTGGTGGATGTAGCTCGAGTTTGGGTGAACCTCGTTAAAAAATGTCTTGCTATTATTATTTCTATGTTTTTCATTCCTCTGTTTAATCTTTATCTGCATCTAATTGATATCTTTTGCATGCAATTCCTAACATTTTCAATCCCTTCACCTTATTTTCTCACTATTTTATTTGCAATTGATATTCAATTTTCAATGAAATGGAGTTTCAAAATGTAAATATAAAATATGACGAATATAAATGTCATTTAATCTTTTTTTACATATGACTACCAAAATCAAAATGAACTGTTAAAGGAGAAACCAAAGCAAAATCAAACCAAAACTTTTTTTATTGATGCCGATTGCACATTGACTTGGGATGCTCCTACATCAAAATGTTTTTTTTGTTTTTTATTTTTTATTTTTTTTAAATGTGTTTTTTTTTGTGACAAATTGTGCTGACATATAGTATCATCTGGTTGGGCATAACCAAATAGAACTAAAATAACAAAAATAAATCGTTACACTAAACACAATATAAATCAAAGGTTTGTGCAACATATGTTTAGAAATCACAAAGTGGGTATAAAAAAAAGTACTTAAATTGGAGAATAAATCTACAACTTGTAGATGGTAATGATAGCTATTGTATTACCTTCTGTTGTGCTTTCTTTAGAATTACCGCTTCTTTAATCTTTAGAACCATTGTTGGTCTTCTAGTGAAAAAAGAAAAAAACATACACAACTTTGATCTTCTGATGAAAAAAGAAAAGCATACAAAACTTTGAAAACTTCCCATTGTTATATAATATGCCAAAATTAACAATACTCTTGTCATAGAATAATATACAAGTGTCATAACCTCTCATAAAAATATATGTTGTATTAAAACTTAAAATAATAGTTGCAACATAAATTAAAAATAGAATTTAAAATATGTATTTGTTCTTTTTTGTTTCTTTGTTTTACTTTTATTTGTTTTAAATGAATAACTAACACTACATTATTTTAATACTATAGGTTAATGTACAACATAAAAATTTAATATTTGATTTTCTAATGGAATTGCTTCTAATACCTTAGTCTGCTATAAAATTAATTAATTAATTAATTTAGTTTAGTTTATTTATTAATTTATTAATTTTATTTCTCCCTTAGTTTAACTATAGAAATTACTTTTAATCATTATTTTCAATATTGATCAAATTTAATTAAGAGATTTTGAATGTTATAAAAAGAAGGTTATGACAATTTTAGTTTAGACTTATTAATTTTTTAAAATTAGTTTTCTTAGTGATAATCATACTTGCATTTTAAGCATATGGTCCCTTTTAAACATTGTAAGAATATATTGAAAGCATTTTTTAATTTGTAAATGAATTGAGATAAAGTGTCACATTTGCACTTGTATTTTGGGGATCTTGTATATGATGAGGGCTACACCACCTGAAACCCACATAAACACAATAATAGATACCAACATAGAAGATGCAAGACAAAAAATAACCCACTTTCAATTAATTTTAGAAAAATTAGAGATTCAAAACTTACAATGCTACAGCCTCATGGGCTTGATTTATTACAACAAAATCAACTCTGAAAGAAAATCTATTATTCAAAGCCACAATCTACACTAATGGAGCCACCTTCTACAACCTCCACTTAATCGCTTTTATCTTACCCAATAACCACCCTAGAATGTTTTAGAAAGTGTAACTTTCCTTTTTGTTTTGGTGCCAAAAGTTTCGCCGACATATTTCTTGCCTAGGAAGATATTGTAATGAAATTCACTTTTTAGTGGGGCAACTTCGCAGGGCGATGAATTTTGATCCGGGTGTCTAATTGACTATTATAACATATCATTGGAGAGCTCTCGATGAGATCTACAATGCCAAATTCATCAAAGATCAGTTCGCCCACTTTCGAGCTGTTTCAGGGCCTATAAGGTTTTCATATTTGAATTTGAAGCTGCATTGGAGAAATTTCTTGGGACAAAAAAATTAATTTCTCCCAAATCGTGCAAGGTATTGAGACGATTCTTTTACGACTGGAAATATTTTTTAGTTCTACTCCTTGGGGTAAATTTTCAGGTCCATACGAGCTCGTTTAGGCCAAATTACTAAAAGTAGTAATTGATAGTTTTTTACTATTTTTGACTTCTAACTATCTTACACCCCTTGAGTGCCAACATGGGACTCAAAACAACTAAAGAAAAATAAAGAAAACAATTTTTTTTGGGTGATGCAAGATTGCCCCTACACCATTGGATGCTCCTTTATCAATATATCATATTGTATCAATATTATACTCATACTAATTTATAAAATACTGTAGAGGTTTATTGTTTGTGCATTATGTACTATCTTGTGCATCTTTTGATCTTATTTTTTCACCTTCTTGTAGTATATTATTAAACATAGTTTTATTGGAGATGGAATACCTCCCTTGTCATCATTATGAGGGTATATATTGGTGTTAATTTAAGTCCTTGGTTTCACTTTGGAGTGATCTATATATATCTTAAATATAATCTATATAAAATACGTTGATATATATCTTATTATTATATAATTATTATTGTCATATATTATATTATTATTAATATGATATAATATGGTATTATAATATTTTTTGGATAAGTAGTATTATATTATTAAAAATATACTATTATTAAAATGTTTTTTTGTTTGTTTTCTCTAAAATGTTTTTTATTTTTTTTGCTTTGTTTCTAAAATGTGTTTGTTTTTGTGTTTTGGCTAAGTAGTATTATATTATATTATTAAAATGATGTTTTTATTTTTTTTATTTTTTCTAAAATATTTTTTATTTTTCATTTTATTTTTAAATGTATTTGTTTTTGTGTTTTTTGTGATGGATTGTTCTAATATATAGTATCATCTGATTGAGCATAGCTAAATAGTACTGAAATAACAAAAAAAAATCATTACACTAAACATAATACAAATCAAAGGTTTGTGCATCATATGTTTAGAAATCACAAAGTGGGTATAAATAAAACATACTTAAATTGGAGAAGAAATATACAACTTGTAGATGATAATGAAGGTTGTTGCATTACCTTCTATTGTGATTTCTTTAGAAAATTTTCTTCTTTAATCTTTAGAATTTCAGCTAGTCTTCTTGTAAAAAAAGAAAAGCATACAAAACTTTGATCTTCTATGAAAAAAGAAAAGCATACAAAGATTTGATCTTTTGATAAAAAAAGAAAAGCATAGGAAGCTTTGAAAACTTCCCATTGTCATATAATATGCCAAAAAGTGATTAACAATAGTTTTGTCATAGGATAATATACAAGTGTGATAATCTCTCATAAAAATATATGCTCTATTAAAATTTAATAATAATATAGGTTAACACACCATTCATGCAGTCATATCACCAACAAGCTTTGCATTCAATTGTGTAGTGGTCAAACTATTTCTAAGCTTGTTATGAACTGCCTCTGAGAGTATCCTCAAGGTTACTAGGAGAGTGTTGCAAAAAGAGATTCTTTTGTTGCCCAAAATAATAATAATCAACCTTGGAAGCATTTTGAAGGCTAACATGAGGAGAAGATAGAAAATAATGTTGTTGGGAATCACCGCTTGAAACATTTGAAAGATTTGGAAAATATTGATTCCCTTCTTTTCACAAAACATCATAATGCCTGGAAGTGGGATCATGTGGCAAATTGCGATCCTCTTGTCGTTGAAATTGTTGTGAATGTTGCAAATTTTGATCCAATTATTGAAACTGTTATGCACGTTCTGTTGTTGCTGAATTTGTTGCTCAACTTGCTATAAAGCATATTGTAATTCCTCGAGTGTTTGTAGCTGATCTCGTAGCCAATATTCCCATATCTCCTTCAAGAAAAAATCCTCATAACATTGTCATGGTAGTGGATAAGCGTAGGTTGAAAGAGGAGGTAGTAGTGGAAGAGAATAATATATGCGAATGCCTTTGTTAGTAATAGCTTGATTTAAATTTTGGATTTAAATTGCAAATACAAGGAAGCAAACACAAAAGTTGTAGTACTTTGGAGTAAATATATTGACCGAGCATCATTTAGATAAAGCTATAATAACCTTTGTGAAGATAAATTTTAGGAAGTATGATTTTAAATGATTCCAGAAAAAGAAAATTTACAATACTTACCAAAATTATCATGAGCAATTGTTGAAGGCCCCAAATATTTCTCCATGTGCATGTTGAGAAGGAGGTTCCAGGTTAGGAACAACATAGTTGTTCCTCCTTCTGCCTGCCATTCATTGCTCTATTCCACAACTCTTCAAAATTGAAAAAAAATAAAAATTAGGTTGCAATTTTTTTTTAAATTAAACAAAATGTTTAATTAGTCCCTTGTCTAATACTTACGAAGACCGTATAACATCCTCTTCTTCACCAACCTTCAAATTTTTTTGATATCCTTCTATAATCGTGTCTATTGAAATCAGGGTTAATAGTTAAAACATCTCTCATTTCAAGAAAAAGAAAATCAGTTTATCTATACTTATTTAATATATGGTTTTCTATATGTGCTTCAAGTTCCCTAGGTGTTTGGAAGACTGCAGGACACCATTTACAATCAAGTATTCATAGCCATTCATAGCCATTTGAACTACTGCCGGTCTTTTAGTGAAAAAAGAAAAACATACAAAGCTTTGATTTTCTGATGAAAAAAGAAAAAAATTGAAAACTTCCCATTGTTATATAATATGCCAAAATTACCAATATTCTTGTCATAGAATAATATACAAGTGTCATAACCTCTCATAAAAATATATGCTCTATTAAAACTTAAAATAATAGTTGCAAATTAAAAATAGAATTTAAAATATGTATTTGTTCTTTTTTGTTTGTTTGTTTTGTTTTAAATGAATAACTAACACTGCATTATTTTAATAATATAGGTTAATGTACAATCTAACGGAATTGCTTCTAATACTTTAGTCCACTATAAAATTAATTAATTAATTTAGTTTTATTAATTAATTTTATTTCTTCTTTTTAGGAACTACTTTTAATAATTATTGTCAATATTGATCAAATTTAATTAAAAGAGATTTTGAATGTTATAAAGAATAACGTTATGATAATTTTAGTTTAGACTTTTTTTTTTAAAAATTAGTTTTCTTAGTGATAATCATACTTGTATTTTAAGCATATGGTTCTTTTTAAACATTGTAAGAATATATTGAATGCACTTTTTAATTTGTAAATGAATTGAGATGAAGTGTCACATTTGCACTTGTATTTTGGAGATTTTGTATATCATATTGTATCAATATTATACTCATACTAATTTATAAAATACCATAGAGTTTTATTGTTTGTTCATTATGTACTATCTTGTGCATTTTTTGATCTTATTTTTTCACCTTCTTGTAGTATATTATTAGACATAGTTTTATTGGAGATGGAATACCTCTCCCCTGTCATCATTATGAGGGTATCTATTGGTGTTAATTTAAGTCCTTGGTTTCACTTTGGAGTGATCTATATATCTTAAATATAATCTATATAAAATACGTAGCTTATTATTATATAAATATTATTGCTATATATTATATTATTATTAGTATGGTATTATATTATTTTTTGGATAAGTAGTATTATATTATATTATTAAAAATATACTATTATTAAAATGTTTTTTGTTTTGTTTTTTCGTTTTTTATAAAATGTTTTTTTTGTTTTTTTTGCTTTGTTTCTAAAATGCGTTTGTTTTTGTGTTTTGGCTAAGTAGTATTATATTATATTGTTATTACATTATTTAAAAAATACTATTATTATATATTAAAATGATTTTTTTAAATTTTTCTATTTTTTTTTCTAAAATATATATATATATATATATATATATTTTGTGATGGATTGTGCTGATATAGTATCATTTGGTTGGGCATAGCCAAATAGTATTGAGATAAAAATAAAAAATCATTACACCAAACATAATACAAATCAAAGGTTTGTGCATTATATGTTTAGAAATCACAAAGTGGGTATAAAGAAGAAATACTTAAATTGGAGAAAAAATGTACAACTTGTAGATGATAATGAAGGTTGTTGCATTACCTTCTATTGTGCCTTCTTTAGAATTGTTGCTTCTTTAATCTTTAAATTTCAGTTGGTCTTCTAGTGAAAAAATAAAAGCATACAAAACTTTGATCTTCTATGAAAAAGAAAAGCATACAAAGTTTTGATATTTTGATGTAAAAAAAAGCATACGAAGCTTTGAAAACTTCTCATTATCATATAATATGCCAAAATTAACAATAGTCTTGTCATAGGATAATACACAAGTTTCATAACCTCTTATAAAAATATACTCTCTATTAAAATTTAATAATAATATAGGTTAACACACCATTTGTGCAATCATATCACTAGTAAGCTTTGCATTCAATTATGCAGTGATTAGACTATTGCTGAGCTTGTTGTGAACCACCTTCAAGAGTATCCTCAAGGTTACCAAGAGAGTGTTTCAGAAAGAGATTCTTCGGTTGCCCAGAATCATAAGAATCAACCTTAGAAGCATTTTGAAGGCCAAGATGAGGAGAAGATAGAAAATTATGTTGTTGGGAATCACCACTTGAAATATTCAAAAGATTTGGAAAATATTGACTCTCTTCTTTCCACAAAACATCATAATGGCTAGAAGGGGGATCATGTGGAAAAATACGATCTTCTTGTTGTTGTTGCAAATTTTGATCCAGTTGTTGAAACTATTGTGCACATTCTTGTTGTTGTTGAATTTGTTGCTCGAATTGTTGTAAATCATATTGCAATTCCTCGAGTATTTGTAGCTGAACTCGTAGCCGACATTCCCATATCTCCTTTAAGAAAAAAATATCATAACATTGTCATGGTAGTGGATAAGTGTAGGTTGAAAGAGGAGGTAGTAGTGGAAGAGAATAATCTATGCCAATGCTCCTGTCAGTAATGAATTGATTTAAATTTAGGGTTTAAATTGCAAATACAAGGAAGAAAATATAGAAGTCGTAGTACTTTTGAGTAGATATATTGACTGAGAATCATTTAGATAAAGCTGTAATAAACTTTGTGAAGATAAATTTTAGGAAGTATGATTTTAAACTATTCCAAAAAAAGAAAATTTACAGTACTTACCAAAATTATAATCAACACCTGTTGAAGGCCCCGATCTTTCTCCATGCGCATGTTGAAAAGGAGGTTCTAGGTGAGGAACATCATAGTTGTTCCTCCTTCTGCCTTCCATTCATTGCTCTATTCCACAACTCTTCAAAATTGAAAAAATAAAAAATTAGGTTGTAATTTTTTTAAAAATAAACAAAATGTTTAAGCATTCCATTGTCTAGTACTTACGAAGACCATATAGCATTCTCTTCTTCACCAACCTTCAAAATAATTTGATATCCCTCTATAATTGTGTTTGTTGAAATCAGGGTTAATAGTTAAAACATCTCTCATTTCAAGAAAAAGAAAATCATTTTTTCTATACTTATTTAATATATGGTTTTCTATATGAGCTTTGATTTTCTATGAAAAAAGAAAAGCATACGAAGCTTTGAAAACTTCCCATTGTTATATAATATGCCAAAATTAACAATATTCTTGTCATAGAATAATATAAAGTGTCATAACCTCTTATAAAAATACGCCCTATTAAAACTTAAAATAATTGTTGCAACATAAATAAAAAATAGAATTTAAAATATGTATTTGTTCTTTTTTGTTTGTTTGTTTTATTTTTTTCTTTCTTTTTTAGTTTTAAATGAATAACTAACACTACATTATTTTAATAATATAGGTTAATATACAACATAAATATTTAATATTTGATTTTCTAATGGAATTGCTTCTAATACCTTAGTCTGCTAAAAAATTAATTAATTAATTTAGTTTACTTTATTTATTAATTTTATTTCTCTTTTAGTTTAACTATAGGAATTATTTCTAATAATTATTTTCAATATTGATCAAATTTAATTAAAATAGATTTTGAATGTTATAAAGAAGGTTATGATAATTTTAGTTTAGACTTATTGTTTTTTTTTTTTTTTAAATTAGATTTTTTAGTGATAATCATACTTGTATTTTAAGCATATGGTCCTTTTTAAACATTGTAGGAATATATTGAACACATTTTTTAGTTTGTAAATGAATTGAGATAAAGTGACACATTTGCACTTGTATATTGGGGATCTTGTATATCATATTGTATCAATATTATACTCATACTAATTTATAAAATACCATAGAGGTTTATTGTTTGTGCATTATGTATGATCATGTGCATTTTTTGATCTTATTTTTTCACCTTCTTGTAGTATATTATTAGACATAGTTTTATTGGAGATGGAATACCTCTCCCTTGTCATCATTATGAGGGTATCTATTGGTGTTAATACAAGTCCTTGGTTTCACTTTGGAGTGATCTATATATCTTAAATATAATCTATATAAAATATGCCGATATATATCTTATTATTATATAATTATTATTGTCATATATTATATTATTATTAATATGGTATTATATTATTTTTTGAATAAGTAGTATTATATTATATTATTAAGAATATACTATTATTAAAATTATTTTTTGTTTGTTTGTTTTGTTTCTAAAATGTGTTTGTTTTTGTGTTTTGGATAAGTAGTATTATATTATATTATTATTACATTATTAAAAATATACTATTATTATATTATTAAAATATATATTTTATTGTTTTTTTAAAATGTTTTTGATTTTTTTATTTTTTTTAAATATATTTCTTTTTGTGTTTTTTTGTGATGGATTGTGTTGATATATAGTATCACCTGGTTGGGCATAGCCAAATAGTACTGAAATAACAATAAAAAATTGTTACACTAAACATAATACAAATCAAAAGTTCGTGCATCATATGTTTAGAAATCACAAAGTGGGTATAAAAAAAAAACTTAAATTGGAGAAGAAATGTACAACTTGTAGATAACGAAGGATGTTGCATTACCTTCTATTGTGCCTTCTTTAGAATTGTTGCTTCTTTAATATTTAAAACTTCATCTTCTTCTAGTGAAAAAGAAAAGCATATGAAGCTTTGATCTTCTATGAAAAAAACATACAAATCAAAGGTTTGAGCATTATATGTTTAGAAATCACAAAGTGGGTATAAAGAAAGAAATACTTAAATTGGAGAAAAAATGTACAACTTGTAGATGATAATGAAGGTTGTTGCATTACCTTCTATTGTGCCTTCTTTAGAATTTTTGATTCTTTAATCTTTAGAACTTCAACTTCTTCTAGTGAAAAAGAAAAGCATACGAAGCTTTGGTCTTCTATAAAAAAACACACAAATCAAAGGTTTCTGCATTATATGTTTAGAAATCACAAAGTGGGTATAAAGAAGAAATACTTAAATTGGAGAAGAAATGTACAACTTGTAGATGATAATGAAGGTCGTTGCATTACCTTCTATGAAAAAAAATATACAAATCAAAGGTTTGTGCATTATATGTTTAGCTCTGGATTTGAGAATACAGACTTCAGAAACCCATCCCCATCTTCTCATATGAATTCCCTTAAATTGATTGGTTTTTTCTCTACGAGGTGGAATGGGCTTGTTCATTTTCGCTATGGAAAATGAAGGATATAAATAAGTAGTTTGTAGAATGTTAGAAGAATGTAAGGGTGAGAGTGAGAAATGAGGAGTGAAGCGAATGCAACATAGACTCATCCTATTGAATTTAGTCAATAAAATATGGATTCAATAGTCAATTCTTCAAGTTTGAAAGGAGTATTTCTGTTAAAAAAAAAGAAAACACCAGAATGCAAGATACTACTTCTGATCTGTTAATTGATATGTGATGTAATCATGTGTAACTATTTTTCTATTTTTCCATTATTCCCGAATGGCAGCATTCATTTGTTAATTGATATGTGATGTAATTGTGTGTAACTATTTTTTTATGCCCTTCTTTTCTGCGTGAGCATTTATTATACCACACCTTTCTTTGTTAGAGGTTTCCATCATTTCCTGTATTTAACTCATTTTTGACCAAAGCTTTTTGTTAGAGGTTTCCATTGTTTCCTGTATTATGCCCTTCTTGACTCCTTTTTAACCGAAGCTTTTTGTTAGAGGTTTCCATCGTTTCTTTACGCTTGTGATGAATGAGCATAAATATCAAGATGATAGTTGGCACAAGTTGATTATCATTCTATTGTGCTAAAACTCTTGAAATTTAACCCAGACAAAATTGGCGCCTCATACGAAGCTTTGAGAACTTCCCATTTTCATATAATATGCCAAAATTAACAATATTCTTGTCATAGGATAATATACAAGTGTCATAACCTCTTATAAAAATATATGCTCTATTAAAACTTAATAACAATATAGGTTAACACACCATTCATGCAGTCATATCACCAACAAGCTTTGCATTCAATTGTGTAGTGATTAGACTATTGTTGAGCTTGTTGTGAACCACCTCCGAGAGTATCTTGAAGGTTACCATGAGAGTGTTGTAAAAAGAGATTCTTCGGTTGCCCATAATCATAAGAATCAACCTTGAAAGCATTTTGAAAGATAGCATGAAGAGAAGATAGAAAATTATGTTGTTGGGAATCACCGCTTGAAATATTTAAAAGATTTGGAAAATACTGGTGGCTAGAAGGGGGATCATGTGGCAAATTGTGATCCTCTTGTCGCTGAAATTGTTGTGAGTGTTGCAAATTTTGATCCAGTTGTTGAAATTGTTGTGTGTATTCTTGTTGTTGCTGAATTTTTTTCTCAACTTGTTGTAAAGCATATTGCAATTCCTCAGGTGTTTGTAGCTGATCTCATAGTCAATATTCCCATATCTCCTTCAAGAAAAAATCCTCATAACATTTTCGTGGTAGTGGATAAGTGTAGGTTGAAAGAGGAGGTAGTGGTGGAAGAGAAGGAGGTTCCAAGTTAGGAACAACATAGTTGTTCCTCCTTCTTTCCATTCATTGCTCTGTTCCACAACTCTTCAAAATTGAAAAAAAAAAATAGGTTACAATTTTTTTTAAAATTAAACAAAATGTTTAAGCGGTCCCTTGTCTAGTACTTACAAAGATCGTATATCATTCTCTTCTTCACCAACCTTCAAAACAATTTGATATCCCTCTATAATTGTATTTGTTGAAATCAGGGTTAATAGTTAAAACATCTCTCATTTAAAAATAAATAAATCATTTTATCTTACATACTTATTTAATATATGGTTTTCTATATGTGCTTCAAGCTCCCTAGGCGTCCGAAAGATTGCAGGGCACCTTATTCAATTGTACTCATTACCCATTTGAACTACTACTGGTATTTTAGTGAAAAAAGAAAAACATACGAAGCTTTGATCTTTTGATGAAAAAGAATAGCATAAGAAGCTTTGAAAACTTCCCATTGTTATATAATATGCCAAAATTAACAATATTCTTGTCATAGAATAATATACAAGCGTCACAACCTCTCATAAAAATATATGCTCTATTAAATTTAAAATAATAGTTGCAACATAAATTAAAAATAAAATTTAAAATATGTATTTGTTCTTTCTTGTTTGTTTGTTTTATTTTGTTGTTTTTTTAAAGTTTTAAATGAATATCTAACTCTATTATGTTAATAATATAGGTTAATGTATAACATAAATATTTGATATTTGACTTTCTAATGAAATTGCTTCTAATACCTTAGTCCGCTATAAAATAAATAAATAATTAGTTTAGTTAATTTATTAATTTTATTTCTCCCTTAATTTAACTATAGGAATTAATTTTAATAATTTTTTTTAATATTGATCAAATTTAATTAAAAGAGATTTTGAATGTTATAAAGAAGAAGGTTACGACAATTTTAGTTTAGACTTGTTGTTTTTATTAAATTAGTTTTTTTAGCAATAATCATACTTGTATTTTAAGCATATGATCATTTTTAAATATTGTAAGAATATATTGAATGCACTTTTTAATTTGTAAATAAATTGAGATAAAGTGCCACATTTGCACTTGTATTTTGAGGATCTTGTATATCATATTGTATCAATATTATACTCATACTAATTTATAAAATACCATAGAGGTTTATTGTTTGTACATTATGTACTATCTTGTGCATTGTTTGATCTTATTTTTTTACCTTCTTGTAGTATATTATTAGACATAGTTTTATTGGAGATGGAATACCTCTCCCTTGTCATCATTATGAGGGTATCTATTGGTGTTAATACAAGTCCTTGGTTTCACTTTGGAGTGATCTATATATCTTAAATATAAGCTATATAAAATACGTCGATATATATCTTATTATTATATAATTATTATTGTCATGTATCATATTATTATTAATTTGGTATTATATTATTTTTTGGATAAGTAGTGTTATATTATATTATTAAAATATATTATTATTTAAATATTTTTGTTTGTTTATTTTTAAATGTTTTTTTTGTTTTTTTGTTTTGTTTCTAAAATATGTTTTTGTGTTTTGGCTAAGTAGTATTATATTATATTATTATTAAATTATTAGAAATATTCTATTATTATATTATTAAAATGATTTTTTTGTTTTTTCTAAAATGTTTTTTATTTTTTGTTTTTTAAATGTATTTGTTTTTTGTGTTTTTTTGTGATAGTATCATCTGGTTGGGCATAGCCAAATAGTACTGAAATAATAAAAAAATATTACACTAAACATAATACAACTCAAAGGTTTGTGCATCATATGTTTAGAAATCACAAAGTGGGTATAAAGAAAAAATACTTAAATTGGAGAAGAAATGTACAACTTGTAGATGGTGCCTTCTTTAAAATTGTTGCTTCTTTAATCTTTAGAACTTCAACTTCTTCTAGTGAAAAAGAAAAGTTCATTGTCATATAATATGCCAAAATTAACAATATTCTTGTCATAGGATAATATACAAGTGTCATAACCTCTCACAAAAATATATGTTCTGTTAAAACTTAATAATAATATAGGTTAAAACACTATTCATGCAATCATATCACCAACAAGATTTGTATTCAATTGTGTAGTGATTAAACTGTTGCTGAGCTTGTTGTGAACTGCCTCTAAGAGTATCCTGAAGGTTACCAAGAGAGTGTTGCAAAAAGAGATTCTTCGGTTGCCAAGAATCATAAGAATCAACCCTTTAAGCATTTTGAAGGCCAACATGAGGAGAAAATAGAAAATTATGTTGTTGGGAATCACCACTTGAAACATTCAAAAGATTTGGAAAATACTGATGGCGGGAAGGGGGATCATGTGGCAAATTGTGATCCTCTTGTCGCTGAAATTGTTGTGAATGTTGCAAATTTTGATCTAGTTATTGAAACTGTTGTGCACACTCATATTGCAATTCCTGGGGTATTTGTAGCTGATCTCGTAGCTGACATTCCCATATCTCCTTCAAGAAAAAATCCTCATAACATTGTCGTGGTAGTGGATAAGTGCAAGTTGAAAGAGGAGGTAGTAGTGGAAGAGAATAATCTATGCCAATGTCCCCGTGAGTAACAACTTGATTTAAATTTTGGATTTAAATTGCAAATACAAGGAAGCAAACACAAAAGTCATAGAATTTTTAACTAGATATATTGATTGAGCATCATTTAGATAAAGCTATAATAATCTTTGTGAAGATAAATTTTAGGAAGTATGATTTTAAATGGTTCCGAAAAAAGAAAATTTACAATACTTACCAAAATTATCATCAACACCTATTGAAGGCCCTGATCTTTCTCCATGCGTATGCTGAGAAGGAGGTTCCAGGTGAGGAACAACATAGTTGTTCCTCCTTTTGCCTGCCATTCATTGCTCTGTTCCACAACTCTTCATAAATTGAAAAAAAAAATAGGTTGCATTTTTTTTTAAAATTAAACAAAATGTTTAAGCAGTCCCTTGTCTAGTACTTACGAATACCATATATCATTCTCTTCTTCACCAACCTTCAAAACAATTTTATATCCCTGTACAATTATGTCTGTTGAAATCAAGGTTAATAGTTAAAACATCTGTCATTTCAAGAAAAAGAAAATCTATTTATCTATACTTATTTAATATATGGTTTTCTATATGTGCTTCAAGCTCCCTAAGTGTTTGAAAGACTACAAGGCACTACTAGTCTTCTAGTGAAAAAAAAAATATACTAAGCTTTGATCTTCTGATGAAAAAAGCATACGAAGCTTTGAAAACTTCCCATTGTTATATAATATGCCAAAATTAACAATATTCTTGTCATAGAATAATATACAAGTGTCATAACCTCATAAAAATATATGCTCTATTAAAACTTAAAATAATAGTTGCAACAAAAATTAAAAATAGAATTTAAAATATGTATTTGTTCTTTTGTTTGTTTGTTTTCTTTTTTTTAGTTTTAAATGAATAACTAACACTATAATATTTTAATAATAGAGATTAATGTACAACATAAATATTTAATATTTAATTTCTAATGTAATTGCTTCTAATACCTTAGTCCGTTATAAAATAAATAAATAATTAGTTTAGTTTATTTATTAATTTATTAATTTTATTTCTCCCTTAGTTTAACTATAGGAATTACTTTTAATAATTATTTTCAATATTGATCAAATTTAATTAAAAGAAATTTTGAATGTTGTAAAAAAGAAGGTTATGATGATTTTAGTTTAGACTTATTGTTTTTTTAAATTAGTTTTCTTAGTGATAATCATACTTGTATTATTTTAAGCATATGATCCTTTTTAAACATTGTAAGAATATATTGAATGCAATTTTTAATTTGTAAATGAATTGAGATAAAGTGCCACATTTGCACTTGTATTTTGGGGATCTTGTATATCATATTGTATCAATATTATACCTGTACTAGTTTATAAAATACCATAGAGGTTTATTGTTTGTGCATTATGTACTATCTTGTGCATCTTTTGATCTTATTTTTTTACCTTCTTGTAGTATATTATTAGACAGTTTTATTGGAGATGGAATACCTCTCCCTTGTCATCATTATGAGGGTATCTATTGGTGTTAATACAAGTCCTTGGTTTCACTTTGGAGTGATCTATATATCTTAAATATAATTTATATAAAATACGCTGATATATATCTTATTATTATATAATTATTATTGTCATATATTATATTATTATTAATTTGGTATTATATTATTTTTTGGATAAGTAGTATTATATTATATTATTAAAATATACTATTATTAAAATGTTTTTGTTTCTTTTTCTAAAATGTTTTTTGTTTTGTTTCTAAAATGTGTTTGTTTATGTGTTTTGGCTAAGTCATATATTATATTATATTATTATTACATTATTAAAAATATATATATTTTTTATCAGCTTGCAAAATCCAATGTCTTGATTCACCACTAAAAAATAATTACAATGCAAGATAATTTTTGGTACGACAACCTAATCTAACTTGAATTTTTATTCTGTGAACAAAATATCATTCAAGAAGTCCAACTGACTGGAGAAATTATTATTAGTAAAAAAAGATCCAATGTAAGAAAGCCCTTGGTCTTCTCCCATTTCCATTTCAAATCCAAGATTTTCAAGAAATGAAAATTCTGATGAGTTCTCTAAATGGATAACTGCATCTTGAGGATGAATCGATGAGTTCTCTGCATGGACAATTGCATCTTGAGGATGAATCAAGTCGTGTTCTGATGAGTTCTCTACATGGATAATTGAATCTTGAGGATGAATCAAGTTGTGTTCTGATGAGTAACTACATGGATAATTGCATCTTAAGGATGAATCAATTTGTATTCTGATGAGTTCTCTACATGGATAATTGCATCTTGAGGTTGAATCAAGTTTTGCTGTTGGCTACAATTGTCATTGTGGGGAAGAGAAAAAGATGGTGGAGCTGATCCTGACATTGGAGGAAATTGATTTGCACCACCATTAAAATTCTGTACAAATTCTTCTCCATCTTCAAACTCAAGTCTGATGAAAACTTTGCAACCGCAAAGTATAGAAACCTTAGAAAACAGGCTTTTAGTTTTCTTCTACCCATGCTACTCTGCAAATATAATTTTTGTTGCAAAAAATATTATTAAAAATATACTATTATTATATATTATTAAAATGTTTTTATTTTTATTTTTCTAAAATATTTTTTATTTTTATTTTTTTAAAATGTGTTTGTTTTTGTGATGGATTATGTTGATATATAGTATCATCTGGTTAGGCATAGCCAAATAGTACTGAAATAACAAAAAAAATTGTTACACTAAACATAATATAAATCAAAGGTTTGTGCATCATATGTTTAGAAATCACAAAGTGGGTATAAAGAAAAAATACTTAAATTGGAGAAGAAATGTACAACTTGTAGATGATAATGAAGGTTGTTGCATTACCTTCTACTGTGCCTTCTTTAGAATTGTCACTTCTTTAATCTTTAGAACTTCAGCTGGTCTTCTACTGAAAAAAAGGCATACGAAACTTTGATCTTCTATAAAAAAAGAAAAGCATATGAAACTTTGATCTTCTATTTTTTTTGTTTTTATGTTGTTTTCACCTACAATAATGGAGACGGTATTCAAGGGGAGCAACCATGACAACTAAAGATCCTGCATATTTTTCTTTTTAAAAATAAAATAAAATAATGTTAATGTCCTATGAATTCATATTTTAACTGCCATGTTTATATATATATATATATATATATATATATATAAATTTCCATCAACATGATAGAAATTAATTTCTATTATGTTTTGTATTTTAAAATTTATTTTTTGCTCACAACTTGTCTTCTTCTATGCTCACACCACATATGTCTCTTTCTGGAATTTTATTCAATAGTCTATGTACCTTCTGTTTGCTTCTGCATTATGCATGCATGTCTTCCAGAGAAGTTTTTAATTCTATCTCCCTCACTATCCACACCCCCTCTCTCCCTATTTTTAATTCATCATTTTTAACTTTTAAAAAATCCCCAATCTTGCCTAGAGCAACCCCTCTGGAATATGCTATTTTTTCATTAATCTATTTTTTCTCCTTCTTAGCTGTGCACCCCTTCAACTACTTCTCTTAAAAAAATGTTTGAAGATTAATTTTTAGACTACTTACAATCTTTCTCACTATTTATTTTTCATCATTTCACACAAAGATCTTTGTCTTTAGGAACTTTTGAAAACAAAATAAAACTTTGTATTGTTAAAATATTTATTTTCAATTTTTTCTTGCCCATTTAACACAATTTTAGTTTTGAATTTAAATGAGTTTTTTTAAATCTTTTATCTTTTAATAGTTTCTTTTTTAAATAACAAACTTTTAATTTTTTTTTTTCATATTATTATTCAAATACTAAATATTAATATTAATCAACTAATTCTTTAAAAAATATTATCTTTCTTAAAATTTAGACCTCTTTAAATATTTTAGTTTCCATTTATGTTTAAAAATGAAAAGAATTTTGATTTTTTAATCCTAGTAACTTTCCTCTACACAAATCTTGGTTTAGTTAAATTGAAAAAGCTTATTTAATATTTTATTTTCTATTTATATTTTAAAATGAAAATAATTTTTTATTTTTTTAATCTTAGTAAATTTCACTATACACAAATTTGAAAATAATGATTTGTAATATTTAGGATTTATTTAAATGAAAAAACTAATTTAACTCAATACTAATGTTATTACATTCTTCATAATATACATTAATATCATTATTTAATTAAAAATTACTTACCCTAGGATTAACAAAACCCCCAAACTAATATTAAATTATTTGTATTTATATTAATTTAAATACATTATAGATTTAATTGCTAGTTTCAATATTCAAAATACTCAAATTTAAAGATTAAACTTTCTTTAGTCACACAGATAAAACTAATTTAATTGATAAAAAATACTTACCCTAGGATTAACAAAACCCCCAAATTAATATTAAATTAGTTGTATTAATATTAATTTAAATATATTAGATTAGTTGTATTAAATAAAATCCTCTATTTGTAGATGCTAAATTATTCCTTTAATATTAGTAAAGTGAACTCCATTTCGTATACTTTTCACTATCTTTTTATAGCGACAAAAAGATGCACACATTCCTTTTGTAAAAGTTGCTCGCCCCTTTTCACACTATTTCCAAAACCATTATATCATGCCAATCATTGAAAGATTACTATATGTAGATTTAGGTTAGGAAGAATTAGCTATTTATTGTTCATTCAAAGTATAAATATCTCTATCTAATGTCATAGCTTTCAAGTTAAGATTTCTATTTATACAATCTATTTTGTATTATCCTATTTACCAAATGTATATTCAAAAAATATTTTATCTTATGCAACAAATATATATAAATATATACAGTTTAACAGTATTTTATGTATAATCCTTTTTTTTGTTTGAAATTTTAGTTGTATTTTATTACTTTAAATAAATTATTTATGTTTTTATTTCTAGGTAATTTTTTATAATTAAATAATAATATTAAGGTATATTAGGTATTATATGAGTAAGTGTCTGATATTAATTTTTCTTACCTCAGAAGAATATTTCAGGTATTCAACATTGAATCAAAATTTACATTGTCATATAAAGAAGTTTGGAATCTCACCAATTCATAAGGTATGTAATTCAATTGAGTTTTCAAGCACACATGTGTTGTTTTTGTTCATCTATTCAATTTATTTTTAAAATTTATTATATAAGTTAAATTAAATGAATAAATTATTATATGATTAATGATTTCATCCAAATGTATTTCAATATTATAATGTATTTAATATATGTGTTTTTATTTCTATTGTCAGATAATGGATAATCTTGTCGAAATTAATGAAATAATAGACTTAACTAATGATTCAAAAGAGTACACACCAATTACTCTGATAGACTTAACAAGTGATAGTGAGGATGATACACCAAACACTCTTGCATCCAATACTTCCCCATTAGAAACAATTTCGTTAGAGAATAAAATATAAAAATTTATGTTGTACATTGACCTATATTATTAAAATAATGTAACTTATTAGTTATTCATTTAAAACTAAAAAAAAAAAGTAAAAAACAAAACAAACAAACAAAAAAGAACAAATACATATTTTAAATTCTATTTTTAATTTAGGTTGCAACTATTATTTTAAGTTTTAATAGAGCATACATTTTTACAAGAGGTTATGACACTTGTATATTATTATATGACAAGAATATTATTAATTTTGGCATATTATATAACAATGGGAAGTTTTCAAAGCTTCGCATGCTTTTCTTTTTTCATCAAAAGATCAAAGCTTCGTATGTTTTTCTTTTTCACTAGAAGACCAACAATAGTTCTAAAGATTAAAGAAGCAGTAATTCTAAAGAAAGCACAACAAAAGGTAATGCAATAGATCTCATTACCATCTACAAGTTGCACATTTCTTCTCCAATTTAAGTATTTTTTCTTTATAACCACTTTGTAATTTCTAAACATATGTTGCACAAACCTTTGATTTGTATTAGGTTTAGTGTAACAATTTATTTTTGTTCTTTCAGTATTATTTGGTTATGCCCAACCGGATGATACTATATGTCAACACAATCCATCACAAAAAAAACACATTTAAAAAATAAAAAAAATATTTTAGAAAAAAATAAAAACAAAAAAATCATTTTAATAATAGTACATTTTTAATAATGTAATAATAATATAATAGAATATGATATGATGTAGGAGCATCAAATTTTGGGTATGCTTATATTTTCAGTTTGGTGCTTTTGCTTTTGTTGTGCAAATTTTGGTGTGAGATAAGCTGAATGGGGGTGTGGTTATGTTTGAAAGGAAAATTGCACTTCAATTTTAGACACTCACACATCCACGAGCTGCTTTGTAATAAATGGAGATATGAAGCCAATTCAAAATAGTTGAGATACTTACCCATGTGGCAGGAATTAGTAATAATTTTTGATTTTCCAGTTGCTAAGAAAGGGTAGTTTAATTTCAGTTATCAAAAGGTAGATAATGGAATGTGGGAAGGCAACTACAAGTTTCATAGAGGAAGTAGTTAGCATTCAGTTACAAAGAGAAATAAATGGCATCATGGGAGAAAGTGGTTGGGATGGTGTGGAAAAGCTGGACGAAGAAAATAGATATTGGGCAAGAAATTTAGTTGCAAGAGGAGAGAACATGGAAGGTTGGACGCAACAAGGAAAAAGAAAAAAAGAAAAAGAAGAGACATCGAAAAAAGGAAGAACAGATTGGAAAAATAAGGACATACTAGTAAAAGTGTTGTCACGATGGGAAAAGGTGAAGGGTTTGACCTGATTAAGGAAAAAAGATAAGTGCTAAATCTTTGGGCATTGCATAGTAGTTGGTTTTTCTTGTGTCTTGCTGCTTTGAATCAAGTCCAATATGTTGATGGTGTTTGTTGAGTAAGCATAAACATCTTGGTGTAAAGAAATCAATGATGGTTTGAAAATATCCCATTTATTTTATAGAGTAAATGCTCTTTGTTGCATATACAAACAATTGTTGTTCCTAAATTTGAGCTCTATCCTTTAGCATAATATTAGAAACTAGTTTTTATGACAAGATAAACTACTATCTGTAGGTTTATGTTTTGCATTTCCAGTTTGATATATATGGTTGGTCTAGAATAATTACAGGATAGTTTGGATTTTTGGTGTCTTGAAATCACTTCCATCGTAATACTACTTAGCCAAAACACAAAAAAATAAAAATTAGAAATAAAATAAAAAATAAGAAACATTTTAAAAAACAAAAAAGTAAAAAAATAATTTTAATAATAGTACATTTTTTTGATTCGTAAGAGAAGGATTGTATTAACTATAAAAAAGTACAATTCATCTACAAAAGCAGGGATAAAGTTCAGAATGTAGCCCAATCCCTAATAACCCGCAAAATTGCAAAGATAGGTTGCCAAAATAAACTACCAGCTTTGGAACCAACCGCATCCAACAAAAGGAACCAAAAAGATAATAGGAAGCCACTAAACTATTTACATACATAAAATTTTAAACCCCACTAGACATACCACTACGAGTACCACCACACCCAACCTGTAGAGCCTGGCTAAAATCCATTCAATTTAGCAAATTGATCGAAATCCATTATCTAGTCCAGACCTTCCACCACCTCCAGCCCGAGAAACTTCTTCTAGAAGCTAAACCCATAAGCTGCTATCTGGTGATGATGAAACAAATCCATGCCCTTGAGCTCTAGCATCAAAGGATATACATGGATGAATTATCCTGCCACCTTGACCAAAGGAAAATGACGAGCCCGCGGTGCTCCCTGCCCCAACAATGCAGATTTTAGCACCTCGTCCAAGCCACACAAAATCTCTCTTGAATAGATTGCAAATGATAGCCTTTTCTTCCCCCTTTGGGGTTCTCAAGTCCAGGAGTGATGCAAGAAAATGGGAAGAAATGTGGGTGTTCACCCTGAAGCACTCACGGTTTTGCAAAAAATATTTTCCCAAAACCATTTTAATTGCCACCACCACTTGAGGGTTGATCCTTAGAAGAATCTGCTTCAGCCGTTGGTTTGTGATGTGTTTAAAATACGTTTGCCACACCTTGTAGTCGAGCTGAATTGGTGTGTCATGCCCAATACTAACCACAACCTTTGTCGAATCCTCCATCACAAATTTAGAGCGTTCTGCCATAACTGCTAGGAAGAGCTAAACAAAAGCGAACAAAGGAGACGATGAACGAAATGAAAATTCAGTCGGTTGGTTTAAAGAAGAAAGTTTCCCTCACATTTATTATTTTGTACATTAACCAACGTGCCCGACCATATTGTCTTCCCACCGTCCAATTGCCCCATGACTGGCAATCTATCCGCCGTCTGATGCCAACTGGGGTTACGACAATGAAAAGCCCAGATCTCTGGGCTATTATATCATGATGTCCTGGGCCACCAACCCATGGCTCACCAAACGACGAGGAAATGAAATCACCTTCCTTCGTGTGGCTGAGGGATTACTAGCCCACCACTAGTTTCTGACACATGAAACTCCACCTATGCAATAAGGCTGTTGACTCTGCTTAACAGAGTCCAAGTTGTCTGTTAACCACTAGCGCATGATGGAAGTCGCGGTCTCTCCACCCTTGTCGTGGAGAGACGCCCACCCTACTGCTACACAAAACAATTAATAATAGTACATTTTTAATAATTTAATAATACACACACACACACACACACACACACACACACACACATATATATATGTAGTGCCCCTCCGTTCTCACTTGGGATGTGTAGGTAGTCTAGCTAAGGAATCTAAAGGGGAAGATGGAACAAGAGCTTTTGATGGTACTTTTGTGGGTATGATGCACATTGTTTTGTTATTATTAAGATGCAAAGATTTATTGGGTGGTTAAGTGATGCAGTAACATGTGGTGAGGATAGGTGGAAAGGGCGGAATCATACCATTGAATGTATGGGGACATACGAGAATGAGATACGATTGCTAGAGTTCCTTTCCTAGCGCCTCAACTATTATGAATGTGTACTCTAATTTGTATGTTTTAGTGAACAGGTACAAGACATCGACTCCACCTAGATTCACAGGTTTGAGCGTGTCCACTACCCAACAGTAATGTTGATTGGGAGATAGTAACAGGTTATCTAGTCAAACCTTTACCCTAGTACAGTGTGTCGTCAGTCCATGTATTGGTCGTGTTCTTTATCCATGTTTGTCTTGTTATTTTATTATTGTGCAAAGTTTAATTGTGAGGATTAAATTATATGTTATGATTAAGTATTTACTTAATTTGTATTATTGATGTGGAGACTTTATAATAGATAAATTAAATTAAAATTATTAGATTAAGTAATTTTAACTAATAATTTTAAAATTATATGATAAAGTAATTTTAATTATTAGATTAAATGTGAATTAAAATAAATAAGTTATTTAAATGTGATTTGAAATAAATAAATTATTTTAATTTCAAATGCATGATTATTGGGAAAAGATCTTGGAAATATCTTGGTTGTTGAAGAAAAGATATTTGTTGTGTTAACTGGAAGTTAAAGGGTTTTGTTTTCTAATTGTTTTAAAATTGATTTTTGGAGAGATTGATTGAAAAAATTGGGAAAAGAAAGGAAGTTGTTTTCACAGGAAATTCTTCTAGAGGAAGCTTTGGCAATTGAAGATTAAAGGGAAGCTCGACATCAAACTTCGAATCACAGATCTTCTGGATCAAGTTCTTTATTTTCTTTGTTAATTTTAATTTGAAAGATAAAGTTAATTTATTATTGTATTGCAAATTGGAAAAATTTAGAAGAGGATTTCTTTTATTTTAGAAGCTTTTGTTTTTTTTAAAAAAAGAAGAAATTGCCGTGATTGTTACAGCCTCCGTAGAAAATAAGTTAGATCCTCTATTTAAATTGATTATTTGAAATAGATTTATACAAAAGAAAATTATATATAAATTTTAGAGCCTATGTGAAAATGGAATCGAAACTGTAGAAATTTGTTATCCTCTATGTCAAGATTATTTAATCTTCTCTATAGAAAATGATAAATCACTGTGAAAGATTTAGATCTCTATAGGCAATGATTTTTAACACAATAGAAAATTCAAAGGAAAGTATTTGATGAGTTAGGAAACCTCTATAAAATATTTCTACATTATTCCTGTAGAAAACTTCTGGGACAATAATTTATCTTCCTATAGGAAATTTGGTTGAAATTTATATATATATATATAGTGGAAAATATATATATACATATACAAATATATATATATATATATAAATATATATAAATATTTATTTTATTGATTTACCTTTTGGTAAATTCTCTATGGAAGAACAGACTGAAGAATCGCCGTACGACAAATTTATTTCTGAGAGGGGAAGTTTTTTTTTATAATTTTTTTGTAAGTTTATGGGGCAGGCGAGGGGGTTACCCCATCACCATTCCCATGGAAGGGGGGGTGTGGTTGCTATGGCAGCACCCTCCATAGTTGTGTGGAGGGGGCGCTGTCACAAGTAGCGTTCCCTTCTCTGTGAATGGCGCAGCAGGCCGTGAGCCTGTGTTTTCGTTTGTTATTGTTTTTTTTAATATATAATTTATATATATATTATATATAATATATGTTATGTATTTTATATATAATATATATTATATATGTATATTATATAAATATATATATTTTGTACGGTTGTAAATGTAATTTATTGTTATATATTTATTTAATTGATGTTATTATAAAGATGTTTTTTAGAAGGCAAGTAGATGATTTTTAAATGACTACTGGAAAAGTATAATTTGATTTACAATTTGATAACATGTATATATATATATATATTGATTTAAAAGAATATTTATTTAGGTGCATGCAAACACGAGTAGTTAAATTGAAATGATTGATTATTTTAATTGAGAAATAGAGTTAATTGATATGAGCAGTTGTGTAACTAAGAGTTAAACATTTAGTTTTATTTGGTTGTGGATTTATTATTTAGAATTATGCTTGAACGATATACTTTAATTATGAGATATTGATCTATTGGATTTAGGAAATCCAAATGGTAGTGCTTTTAATTACATGAGTGGTTTATTTTAATTACAAGTATTTCTGTAATTGTGAATTGTGGGGGGATATTTGTTGTTGAGAAAATGTAAGCCTTCCAGAGATTGTAATTGTGAAAGGGTTGTTGTATTTGTTATTTATCCTTGAGATTTCCTTGGGTAGTGCACGTTTTTAGGATTTAGTGTTTGACATCCGTAGATATGTGTTACCTCTTGAGTTATGGTGGTTATGTTGTTATTAGTTTTAGTGCACTGTCTACCCTTGGGTTGTGGAATAAGTTATTGTGTTGTCAATAGGGTAGTAGCTTTCAACGAGGGCCAACACACAAAGTGGTGCCAGGGTAATTCGTGTGAGAGTCAATTTAATCAGTGGAAATTAAATAACCTATATTAGGAATAGAGTAGCTTAATACATTTAACCAGATAATTTAGCCTTGCTCATTGGCTCAAGGGCTTGTGTTAGACTTGAGATGATTAGAGAAGGCCTGGAATGGCAAGATCGTTATCTTGTCTTCTCGAAAGATAATTGATTTCACACTAGTGTGCATGTGGGACCGGAGTTCATGAGAGGTTACCAGGATAACCCAAGATGGGGGCTGAGACCTAGGAAGATCTCCTTTGGATAACCAATGCAACCTTTGTGACGACACTCCTCCTATGACAACAGTCAGTTTGTATTGAACAATGGTTGTTCTTGATTTAGTGATTCTGGAAGCAATGTAACCTTATGTGTTGTGGACTGGTACAATGTTGTTTTGTATATTCCCTATGTCTAGAGGTAGTAGGTTTGTCTTGGTTACCTTTTACTATCTCCTAGCATGGGGGTTGGTCCTACGGGTACCACATGGCTAGGCGGATCGTGCACCTTACACTGTTGGGTTTTTCTCTTCCTATTCGTGATGGCGGGATCTTCTAGTTCGAGGAACTCGTGTGTTTCTATGGATTTGTACTTCTCTTATATTCATTGTAACAAAGGGACACTATGTATTTGTATACCTCATTTGTAATTGAGGAGGATCCTTGTGTTGTAATTGTAACATTATGTATGATCTATTCATTATGGGACTAAATTGTATATATTGTGTTATATGGTGTTGTATTTGTGGAAATATGTTCATTACATTTCCATGTTTAATTTATTATGCAATGGGTTAATGCTTTGATGTATGTTGTTTATCATGAGTTAATTTCATATGCTATGGTTAGATTAATTTTGTATTTTTTGGATTCATATGTAGACGCATTGCGTGGCCTAGAGGATGTATGTGTTTAGAGTAGTTTACTTTACTTGTTATTGTTACTCTTTTTAAGAAAAAAATTAGTTGCACTTCCGCACTGTTGCATCATCCTTTAGGTTGCGGGGCAGGGTTTTACAATATATATATATATATATATATATTGTAAAGCTTATTTTGTAACTTTTATGATATATTAATATATATCGACTTTTAGCCTTTCGCCAAAATAATAATAATGTAATAATAATATAATATATGATAATAATAAGATATATATCAACTTATCTATCTTAACATATTAATCTATATATTATTATATGTTTATGCCACCATTTATATATGATAGAAAAAAAAAAAACATTTACTAATAAAAAACATCGAATTAGCTTATAAATATAAGATTAATATATAATTAGGATTAACTTATTATTATATAATTATCCTAAAATTAGTAAATAGTAAATAGAAACATTTATCCTATATTTTTTTTATAGAAGAGGATAAATAGTAAATGTTTTTATGAATTTAATTAGGTAAAAACAAAATTTAACTATCTAAAATTAAGATATAAATGTAATTACTAATTAGCTATAAATTTAATTACACCGAAGATGTATCTTATTTAAAAATAGCCAATCTGATTTGTGAAATCAATGGTTAAGATATAAGGAAAAAAAATGCAAGACGGTTAAAAAATCTCGTTCGTTGAATGTTTTTCGCTAGCTTTTTACCCTCGTCATTTTCCGTTCGTTATTGTTTGTCATTTTTCCTCGTTTTTCGTTGTTCGAACGACTTACATTGCTGTTAAAAACATCATTCCACCATTTTTGTTGCCACTGATATTTATGTATTAATTGAGTCATGTGTGAGAAGTCTAATGCAACTACACTATTTGCTTGCAAGGGTACTTTTCTCACTCTCCTATGCTTGTGTTACAAGGTGATGGTGATGGGAGAGGAAGTGTAGGTAATAATGCACACCATGGGAAAGGACATCCACATCTATGCTTGCTCTCCTTCTCCTTCAAAAAATTCTTTGGATATGAATTTTACTGAAGTCAAAGTGACCAGAGTAGAAGATATTTGTAAGGAAGTTAAGGTAGTAGAACAACTTCCTACACTAATCTCGAGAGGAGAAAAATGCAAAAAATTACAGATCTTTAACAATTACAAAAACTTAAACATGAATAAACACAAAGATTTACGTAGGAAAACCCTTTTGAGAGAAAAACCCCACACTCCAATAGCCACTCAATATATTATTCAACAATCACAAAGATTAAAATATACTTGCAGAGCAAGCTTCTCACAGGAGTATCACCACTCAGAGATCTAGAGGCAATACAACCGCTATTAGACTCTCAGAATACATCGTAATACACAGCCGTAATACAATTCCCTCATAAAATAGGGTTGCCTTCTAAGGAAAATCAAGTTAATAAAATACCGGCTGTCAAATATGAGACATAATGATGAACGGTCCAGATTTACAATAATAAAATATAAATAAAATTTTCTTTTCGGGGGTGCTGCCTCGAAGCTCTTGCCAGGGCACGTTGCCCCTAGACCCCAGCTGGGGGGATGATCCCCCCGGACCCCTCGTGGGGGGATCCCCCCTGCAAGGTCGTTGGCTAAATAGTACCTCATGTATCAACAATACCTTATGTAATTGTAAGGTTGAGACACATTTTCTTAATAATATTGACCATGTGTTGACATGCACGATCATAATCATGTAAATATAAAATAATAAATATAATTATAATATATATTTTTATATAAAATAAATATATAATTGGATAACAAATATATATAAGTATTTAAATATAATATTTTTAAAATAATTTTATATATTATATTAAATATAATTTTTATTTATTTTATATTTTTTATAACGTAAAATATTTTTTTATTAAAATATTATATTTTAAATAATTATGTTGATATATATGTTATTAAATTATATATTCATTTTATATAAAAAACATATTATAATTATATTTATTATTTATATTATATAAAATATAAAATATAATATAATGTGTAATGAAAACATATAGTATATAATTTTGATATAAAAATTGTGATAAAGGCAAAGAGAGAAAAGGGTAGATGAGATGAAGAGAAAGTAGAAAAATGAGAGAATAAGAGAGGGAGACAAAGGGAGGGAGAAAGAGCTAGAGAGGGATAAAGAAGTGGAGAGAGAAAAGGGGAAGCAAAGTGAGAGAGGGAAAATAAAGAATGGAAATTAGATGTACATAGAGAGTTAGAAAAAATGATAGAGTGATAGAGGAAGAGGTGAAAATAGAGAGGGAGATTGATAGAGACAGGGGAAGAGAGAAAGAGAGATAAAAGCCAACTTGATTTGAAAATATCCAACCTGATTTGGCATATCTTATTTGAAAATAGCCAACTTGATTTGTGAAATCAATGGTTAAGATATAAGGTGATGACATGGCTTTCATAACTCTTTCCCTTCAATAATAACAATGAAATATTGCACAAGAAAGAGACCAATTTGTAATAAAAGATGAACTATTCTTTATTTAAATCAATTACACAATAACATAAAAGAGGTGCAACATCTCAATAAACCAAAGTCTCTTTCTTAATTCTGCACAATCTACCTTATTCACCTCCCTCTCTATCTTCACACTATCTACTTTCTCATGCAATCCCTATATTCATACTCATATCATTTGCATTTCAATATGGCACTGCCCATTTATTAACCTTCACCATCCCTCTGCCTTTAAACTCTACAAATTTTCTCAAGACCGACCCCTTCATCAACCTTCCAACACTCTTTTGTTGCACTTTAACTTCTGAAACCTCTCCTCTGATATGCGTGGCCTATCCACATCTATATATCTGCATTTTAATTAAGTTTCTATCTATTTCTAGATTCCACTCTTTATTTGCACAACCCCTCTATGATTTTCTTGGACTTTACACAACAAATGTTTCTTCCTTCCTTGATTGAAAATAACAAACAATTCCATGCACTGGGCAAAAGACACAACTGCACATTTTCATCACTATTTAATACTCCAAATAGGGGAAGATGCATTTGTAAGAACCAATAATGGAAAAGAACAATTACAAAGCCATTGATTAAAAAGGGAATCAATTCTCCCAATTAAAGACCTCCAGCTACCTCACTTAAGAAAAATCGGCCTTTCCTCCCTAGCCTCTTCTTCTCCTTTCTACTATTTTCTAGATTATGGTGGCACCTCCTTTCTAAACCACCTATGTTCCTTCTTCAACAGGTAGAGTTCATCGATCCTCTGCTCCACTTTTTATAGGAAGAGCTTACCCAAAACAAAATCGAACCTCTGCTCCCAAGAACTGTTTATCTCATTGGCAACAAGCACTCCACCAAGGTGGTGCTCCAAACTCTCATCATTTTTTTCCTCTTTCTCTATAGGCCAATCACATCCTTCCAAAATAGTTCTTCATTGCTCTTTCCTTCTTGAGCAAGGTAATTACCATGCCATCTGTCACAGAAAAAACAAGGCAACAAAAAACAACAAAGCAAAACCAAAATTCCATAATCAAGACTCAGATTACAAAAATAAAAACAAATGCAAAATAAAACCAAAATTTTCACGATGCCTTACATCAGGCTCCCCAAAGGATAAAAAATGTGCTCCCACACATGAGAGCATCAACCAAAAATTATGTCTCTATTCTTTTCTTCCACGTCTTCCAACATCGCTCCAAAACAACTGCCATGTTTTCAAGTTGGTTTCGTTTGTTTTCCTTTTTTATTTTGTATCTTCTCCTTCTCATGTCTTTTTCATCTATGAGCCTCCACAACTCCATCTCATAGTCCAATATCTCATTGAAACTATTCAATTCCACATCCTTTGCATCTTCTTGTTTTAAACTCTTCCCTTTAACAATTTCATTCAAAGAGTCAAAAACATCGTTATTTAAATCATCCAAATCATTTTGCATACCTTTCACCTTACATATGTTCTCCTCAAGCTTCTTCCAAGCTATACCAGAAGGTATGCCAATCTTCCTTTCCTTTTCCACAAAAATAACCTCTTTATCATTAGCTTCCAACATCATCTTTGTATCCTTCATTGTCCCATTTGTCTTCATACCTTCACTAGCGAGCTTCTCCATCCACTCTTGTCCAATCATTGAAAATCATGCCCACAAATCTTCTGCACTTGCTGCACCTTCTTCAAATTCTAACTCTATAATTTCTTCACCATTCATCTCTTTTCCTTCCACATCAACTTCTTCCTTTTTCTCTTCATCCTTCGATCATTCATCATACCTTGCTTTCCACTCTTGCTGTCTATTTCTTGTCCTTAGGTTCTCCGTAGTGAGAAATTTCTTCACCTCTTCTGGTGCATGTTGCTCACTTAGCAACTTCTTGCTGTCCCAATTTCTTTTATCCTCTCTTTTCAATGCTGCCACACCTCGTCTTCTTATTTTCTTCACAATCAAATTTACCAGCGACTTCAACTTCTTTGTCATGGGCCAATACCAATCACATTCTTGGCTTCTTTCCTCAAGCCTTTGCTTCACCAATAACTTACATCTCTCCAAATATCTTCTCAACTCTGCCATTTCCCTATCCCATTATGAATCTTGCATCTTCTTTTGCATCTTTTTTTTTTCTTGTCTTCTTGATACCTCACCTAAGGCATCTCTTCGCTTTTCTTTTTTCCTAGTTGTTTGGTACCTAGGTTCTTCACATTAACTTGTCAATCCACAATACACATCTCTCCAAGAATCGATGAACATAAATAGCTTCTTCATCAAACCCTTTTAAAAATCTCAACTTCCTCTTCCAAGACCTTTTAGGCTCTGATACCAAATGATGACAGGGCTTTCATAACTCTTACCCTTCAACAATAACAACAAAATCTTGCACAAGAAAGAGACCAATTTGTAAGAAAAGATGAACTATTCTTTATTTAAATAAATTACACAATAACATAAAAGAGGTGCAACATCTCAATAAACACAACTATCTTTCTTAATTTTACACAATCTACCTTATTCACCTCCCTCTCTATCTTCACACTATCCAATTTCTCATGCAATCTCTATATTCATACTCATATCATTTTCCTTTCAATAAGGCATTGCCCCTTAACCTTCACCATCCCTTTTCCTTTAAACTCTGTAACTTTTCTCAAGACCAGCCCCTTCATCGACCTTCCAATACTCTTTTGTTGCACTTTAATCTTTGAAACCTCTCCTCTGATATGCATGGCCTATCCACATCTATATATCTACATTTTAATTAAGTTTCTATCTATTTATAGATTCCACTCTTCATTTGTGTGACCCCTCTATGATTTTCTTGGACTTTACACAACAAATGTTTCTTCTTTCCTTGATTGAAAACAACCAACAAACAATGTCATGCGTTGGGAAAAAGACACAACTACACATTTTCATCACTATTTAATACTCCAAACAAGGGAAGATGCATTGGTAAGAATCAATCATGACAAATACCAATTACAAAGCACTAGTATAATTTGGAAAATAAATGACTACGTGACTAAAACTTTTAGTCACGTGATTAACACTAGTAGTATTTGGCAAATAAATAACTAATTTGGTCATTTATAAGTGACTAATTTGGTCATTGGGTAAAATCACAACTAAATGACTAATATCAGACAAATAAAAATAACTAAATAAATGACTAATATCATACAAATAAAAATGACTAAATAAATGACTAATTATATGGCTAAATTAATGACTAAATAAATGACTATTACTCCTCTATTCTTTTTTCTTCGAATTTGATCATAATCCATAGAGCTTAAGCCCCCCTCATGGGACCCATACCTAAGTGGGCCATTTGGTTGCCTAGGTTGCTTGGTGCACCAAAAATACCTATTGTGTGGAAGGCATTGCCTCTCGGTGCAATCTTAAGGTCTTCACATATTTTATAATTTTTTTTATAAATATTTACATTCTTTAACTTTTATTACTCATTATGTTAATGAATCGTTAATATTTTTAACTATGATTTGAAGCTAGTTTAATTTTCCTATTGTGTTAGCATGTCAAATGTATCAAAGAGCAATTGTGGTCAATTTCACTAATAAAATATGATTTAAACAATCAAATTGCAATAAAAATGAAGATTGATTCACTTCTATCTTCACTTGCTAATATACTCGACCATCTTAATAATACGAAATAGAAATAGCATTGATCACTTTTGCTATGCAAAACTTTTCTCTTTCAGGCTTTATATTGTTAATTATTTTTTAAAAATAGAATTATTTTATTATCTATGAAATCAATTGTGTGTTAATCATTTTTATAGATGTTATTTTTTATACAAGTTTGAACTTTAGTAATTTTAGGAGCACATCATGCTTATCTTAATTTTCACAACCTATATTAAAATGACAATGTAGACAAATGGATTTTTTCCCCTAAAAATGAAGATTAATTTTTGCATGCCTTCCACGCAATAGTTTTTTTGGGTTCATTTTAGCAATAGGTGTTTTTGGTAGACAATTTTTTATTTAAAAAAAGGTATTTTTGGTGCCTTCGTCGATCGGGTCATGTATGCATTTGGAGGGAATATTAGGTAGTTGATTTTTGGAGTAAAACATTGTGATTGCACGTTGGAGGGAAGTTTCAAAGTTTAATCAACAATTTGGTATTTCAGCTCCCGCACACGTTTTAAGGTTTTCCATAACAAAAGATATCAAGCAAAAGCTTCAGTCTGAGAGTGCATTGCAAGTTTGACGAAGGAAACAACCATTGAATGAAAAGAGTGGTGGTTTCCATTTTTGTAATGCCAGATCTTGTTGAGCAGCGTTTTCTAAATTGCAACACCAGTATCATTCAAGAAAGGGCAGGCCATTAAACAAGGTTACAATCTAAAGGTAAGTGGAAATCTTGAATCCTGAAACCTCATGCTAATCTTCATCCTTTATGACAGTGATCTTGATGTTGTATATACTGTTCTTGCTTTCCATTTCTTCATTGCTATTACAATCTTGTGCTTTCACTGATATAATGATATTAACGCTCTTTGACATTAAATGAATCTCATTGACTTTGACCCATTTTCACTCTGTTTCATGGTCTTTTACATCTTCTTTGTGCATGATATTGGGTAAGATGGCATTCATAAAAACTGCTATTATCTCCTTCATTTTGCTATGATCCTCTAACACTCATATGCTTTGATATAATAGTGATCATTTGCAACTATTTTCCCTCTATATATTGTCTTTCATTCCTATCCATTGCATGCCTTGGACTACTGTTACCATGCATTAAAATTGGAACTCTTTATTCACTGTATTGATAAATCATTGGAACTATCATTGTTTGTATTCACTGCTATCTTATGATGATTGTTCTTCATATTTAATCCTTAAAATCATTGCTATGATAAAAACATAATTTTTCTCTTTTGTTTTTACATTATGATCTCATTGCTTTAAACGTTGTGCTTTATGATTATCAAATTTTTGTTACAATCTCTTCAAGGACTGAATTTCTTTCTCTATTGACTATAAGAGACCCCTTTGATCTTACAACCCCAAGCCTCTTAAAGAAAACTTAGAATCAACTGGCAGTAGTGAACAAAAAACCATCATAGCTAATTTTATTTCTTTTGCAAGAGAATTCAATGAAAATATAATGGAAAACAAACATCACTCTATGGGGTAGGGTTTATTTGATTTGAAAACTTACCTTCAACATCCAAGTCAAAATGTCAGCCTACCAAGTCTGTGTCGAGTCCTCCAAGTCTTAAGTCAAAATTCAGCCTGCCAAGACTGTTTTACATCCAAGTCTTGTATCTATGATACAAATATGATAAATGTTTGAAAATATTGTACACAACTGTATGATACAATGCATAAATTTGTATGCTTTCTCATTATATCAAAAAATTCAAATTACAACTCATAGAAATTAGAAATGAGTTATAAAAAAAACTTATGGTCAAGTACAATTTGCTCCAAATCAAAATTGCATTATCTAATTTACATAATTTTCTGTTTAACTAATTTTTGTGGGAAAAAAAAACTTACTGTACAAAGTAAAGCAAGAGTTTATTTCCAAGATTTCAAAGGCCTATTGTTCACAAGGCCAATAAGATCATTATTGACCATAGCAGAAACCACCTACACTAATAGTGTTAAGTCATAAAATATTCCACGAAAAGAAATATATTTTAGATAAACAAAGCCAGTTAGTCTTCTAAAATCCAAATAGTTGAATACAAGGAGGGTAAAACATAAAACATTAAAAGACTTTAAGATGTTGCAAATGCCATGTAATTAGTCTAGAAGCATAACATTAAGATATGAACAATTCATTTTTCTTAAATATTCATCATGAGTTTTCTCCCGTAAAGAACTCCCCCTGACATGAGCAATGAGAAGTGCATCTACCATCTTGTTTGCTGATAGGAATTGCAAGACTGCTCCCTTATAATCACCAACAACTAAAGAACTTTGAATGGCTTCATCACATTCTGAGTATTTAGTCGAATCTTTAGTAGCTTCATGTTGCACCTCTTCTCCATTGCCTAGGGTATCCTTCCCAACAATAAAATCATTTTCAGTGAGAGGAAGTGAGGAATCTTCTTTCAGACTGTGCAAATTATCAAAAAAATCCTCACCATTGTCTCTTGGGGATGTAACATCTTGTCCACCTTTTGACTGAACTAATGGATCTAATTGTGTTGTATCATCAAGAGTGACATTGTTGATTATTTCACTACTAATATCATCAATGTTGGCAGATTGAGCTTCATGTAAGTCTTGATTCTTTGTTGATTGCACTTGAAATCCAAGGTGCTCAAGTAGCTTTTTCCTAGCATTGCTTTCATCTTCAAACATGACTTAGGAAATTCCATGTTTGCCTCTCTTCTTCCAAACTAAATCAATGCAAAAACCAAAAATTTGCAAGTGAAACAATACAAATGAATGTAAATTGTTATTAATCCCATTCAAAAAGTATCCAAAAATAACTAACCAAGAATCCTGAGACTTCTTATCACACAAAGCTCGCAATGATGATTTTTCACCATCTGCTATTGCAGCTTCAAACTTTGTTGAACGAAGCACCAGACTATCCTTAGTAATGAGATTGTGTATATATACCTATGAAAATAGCAGAAAAATAATACCATATATCATCTTAATGACATGTACCAAAGAATAAATTGTACTCTACCTCAGAAGATCCAACACTCTATGATGCTATACCAGGCCGAAATGAAGCAAGCTTTCCTCCAAATGAAAAACTAACACCAATTGGTCTCTTCAACCACTTAGGAGCTTTCAAGAGTTCACCTGAAAAGGGAAAAACAAAAATATAGACATCATGTATTTGCATAAAAGATCCCAATTCATTGAGAAAATATTATGAGATTCCCATTTCTTAACTAAGTCATGTATGGTTATCACATAAAGCAACACTTACCACCCACTTTATGTTTGAAAGCAAAGAACTATACTTGGGTTATTCATAGAGAGTCATTAGTCAAGTATTGTAGGAAAAAAATCATGGGCATATCAAATCAGTAGAGCATAGATAGCAATAGTGATCATGCATAAATGAACAACTTTGCATCAATTAAGGTAGACGTATTTCGACAATGAAAAAAATCTAGATGAAATAGACCTACCTTCCTACCACTTTCACTTCTGCCTATGATTTTCATTAACATCGAAGGTATATGTAGATTGGCCAGGTACCGTTGGGCTCTAAAGGCCCCTTATTGTGTGATTAAACAATACAGACAATTGTGGAAATGTCATTATATGTAATGACATAAGTTGAGGTTGAAGGTATTGTTTGATGCCAATTCAAACAATGGAGGCTCTTGTTGAAATCTACCTCTACCTTCTCATCATGGCAAGGACAATGAGATGTAGTTAAACCATGGAAGTCATGCATATATTTTGATGAAAAATGAGCCTGGGCCATCATCACTAGTACAATGAAAAATAACATGCATAGATCATACAAAAAAATAAGAGAGAATAAGAATTAGTAATGGATAACTGAATAAAGCTTGTTGTCTCCAAGAAGACAAATACCACATATATATGGTGTTCATTACCTAGCTTGACTAGATCAATGTTAATCCTTTAATTTATAATATTCTTTACAATATCCCCATGTTACTACAGTTCTGCCAAAGAATTATGACAAGATGAATGCTAGTTCTTCAATAATGAAGGTATTGTTTCAAGCTAGTTGCAGATTTGCAATGGTTGAAAAAAATATTTGTTAGAGAGACAAATGAATCTCCTAACATTTCCCATGATTGAATAGGCTTTGCTACACTTGAAACTGCTAATGCGTGCATATCTAGTTAGTCGAATTGTCCAAAGTACTTATGTAGGAACCAAATCAGTTGTTTTCTAGACAACATATACATCGCATTCACTGAGAACACCTCCCACACCCTCCTATAACCACAGTTTTTAGGGGATTTCTCATGTGGTAATTTGGAAGTAAATTTTGGAGACACTCTTATAAAGAAAGCATGAATTCTTCATAGAGTTGTGTAAACATTTAAAATCCTTATCCCCAGAGCCACTCTACCAAATAGAGTAAAATTATAAAAAATAAGGATATATTTTTTAATTAAAGAATTACTCCAAAACATTACTTGATGAGCCTCCACCAAACATAACCTCTCTAGAATCCATTTGACTGTAGGCCTGAAATGGATGCACATCAAAAGAGACAAACCCACATTAATTACAAAGATGTTCCTTATGAACAAAAAGGAACACAACTAACTCACCAAGGAAAAAATATAGTAGCATTTGGCATGTAATTCTAAGTTAGGTGAACCTAGAGATAAGCTTGTCAAGAAATACTTGCAGTGTGCTGAAATACTTGTAGAAGATATATATCATGTACTTCTAAGAGATGATTTTGAACACAAACACTTGTGATCTAAAATCAATTATGAGTGTATGGCTATGTTAAGTTTTTCCTCTTTGACAATCAAACAAAATAATTTATACTAAATACAATCAAACAAAAATAAACCATAAATGATAAAGTTTTTAAAACAAGAGTGCTTGAGATAAATGAAAGACTCTTCAATAAACCCATGAAGGATAATTGACATGATGACATGAATTTTCAAATTTGATAATCCTTCTGATTCTCTAAATAAAGTACAAATGACTCTTGGCCTTCAACTCACTTATATATAATAAATCCTTATGTCACATTTACATTAAATAATTAACACCATATGAATATTACTGGTATATTTAAATATTTTGTATCACCTCCACTCATTCATGACCCACAATGAACATTACATTCTAGCACTCGCCATAATGTTATTTGTGGATCAATCCACTTTCAAGGCTCAATCATGTTTTGGCTTTAAGTATCTGGAATTTGCAAGATCCACATCAATCTAGATAAAAATCTAGACTTATATATTATCACTTGGCTTTCCTCACATTGCCACAATTCACAAAGACAATATCAAGCATCTGAAATCAATTCTCCATTGTTTCTCCTTCTATTGTTATAGAAATATTCCAATGCAGTAGCTTATTAAAACCTTCCAACCAGCTAATACAAAGTTATGAGTAGGAATTCAAATGCATTTGTCATTTGCTTGCCATTTTCCAATATTAGAATTATGAAAACAAGCTCAAATCCTTAAGAAACAAAGATAGGTCTAATCAATTATCGAATGTGGAGTTTTAGCCACTCAACCAATGAACTAATTTTAGATATGTTTTCTAGATGACCATGTCGATGAACCCTCATCAAATAGAGAAGTAAGAAAATAAGGCTAATATCCAACTAGATTGGATAGAAAAATGATAAAAAAAAGGTCATCAAGGATTACCTTGAACAACTCCACATAGGATTTCAAATTCATTCATAATTGAATTTCCAGTGTGGTTTGTATCTTTAAATGTCAAACTGAGATCAGTCAATCAAAAGGGTAAATCCCTTAAACAATAAAACATCAGATATGATCGAGAAATCAAAGCACATACAAAATGATAAGGATCAAAACAATAAGAAGAGAAAAAATATAAAATTTCTAAGTCTCATAAATGTTAAAATTTGGTAAGGTTACCTTGCAAAACCCATTTGTTTGTGGTGCAGGTGCACCCAAGCACATGAAGGCTTCAAATATGGGTCAATATGTCAAGTAGTGATGTTAGAGTATTTTTGTTTTATATATGGTATATTTTAACTCAATAAGGTATAATAAGACCACTCTCTACTATGTATTAGGTTGATTTATGGGTCAATTGGGTAAAAGAGTCAAAAGTGCAAAAATATGTAAAATTGCAAATTACCCAAAAGTTACAAAATGCTCTATTTTAGGATTTTCAAGGTCAAAGGTAGTTAAATGTTTGTAATGAAATTTTAGTGGTTTAGTGGAGTGCAAGAAGTGAAATAAGGTCATTTTAAGACCATTTAAGGTTGCTAGTGGGTCCATTTTATCAGTTTTGAAAAGTTGCTAAAAATAGGTGCATTATGGCAATTTTGCATGTAAAGGAGAATAGATGCTTCTCCATTCGAATCCTTGCATGTAATTGATGTAGAAATGTGGGAAAAATGTTAAAAATTCCTTGTAAAATTTTTGAAAGCATGTTTGTAAAGAAGAGTTAATGAAAAATTGAGATTCTTATATGCCAAAAACTCATTGTTACACAAAAATTTCTGATTTTTGCTTCATTTTCTGTAGTTGCAGGCCTTGGTACAAATTTGTACAAGATATTTTTGCTCTTTTTTTTTTGTAACAGGTTTGGGATGGATATATCTTAAAATTGGAGGTGGTTTGATCAAATTTCATTAAGAAACAAAGAAATTACAAGCAATTTACTAATTGCAGGTTTGATTTTCTGAATTAGAGGGTTTGAGAGTGTGATATGAAGAACTAGGTCATTCCACCTATTGTAATTGTTGTATCTCTATGGAATGAGAATATTTAGGTCTGAATAGGTGTTATAATTCTTAGAGATAGCAGGGGAAGGTCGTTTTAGGTTATGGGCATAAAGTCAAGTTGCAAAATTGAGTGATTTTTGAGTGAAAAAGAATGAAAAATAGAGGTTTAAGGTTGCAAAAGTGTGTGAAACTTAGGGAAAGAAATTTATGAAGGTGAATTAGGTGTTTTCAAACCTATTTAGGCATGTTTTATTTATTTTCCAGGAGTTTTGAGGCCTAGAACATAGATTTTCAAGAAACCCTCCTTGGAAGGGCATAAAAAGAGAGATTTTGCAATTAGGTGTTTTTGAAAGTGTTTCTTTGTCAAGTAAAGGTGTATTATGTGGTTTTTAGACCTGGTGAGTTTATTACCAGTATAAAATTAGACATGCAAAAAGTTTCGAGGGTAGGTCCTTTGTAAAAGTGGCCTAGGACAGCGGTGAAGTCTAGGTTTGAAGAGGTTGGTCCAAAGTGACCATATCTAGTTTTGAGTTATGTTTTATAAGGGCCAAATGGGTCCTATAATATGGTTTTATTTTTAGGATAGTCTATTTGTTGTTAAAGATATACCCGATTTCACCTATATGGACTATTACAAGAGTTAAGTCTGTGAATGCAAGATCTTGTAAATCTGATGAAACAAAGTTTTCTGAGAGTTTTATTAGTGTAAGCCTGTCAAGAATAGGTTGATTAAAGTGTTTTTAGGTCAAAGGTTTGATTCCCTCAAGTGGAACTGAGTTTGGTTGGTTGAAGGCCTCCCCTGCATTACATCAATTTGCACCAATCTATAGAGCATTCAATCATTTGTCTTTTCCCAAGCTTTCATCCTTATTTTTGATCTAGTTTTACTTATTCAAAACCTAATCTCAGTCTTTGATGTTTTCAAAAAAATCAAATAAAAACTAAGTTGAAAGACAAAAGCACAATTATAAAAAGTTTGGGTACTCCAATTATCTTACAAAAACAAAGTACCCAGCCTCAATGTTGTGGTAAACCTAGAACCTTTTGACTTAATTCAAACTTAAAGTTATGATTTTTATATTTTTACAATTCATTTTCTGCCTTGAAATTCCAGACTCACAAATCACTTAAGATTGTATCCTGGACATGCCATAAACTTCAATTTTTACTTGGATAGTTTTTTACTCATAATCCAATAACTTTTTTTTGTTAACAAGAACTTTATAAATGTAACTAGTCATGATGAGAAAATATTTTAAAAAATATTTAATATTCAATTCATAATTTGTATTTCCAACTTGATTTTAATTGGTCTAGATTTCCCCACCCCTTAATGCACATGAATTAAAAGAGCTCATGTTTGCAATCCTTATCCATCACTCATCTTGATGTTGTGTCAAAAGAGTGGCTCAAAAAATTAATTAAATCTTCTTCCATAACTATATTGAAACACATCTCAACCTTCATATTTTTTATTTTGATTTTAAGACTCAAATATAACTGAAACAACTAAAGACTCAAAGAGAAAACCTTTCACATGAGAAAACCTGATCCTCAGATGCAACTCAACCTTCATACATGTTTGTTTTGATTTTAAGACTCAAAAGTCAAATATCACAAAAACAAGTAAACAACTAAAGACTCAAATCTTATTAGTAGGGGCACTTTCAAGTTTTACTTTCATAACATAGCCAATGCAGAAGAAAGAAATACAAAAAGGCAACTTAAAGGGATATGAAAGTACAAGTTACATGAGTAACAACCATGAAATAAAGAAAAAAAAAAACTATATTAGTTGAACTCAAAAATAGATTATAAGTCAGAGACGAAAAACCTTTAAATGTTATTTATCTAGTGGTTTACATAAGTTGTCTATATTTATAAGTCAGACAACTTGTAAAATGTATAATTGTTGGCATGGGAATGAAATTCGATTGTTGTTGACGTTTGTTATTCTCATGGACAGGTATTGAGGCACTTGCATGAGCGATAAAGCTTGTTTGGATAGGACCTGGAGACTTTGAAAAGGTGGGCAAGGAATTCAGAGTTTGTTGCAACAAATTTGAAGTCAGTGAGGCCCTTTGCAGTGAATTTAGAGGTAATTCAAAACCCTCATTGCCGAAAGTAAGTTAATAGGAAACACATGCATATTCCATTCTCAGTAGGTAAAATTCAAATGAATGTAAGATAGATCTCAAAACAATGACTCATTATATCCTCTTCTTTCTATTATGGTTTATACTAAAAGTGACACTAACTCATTTGACTGCAAAATCCAATGAAAATGTTCGACAAAATATGTATAATTTGATGTATCGTCGGGTGCTTGTAAAATTTGATGTGTAATTTTCAACTTTTTAAAAGTTTATCCCAACATTCGTGAAATTTTGACGAACTTTCGGCGAAATTCGACTATCAGTTTCATCAAAATTTTGACAAACATGAAAAATAAGAAAAAAATTAAATTGTAACATAAAGAAAAGTGAGTTCGCTTGATTTATTGCGACAGTTGTTTTGCTCTACTTGAGACAATTTGTGGAGAACTAAGGACGATTTTCTTGGGAAAAATCAGAAAAATTCAAGAAGATATCGCCAGGTTGAGGGTAGTCATTGTCTTTTGCAAAATTCAGTTGTGAAGTCAAATTTGTAGTTCCAGGTTTGAAAATAATATTTTAAAGCAACATCTCATCGATTTCATTTTTAGAGGTTTAGGGTTTTGAGAATTTCATGTCCAGATTTTGTTGTGTGGAATCACCATAAGATCACAACCAAGGAACAAATTCTTGTGACTGTAATTATGTGATCCATAACTCTATTGGTCATGTGACACAATTGTGCTATAACAAATACAAGATGCATTCATGTGTGACCCAATTTTAATGTGGCTACGTGTGATAGAAATGGAGGAACTCATATAATGTAGTTAATTCAGGTTGTATAATGTAGGTGTCAATCATCATTGGGTGCATTCAAGTTGTCTCGAGTTTAACAGGTTAGGATGTAATTATAGCATAATCGAAGAGTGATTACCTCTTGCTGCAATAAAGAGCCTATAACTCTGGTTGATATGCAGAGTGGTTGTGTTATATCAATTATGTAGTGCATTCAAGCACAACCCATGTTTAATGGGCTATTCTAGAGAGTGATCAAGATTTTCTAAACTTTATGAATGTTACTTAAAAGTGTATAGCTTAAACTACAAACCAAGTTTGTTACATACTTGAATGCAATCTTGGGTTACTGCAAACTATAATAATGTGATATGCTAATAACCATTATGGAAAGTATTAAAGCAAGACCCATGCTATATAGGATACATTTCTCTGATTAGGTTTACATACCTTAATGATCAAACACAAGCGTCCCACACACTCTAGGATACAATCCAAAATCATACCACAACTTTGTTAAGACAACTAATTTTCTGACCCAAGATTTAAGGTTATTTTTTAATACCAACATAAGCATTGGTAAGAGCATGATTAGGGTACAAACCCTAGGCCTCCGTAGAAACATAAATAATAACTCTAGTAGATTAGTGAGGTTGCAATACCAGAAAGATTGAGACATTGTAGCTAATAACAAAATCTTGCAATCTAAAGATTGTAGCCAATAACAAGCACACTATGTAGCTTAGTGACATTTGTAAATGAAATCTATGGTAAGAAGAATAATAGTCACTTGAGATGTGACAGTCAAAAAGAGGCTGAGTAGTGACAAGATAATAAAGC
Organism: Sequoia sempervirens; assembly: GCA_007258455.2. Taxonomy (NCBI): domain Eukaryota; kingdom Viridiplantae; phylum Streptophyta; class Pinopsida; order Cupressales; family Cupressaceae; genus Sequoia; species Sequoia sempervirens. The sequence goes on from VDFB02026320.1 coordinate 177,135,621, forward strand.
TCAAACCTTGCATAGTAAAGTGGAGATTTTAATAGTGAGTTTCCTTACCCCTTTGCTGACCTTAAGGGTTTTTCAAATGCTTTTGGTAGTGTTAGACAAGGCAAATACAATCAATGAATGACTGTCCAAATGAAGTAACAATGGTAATCATAGGTCCAATGTTTCTTCTTAGCCATTAATGCATAATGGAGGTAGTGGATTGCATGTTTGAGTAGTATTTTGAGACTCATCAAAGATGGGAGAATAGTAAATAATACCTTGTGGACTGTAAAGTAGTGTCAATAAGGTTGAAGGATCTTAAGATCTACAATATCATGAAACAATGAGTCCCCTGTAGTAAGTAGGTAGTCTATAGGGCATAGTTTGATTTTATAGAAGGATGCTCATGAAAAGAATCTTCAAGTGATAGTGAGTGAGCTATTTGAGATTGCAACTGAGGGTGCAATACCTAGTCTTAAAGGAAGTTAGCAAAGCAGTAAATGTGCAAGAAAATCAAATCGTACATAGAAAACAATTCACAATGTTATCTTGCATAATTCCTTGAGTTTGAAGACAAAAATCTCATTGTATCTTGATGAAAGTGGTGACCTTAATGGTCAATCATTGACAACCATGATTTTAAAACATGCTATTGTGCTTATGGAGGCAATATTTTAAGCAAGGCATTGAGTGGTGGTTTGGAACAATGGCAGGTATGAAGGACTTGCTTTATATGCATACTATGTAGTCTAGCTTAAGACACCGTTCTTAGAAGAGATTGAAGGTGGATTATGGAACTCAAGGGTTACCATGAAAAGGATTAAAGAAAAAATTGAGATCTATTTAAAAGCCGCGGTCATGAAGATATTAAAGATGTCACATGCAAAACCCTAGTAGCTGGAGTAATGAATACAGTGCCAAAGAGGATAGTGTGTTGGGGCAGATTTAGGAGATCTCCACATTATCTAATTACAGGGAAATACATCATTTATTTATTTTTTTAATTAAAATAAATCATTCTAAACCCTATATAGGATACATTGATACTTCAAAAGCCTCTGAAGGAATTTGAGATTATGCAAATATATGTCAAGTGAATACCTAGATTACAAATAGTAGCGGGAACAATGTAAGATTTGTTGAGCAGAGCAGGAATGAGATAAGCAACAATGAATCCTATGCCTCCTTTCACGCACATCTGCTCACCATTCTTTGTCATTCTTTACATAAACACTTCTCCATTTTGGTGGTCTATGCTTGAAAATAATGTTTTGACGAAGGTTTTAGAGTATGTTTATTAAAATGAAAACTCCATTCTGGTGGGCTACGCTTGAAAATAAGATTTTGACAAAAGTTTTAGGGTATGCTTATTAAAGTTTTAGAGAATTTTGGCGGGCTATATTCTTGATTCATTAAATGATTTATTCAAATGGATTGTGACTAAATAAATGACTAACTATTTATTCATTTTTATTTGTGTGACTAAATAATTTTTAATCAATGACCAAACTAGTAATTTATTTACTCATTTATAGCTGAATTGCAAAAAATAAGCATAATTTAGTCATTTTTAGTTGTTGTGACTAAAATTTTTAGTCACCTAGTCATTTATTTTCCAAATTATACTAGTGTGTGCTTCCTTGTGTGATTAGGGCTCTCTCAATGTTGAGGGCCCTAGGGATAAGCTCGTCATAAGAAGTGACACATTGCATCTTTAACTAAAAGGATAAATCTATATTGACATTAACAATGATGATTCCGACTTGTTGCTCCTTAGGAATGGGTCACTTGCTCTTACTAGCTCACTACCTCCATCGTTGTAGGAAGTTTGTGATCAAGTTCAATATTCTGATTTCAGAAGTCTTTTCAGTTAGAAGTCATAGTAAAATCAGAATTTAATAAGTTTTGGAATTAGTATTTAAAAGTGTTTTTTGGGGTCATTAACTTCAGACTATCTTCTCTTTTGTAGGGGTGGTTGCATGCCAAATATTTTTAGTGTAAAATATCAGAATTATTAGATTTTGTTACCTGTCTAGGAATAAAAATTATTAGAGTGTGAGTTTCATATTTTTTGAAGATCTAAATAGTCAAGCTTGGTAAAGAAAAATCATGTCAGATAATATTAGTCCAGAACAAAATGAAGAGACACTTGATAGATTGTGGGCTAGATTGAAAAGAAAGGGTGATGGGAAATGTTATTGTCCTTGCAATAATTGGAATGGCTTAAAGACGAGACAAATTTTAATCACAACAGCTGAGAAAAATTGTAGGCAACATGGTCACATTGAAGGGGGGCATGATTATTGTCCATTGGTAAGTTGTTCATTATATGTGTTTATATTGATTGAATTTGTAAATGTTTATATCATTTTAACATTATATATATAATCACTTGATCATGATCATGGTTTATTTGTGTCTATCATTATTATAAAGGTGGGGCACCCTAGGGTAGATGATATGGATTATCACGACCCTAAGAATGTGGGTTTTCAAGTGGACGAACATGGAGCTGTGAATATCAAAGTTGAAGTTAATGATCCTATGGAAGAAGATGATCATGCACAAGAAAACACAGTTGAAGATGATGGTACAAATACATTGATCCATGACACATTTAGTGGTAGAGCTGATCATGATGATCGATATGACTTTGATGATGTTCATGATTTACTTGTACTTGAGAAGGCATACAAGCCCCTTTATGAAGGCTCCCAAACAACTCTTCTCTCTGCTGTATTGTTGCTATTGAATTTGAAGGTTATGAATGGTTTATCAAACATAGCAATCTCATGGATGTTAAGGTATGTCATATATGTCATATTTTTTCATCTATTTTAATTGTTGTTAGTTCATCACTAGTAAATAAAGGATGAAATATGTACCATTAATATTCTTTGTATTAGCAAATTATTTTTTGTTGTAGATTGATTAGTGAATTTTTGTTACCACTATCAAATATTTTACCTCGCTCATACCAAGATTTATCTGCCATTATGAAAGATATCGTAATGGAGTATCAAGCAATAGATGTATGTCCCAATGATCATATTATATATCATAAACAACATAAATTTGCAACAGAATGCCTAGAATGCCATATCAATAGATATCAAACAGATCAACTAACAAAAAAGGTGCTTTGCAAGGTTCTTCGTTATATTCACATTATTCCATGTTTGCGATGATTATTTAGGTGTGAAAGCTTAGTGCAATTTATAGATTACCATGCACGGAATAGAAGTGGAGATGACATTCTTTGAATTCCTACAGATGGTTCTGCATTTAGGGACATGGAGGAAAAATTGCCACACTTTAAAGAAGAACCTCGTAATCTCAGGCTTTCATTGGGAGCGGACGTTGTCAATCCATTTGGAGAGCTGAGATCTATTTACTCGGTGTGGCCTATTTTTGTTATCAACAATAACATTCCTCCATGGATGTCAATAAAGAGGGAGCACATAATGTTGTCAATGATTGTTCTAGGTATTTGTTTACATCAATTTTATTTAACGTAGTAGCATCTCATTTGTTTTATTTGTTGCATAATAACTTATATTTTTTTCATTCAATAGTCATGTACGCTAATTTATATATATTGCAATAAAATAGTTATAATAATTATGTAATGTTTATGCTCATTATTCAACTAGGTAAGTACCAAGTTAAAGATATGAATGTATATATCGAGCCTCTTATCGACGAGTTACTAAAGTTATGGAATGGCATCACTATGTATGACGTCTCTAGACCAATAAGACAAAGACAATTTCAATTCCATGCAATGCTTGTATGGACAATTCATGATGCCCTAGGGCTAACACATTTTTGTGGTATGTTATAACGTTCAATTGCACTTTAACAATATTTAATTTGATGAAGTAGATATCATGCATATTTTTAAAATAATCTATTCATTATATATAATTATAAAATTGACATATTTAATCCAATTATATATGATCTTGCAGGTCTTCAAACAAAGGGAAAATTTGCATGTCCAATTTGTGGTCCAAAGATGAAATCTCATCGTTCAACAAGTTTAGGAAAGCAGGTGTTTGATGAGTATAGGCACTTCTTCCATAGAAATCATAAGTATCGAACTACTGAAAAACATCTTTTCAATGGGAAAGAGGAGACTACATCAAAACCACGAAGAATGACACCTCGCCTATGGAAGTTGGAATATAATAGAATTAATCATCAAGGTTATAAATTGGATCAAATTGTTTATCTATCATATATGATATGTTTTGAATTTATATTTTTATATTGTGTTGTGTTTACTCATGTTGTAATTGACAATGATTGTTGTTGTTAATTTGTTTAACTAATATGCTTCATGAAGGTCATCAAGGCATTAATGGCCGACTTCCACAGGGACTGAAAAGTTATCCCAGACAATTTAGTAGGTTGCCCTACTATGAGCAGCTACAAATTGTGCATTTGTTTGATACAATGCATATTAGAAAGAATATAATAGAAATGTTATGAAAAATATTGGATGGAAGGCATGACAAAGAAAAAATTATCAAAATTTGTAGTGACATTGAAGAAGCCAATCATGCAATGAAAAATGTCATTCAATTAAATAGCGATGGAGACCAAATTAATATAAGTGCCCTTCCTTGGTTATTAACAGAGCAACAAAACAATGCTATAAAAGAAGTCATACAAAAAATTCAATTTTCCATGGGATTTTCTGCAAACGTAAACAATATAATAACAAAGAAAGGTGAATTTGGGTCAGGGATGAAAACACATGATTGACATACTTTCATTAAGGTAATTATTCTGGTATATTATATACACTTGTAAAATGCATGTAATTTTCAGTGTATTGTGTTTACTACTTTTGAAAAAATAATGAAAAGATCATTTTATAATTGTTGCAATACGTTTTACCTCTATCTCTCCCAGACAACTTTGACAACAATGTCAAACAAGTTATATATGATCTTGGAAAATACATGAGGTAAGTAGTGATATTTGTTCAATTCGTTGTATACATCTTATAATTTTCATTTGTTTTACTTGTTATGTAATATATTGTATATTTTTGTTAAATCTTGTTAATATATTTGCGCCTTGAATCACTTATAGATGGTTGTCATCTAAAGAAATCCATAAAGAAGATATAAATTATTGGAAGAGAAAAATTTCTTGTCTAATGTGTGAAATGCAAAAGTGTCTACCTTCGACATTTTTCAATGCACAAGAACACTATCTGTAATCAAAGGAAAATCAGAATTGTTAGATGGTTAGATCAAATAACATTCAAATCCATTGAAATAACGAAGTACAAAGGAAATCAAATGAAAATGAAGGGAACAATGTTACCAGAAATCTTCATCTTCCATGGTTGACCTTCGTTACACCTTCTAGTTTGCAGCAAGTCAATGAGGCCCTCAAATTTTGAATTGAGCAACCTAAAGTAATGTCTAAGTCCTATGCAAATGTTGAAGGATTTGATAGAATAATGCCTATGTCTATGACAATATGAAAACAATACTAAAATGACTATAATGCCTAAATTCGAAAATGAAGTTGTCAGATCCCGAAATTATGAGTAAAATTGTCTTTTATAGAAAACACAATTTTGAGTGGACGGATGAGATTACATTCTAAGAAAGACCTAGAACGAGAGGTCCAGATTAAATCTGAGAATCCCTAATTAGGGTTAGGGAGAAATCCTTAATTGAACGGTCAAAATAATATCTCAGATAATTGGATCGACGGTGGAGAATAAATAAGGAAATTAATTAAAGAAATAAAGATTTTCAAAAAATCAAGAAGATAAGATTGCCTGATTTGTGAGATTCGAAAAATCAAGAAGATAAGATTTGGACTGAAGATCAGATTTGGAAAATCAAGAATCTGCCCGATTACTTGATTTTTAGAAGATTAGTTACTAATTTGAATTAAATTAATTCAAATTATGGACTTTATGAGACAATAAATAATCTTTTTCAGATTATTTACCAAAATAGACTGACAGTTAGGATTGACATGACATTTTAAATAATTTAATTTATTTAAAATGAGAGGAATATTAATTGACAATTAAATAATTAAATTTAATTATTTAATTTAGGAGATAAGACCAATTAATTAAATAAATTAATCAATTTATTTAATTAAGACAATCAGTGACGTATTAAATAAATAAATGTAATTCATTTATTTAATAATCAATAAGAATTAAATGCAGAAGGGAATTAAATAAATTAAGAAATTTATTTAATTAAAGAAAGACTTAGACAGTTAATGACGTATTTAATAAATAAATAAAAATCTATTTATTTAATAATCATGAAGAATAACTGACATGAATTAATTAAATAATTATGAATTATTTAATCAATAGTTCAATGTGGACCAAAGACATAATTAAATGTCTTAATTATGCTAGGACGAAAGTGGTAAAAATGAAGCTTGCAGGCCTAGGTCATTTTTAGGTGTCTACATTTTGCCCCTCTTTGTCATAATGTCGCTTATCGCATTGTGACAAAGAAAATAAGTCAAAAAATGCCCCAGTGCAAAATAAAATGAGGAAGAATGATGAGGAGGGTATCGGTATGCCCCCTCGAGAGGAAAGACAGGTTCCAAGAACATGGGTGTGCTCTCGAAATGGATGAGAAGACTAGAATATGAAGAGACAAAAGAATGTTAGTGAAAATGATATGGATGATGATATGGATGCAATGCCTATATGAGATGAGAGAGAGAAGATGACAAGACGAAAAGATATGCATGTTAGTTCCTAGACCAAATCCTTCAAACCTTACCATAGGACTTTTAATATTTATTGCTCTTAATCATCATTGGGCAGATTGTTGTGATGGCCAAGAAACACCATGATATGACATAGATCAAGGTGTGCACGGTCGTACCATCACATAAGACAAGCAGTCACAGACAAGGAAGATCATGACTCATACCAAGAGCGTTACTGCCCCAGTCTTTGTCATAATCAACCACAAATAGAAAAAGACAAAAAGGACAAGTCATGAAACGTCGTTGCTCCTCTAAATCTTGTTGCCAGGACATCCTTGAGGAACTAGCAACATGACTGTTAGAAAGAAATAAGATAAACCCATTATCATGATACGTCGCTGCTTTTCTAAATCCTTTTGTCAGGATCTCGCTGAGAAACTAGTAACATGAGTGTCAAAAGACAAGACAAATGTCATGATACATCGCTGCTTCTCTAAATCCTGCTTAGTGGGATCTCGCTGAAAAACTAATAACATGATAAAAAGCCAAAAATGAATGCCAAGTATTTTCCAAGTGTGTCTAGATGTCAAGTTTTAATGATGTCGAGATGATGAATGCCAAAGGTTGCCATATTCAGGAAGGACATCCTGAATAATGTCGATGTCTAGGAAGGACACATCCTAAAACACCAATGTCAAAGTTTTGTTCTTCAGAAGGACACATCTGAAAGAACGTTGTTGTTGAGAGGAATGATCCTTAAGTGTCAGAAAGGATCCCTCGAAAATGCCATATGATAGGGACGATGCCTAGGAAGGACACATTCTAAGGCACCAATGTCAAAGTTTTGTTCTTCAGAAGGACACATCTGAAAGAACGTTGTTGTCGAGAGGAATGATCCTTAAGTGTTAGAAAGGATCCCTCGAAAGTGTCATATGACAATGCCAATTCTTAGGAAGGACACATACTAAGACATAAATGACAGAGGTTATTCTTCAGAAGGACCCATCTGAAAGGTAACCAAGAGTTGATAGTTTGACTGGTTGCGATAATTTGACTTGTTTTGACTAAATTTGACTTGTTTTGACTGAGTTTGACTTGTGTTGGCCATATGTCGATATTGTCATGATGATATGTGCCGATGAGATTGTCTTGCTGTGATAATGATTGTCATGATGAGTTTTGTTCGTTTGGAAAAGATTCATGTTGTCTTGAAGACTTTTTGATGTGTGTGCCAGTGTAGTGCCATGAACCCTAATGGACTGACCTAGTGCGGCTTCGGGGGCTCATCGATAGATGACCTTGCCCACATCATACACTCAGAGACCTCGTAGTTCGACACGACCAATGACTTTGTCTTGATGACCAAAGATTGCATCATGTTTATTTTGACAAACCTAAAGGACTAACCTAATGTCTCGGGGACTCAAGTATGAGTCTTGCCTACGTAGCAAATGCGCAGAGACAACGTAGTTCAGACAATGACATGGACTAACTGACATGACTGACTTTGACTCCATTTTTATGATTTTGACATTGATTTGGATATTTTTTGTGTTTTTCTTCAAGACGTTTTATGATTTTTAGGTCTTTTTTAAGGACTTTTATGATGTTTTTGTCTTTTTTTCAGGACTTTTATGATGTTTTTGTTTTTTTTCAGGACTTTTTGAGATTTTTTTTTGTCTTTTTGTCGTTTTATGATTTTTTTAGATTTTGACATTTAAGAGGATCGTGACAAATGCAAATAATTGATGCCTACACATGAGAATCCAAGGACAAACATGATTGTGCCCCTAGTCAAGCTAAATACCAATTGATAGGTGATGACAACGTTGTTTGACGTGGGAAGGATGCATCCCAAAACAACGTGAGGACGATGACGATAATGTGACAAAAATATGGAGGTCTACAGCTGGGCCAGGAACGAAGTCAAGTAATGTTTTGGATAATGTGCTTGTATGAATTGGACTCGTTGCATTTTGGAATGACTTGGTTAGGGCTAGATGGGATGATGGAGTTTCCTTAGACCGTTTGACAAGGGAAAGCCAAGATAGGTGACATACATGAAAGGATGAGAGGTGGCCTTGGTAAAAGATGAGAGACATGAGACTAAGGGAATGTTATATGATTTTCAAGGACTATGCCATATAAGGACAATAAGACTATGATGGTCGATAACATGATGTTTCGTGAATTGTGTATGACCGAAGGATAGACATGTCAAGAGTTTTCCCAAAGCATGATTTATGTGTGTCAGTTTTATGTCAAGACCAAGGTAGGTGGGAAAATGGACGGAAATGATAGGGCTTAGATGGGCGTAAATGTCATAAGAAAGGCATGGGAAATGAGACGACTTGCCCCCAAGTGTAAAAACTCACATAAATGATTTATTTTATACATGATGCCTGTTTGCCAGGTTTTCATCATAGTACTTATCCAAGGCGCCTATTTGCCAGGTTTTCACCATTGGATGAAATTTTTCTCTTTACTGTTTTCTTGACTTTTTGATATATATATATATTTTTGTGTCACCAAGATGCCTGTTTGTCAGGTTTTCATTAGGGTGACGATTTTCTTACATTATTCAATTTTTTTTTTTTGTATTTCTGATATTTAGATAGCCTGGATGCTTTAGATAACCACTGACTGTTCTGAATCCACTAACGATGCCGATGTAGAGACTGGTGCCATGATATGCCAATAATGACCTTGCTGAAGGAGTTGTCTTGTCAGGATTGTAGCACTTGTATACAATTGATCAATGTCATTGTGATCCTTTCTGATACTAGTGTTGGCCTTATCAAAATACGCACATCGCAATAGAGTGCCATGAGAGTCAGTGTGGTAAAGAGTTGCTGCCAAGATGTGACAGATTTGTGACATAGGATTATGACAAATGATGGTAGATGTGGAAAGGTTGTTTGGACGTTTGGATGAATGACTTTTTATTTTCCAAACTTGGGATGGTGTATGACGAATTTTGGAGGGATGGTGTTTGGAACCAACACTTTTATATGCCTTGATTGATGACCATTTTGAAGGAGGTGGACATGCGTTATATGTGGGAGTCCTCTTGTCTTGTGGCTCCACATTGTAATTGACTTTTGTATTTGACTTGATGTCTTTGTTTGATCCATCTTTCTTTGGGATCCATTTTAATTTCATTTGTCCACTTGTCCTTTTGTTTGATTCAATGGACTTTGACATTTAATTTTGATCTTTTGATTTGTAAGACTTTTGTTTTTGTTGGTCCCAAAGGGGAGGTTGGTTCATAATAGAATGATGGTTTATGGTGTGGGTGGAGGGGGTGTTGGCAACAATCTTATGACAAGGATTTCTCATGGATTCCATTTTCATGATTGTATCTGACTAGGTTGCCCCCAGTATCGAGGAGGTACTACTGACATTATTTGATTTGTTGTCTGAAGAATAACCAAGACCTTGATGTCTGTAATTTTCCTGAAGTTGTATTGATTCTAGAATGCCTTGATATTGCATGCTTTGACAAATTTTGTTGGCGATGGGGTATTTATTGTTTTGAAAGCAAGATGCTAACCCATCATGATGTCTATGGACACTGTCACTTGTAATATTTTCATCTGCGAGAAAGCCTGCTCTGACAAAGATAGATGACCCTAAGTGATAAAGTGTCTTAGCTTCATTGTCTTGTTGGACATATTCCTGACTGATATCTTTGGCCTGATCTTGTGACATGTTAGGTTCAGCCGATTCTGTTGGTGCTTCCAAAGAAATGTCGAAGCCATCATTATGGTCAGTGTCATAGAGTCCAATAAATTCAGCTATAGCTTGATCATTTTCAAATATGTCTATATTGGAATACTCTTGTGCTTGAGGAATATCGTCTATGTGTGTAATGGAGGCAAGTGTCTCATTTTGTAAATTGTCAATAGTCGAGGCCTGTATAGGATTGGAAAGTGTTTGATCATGAATGGCGTAAAGGTCAAGGAGTAGATCGTTTTAGATTTCTTGGTCAATGGTAGGGTCTTGGTCAAGGATGGGGTTGTCATGGATTTGGACTTCTTGATCAATAGTAGGGTCTTGGTCAAAGATGGGGTTGTCGTGGATGATACAATCAAAAATAGGGTCATGGGATAGACTACCTTGTTCTTGACATGAGGGTGACGTGATAATGTCATGCTTTGGGCTTTCATTTTGACATGCATCCTCAAATTTATTAAATGGGATTTGACTTTGGACTATGATAAAATTTTCATGACTAGATGTGGCTTGTGAGGGGGTGACTTGAAAATGATTAATGGATGAAGGAGTAGGATAGGACGTGGGGACTTGGATGGGACTAGTATGTGAAGGACTAGGATATGACATGGGTACTTGCATTGGACTAGTATGTGAAGGAAAAGGGTAGGACATGGAGTCTTGGACTTGATTAATTATTGAAGGACAAGGATATGGCATAGAGACTTCAACTGGATTGGTGTAAGGTTGATTGAAATAGGACATGGAGATTTGGACCGGATCGGTATGGTATGATGTGGGGACTTGATATGAGTTGGTAGATGGTTGATAAGGGAGGTAGACTTAGACGTGATTAATAGGTGAAGGACTAGCATATGATGTGGAGGTTTGGAATGGACTAGTTGATAGTTGGCTTCCCTTGTCAAAGTTAGGATAAGGGTGATAAGTGGATGTTTGTTGTAAATTAATGGAAGGATTTATATTAAGTGATTGTTGATTGTGAGGGTAGACAGATGGTGGCAAAGTATTTATGTCAAAGCCTTGTGGTAACTTAGCCCCTTCATCCAAAAGTATGGCTAGATACCTTTGAGGGTGACGTAAGACTAATTTTTTTACAAAGAAGAATATATCAGGATTTTGCTTTGCAACTTCTATGTCTTTGAAATATACTCGTCCATTTTGGTCTCTTTCTATGAATGGATCAAAAATGTTTTGTGATGGAGATGGCATGTTCATGGAAGATTGCACGTTCATGTTGTGAAATGGGTCAGAAAAGATCCAATATTTGTTCGTGTCATAAGTGTTATTGTCGATGTTGGGATAAGAATCTTGTCCAAAGTTTGTCATTTGTCGTTGTTGTCTTTGAAGCCTAGTCTCAACCGTAAAAGAGATTTTCTCAAATGAGAATGATGAGAATGCAACTAAATGCAAGGATGACACTAGCCTATGTTTTTTTGGATTTTTTGGATAAAGGATGACAATGCAAGATAATAATGACGTTTTCCTAAGAAAATGATTAATGCAAAATGACAAGGTTGTCAAGGCCAATATGAGGACTAAGATGATGTTTGACTAAGGACTTAATGTTATAAATGTCATGTCTAGGTTCAAAATGATGACTAAGATGAACAATGCAAAGTCTAAGTTCAAAATGGGGACTGAGATTGTTTTTTTTTTTTGATGTTTTGCTCAAAAGTTTGATTTGTCCAATGTCGATTGTTTGTGTCCAGATTTGTGTATTTTGTGTATATTGTTTGAAAATCTAGAAAACACTTGACAAGCATGATGTTTTGGTGTAAGCAATCACACATGAAACAAGTACAATCCTAAAAGGCCAAAAGGCCAAGGGTTTGTATACTTGGTATAGCCCACCGATATACCCCGGATTGGTGATAAACATTTTTCTTTCTCGAGAGCGGATAGCTTAGAATTTTGGTGGCATTGGCTGCCCTCCACGACTCATTAACGTCATTCGAGCACACCAAATTCAGATTCTTTAGGTAGTGACATCCCAAGAATTGCTATCTCTACTCAAGGGGATCAGTAGTGAGTGTCTTAAGGCATGATACTGTACCCTGCACTATACCAAGCAACGACCAATATAACGGTTGGACACTAAGACAAGAGGTTTTTAATTCGGGCATTCCGTTCGTGGGGCGAGATCCATGCAGCGAGAGTCCCCTTTCAGATCCATCTCGTCGGAACCACGCTCGTGATTCTTGGGCTTTCCCCAAGAACCCACTTTTATATACCGGCTGGAAGTCCTTCGGTGTCAGGGTGCTACCGGTCTGAGTCGTCCTGGGGTGAGTACTTTTTCCCACCAAAACAGACCCAAGTTCTAGAGTCAGTAACCGTTTCTCTTACACCCAGGATCGTACGAATGCGCAAGGGGAGAGGATACTCCGATATACCGAATCGTGAAGGGTAATTAACAAATAAAGACGGGTCTAATTTTCTGATCACAAGGTTTTCACCAAGTGAGAGCATACTCACCTACCATCCCACAACCACAATCAAGCATAAAAGACATGAATTCATTTTATAAGCACCAAAATCAAATGTTTGCTAATCTAAGAAAAATAAGCACAAAGTTTGTTTATCTTGTCTTCGACATTCGAATCTGCAAACAATGAATTAGTAATCTCTTTAATCAATGGTCTTCGACACACGAATGGGGATCGCCACATGCTACAAGAGAAGATTAGTAACACAAAAATAAATAAATAAATAAATAAATAAAATATTAATGACAGCAGCAAATTAAAACAGCGATAACTTGCTCAAAATTTAACAAAATTTTAAGTGGTAAATATCCATGGAAAGCTAAATGATAAACCTTCAAAACCCAGAAATTTTTTTCCACGATTCTACACAAAAAAAATGTTATAGACAAAAGAAAAACGCGGGTTTAAAAATTAAATTGAAAAAAAATACGATCACTAAAATGCCCATAACTTTCTCAAATCTCAACGAAATTTAAAACCGTTTGATGTTCTGGAAAGCTGAAAGCGAGACCTACAAAACCCAGAAACTGTTTGAAAATATTTTATTCGCCCATTTTTCTGTGCTCTAATAAAGGTGACGGGATTTCGTATGACGTCTTGGCTATAACCTGCAAAACAGTGAAAGCAAACAAGAACACACACAAATTTCTCTACAAAATGTCGGGTTCACCAATGTAATCAAAGGAAAATCAGAATTGTTAGATGGTTAGATCAAATAACATTCAAATCCATTGAAATAACGAAGTACAAAGGAAATCAAATGAAAATGAAGGGAACAATGTTACCAGAAATCTTCATCTTCCATGGTTGACCTTCGTTACATCTTCTAGTTTGCAGCAAGTCAATGAGGCCCTCAGATTTCGAATTGAACAACCTAAAGTAATGTCCAAGTCCTATGCAAATGTTGAAGGATTTGATAGAATAATGCCTATGTCTATGACAATATGAAAACAATACTAAAATGACTATAATGCCTAAATTCGAAAATAAAGTTGTCGGATCCCGAAATTATGAGCAAAATTGTCTTTTATAGAAAACACAATTTTGAGCAGACGGAAGAGATTAATTGATGACAAGAACCTAAAATGAAAGGACAAGATTTAATTTGACAATCCCTAATCAAGAAATAAAGATTTTCGAAAAATCAAGAAGATAAGATTGCCTGATTTGTGAGATTCGAAAAATCAAGAAGATAAGATTTGGACTGAAAATCAGATTTGGAAAATCAAGAATCTGCCCGATTACTTGATTTTTAGAAGATTAGTTACTAATTTGAATTAAATTAATTCAAATTATGGACTTTATGAGACAATAAATAATCTTTTTCAGATTATTTACCAAAATAGACTGACAGTTAGGGTTGACATGACATTTTAAATAATTTAATTTATTTAAAATGAGAGGAATATTAATTGACAATTAAATAATTAAATTTAATTATTTAATTTAGGAGATAAGACCAATTAATTAAATAAATTAATCAATTTATTTAATTAAGACAATCAGTGACGTATTAAATAAATAAATGTAATTCATTTTATTTAATAATCAATAAAATTAAATGCAGAAGGGGAATTAAATAAATTAAGAAATTTATTTAATTAAAGAAAGACAAACGAGTTAATGGCGTATTTAATAAATAAATAAAATCTATTTATTTAATAATCATGAAGAATAGCGACATGAATTAATTAAATAATTATGAATTATTTAATCAATAGTCGAATGTGGACCAAGGACATAATTAAATGTCTTAATTATGCTAGGACGAAAGTGGTAAAAAGAAGCTTGTAGGCCTAGGTCATTTTAGTGTCTACACACTATCGATACACCAAGTTGAGGAGATTGAATTGTGTGGACCTGTACACAAGGTCAATGTGGATGGTTGAGAGGCACTTGAAATTTTTGAAGGCTTTGGTTAGAAAAAGAGCACATCCTGAGGGTTCTATGGTGGAGGGATATATGGTATACCAAACCATGGTGTACATTAGTGAATATATCTTTCTAAGTTTGCAGCAAAGATCCATGTAGATCGCATTTGGGATCCCAAATCCATTAACAAATTCGAAGGGGAGTACTTGATGGGGAAAGGTAGATTGAGGAAAGTGAGAGATAATTATAAGATGGTCATGGAGATTAATTGGAATACATTTTACATATGGTTTTTATGTATATTGTACTTATTTAATTTTTAATCTTCAATATACATCAATTATAAATTAAGGTCGTATACTGTGGTATTTAACTAATTATACGTTGTTTGTGAATTTCAATTTTTTTGATACAGTTGGTTGAGAGTGGGATGCACTACATTTGTACGTTGCAAACAATCTTGATTGGATGACGTATGGATTGAATGATGTTAACAATCTGGTCGTGCATTAACATGGGAAGGTGTGGCTTCATTGGTTAAAGAAGCTCATCGTAATGGAGATTCCAATGTTACACAAAGGGAAATTGATTTAGCATATGGTTTAAGAGATAAACAGGTATGTATAAATATATTAATCACCCATATTATTTAATTATTTTCAATTATATTGATGTATATATATGTTGAGATTGTTTTCTTTGCATACATTCGGCCAAGAATAAATATGTTTATCAACTGGCGATATTGCAATAATTTTTACATGTTTGACATATTGCAGGTGAAACACCACAAGGCTATGTGGTGCAATGGTTGTAAATTTTGAATCAAAATGTTGGATGACATGAAGAAAACTTGTGATTCTAGTATAACTGCAGTCTTTCAGGTGACTAATGTTTCATCTACAAATGACATACATCTAGAAGTCTCAGAAAATTGATACTATGGAATTTTGAATGATATACTTGAGTGTGAATTTAAGTCTTTCAGATTAATTATGTTCGTCATCCTATGGTACAGGCTACGATTGAATGAAAATGATCCTGAGAGAACTGTTATTGAACATGATAATGGATTTACCATGGTTAATACAAGGTTGATCGAGCGAGCTGGAATTGATCCCTATATTCTTCCAAGCCAATGTGAGTAGGTATTTTACTCAGAGGTTCCAGGTAAACCAGGTTGGTCATTTGTTGTTAGAAATGATCCAAGAGGAAGGCCGGTAAATTATAATGTGGTGTGATAGGGAGGCTGGAGGAATCTTCACTGGTTCCTGCTCTAGGCCTTGCTTGCAGGACCTCCTAGGTGCTTTTCTGCTCCACCTTTACCTTTAGGGACTTATTCTAGTCTCAGTTCCCCTAGGTCTACTGGCCAACCACCCTATCTTTTCAAGTTTGCAACTACCAAGCCAAATCTTGGTACTATGACTCCATTCTTCCTTAGCCTTTAATGCATCCTAAAGACTAATCCTCCCTCAATACATAAATGGATCTTGCAGGGGTGAGGGAATGTTTTCCAAAGCTTCAAACCAATCTCCTAGGGTTCCTGAAACTTCACCTAGGCTCCATCTACCCATCGCTTGTATGTAATCTACTCCTAGGGTTTGGAAGGCTAGTAGCCTAGAGCCCCAATTAGGCCTCTTCCTCTAAGGAAATAGGTTGTTTCACAAAACTTTTCAAAAGACTTCCCAATCTTTCCTTGGGTTTCCTGATACCAAAGGCTAACTCTCAAACATTTTAGGGGTCTTGACCCATTACTGTCTGTACACCACCAGTTCCTAGAAATGAGGCTAAACCTAGGGTTTCAAGCAACTTCATGGATGTCAGCAAATAGTCTAATCCTGCACCCCACAAAGGAAATGTTGGGGACTCCTCCTGCCTATCTAACCTTGGTAGGACCTTCCTCTATCACCTCCAAAAGGAACTTCATCATAACCTTGTTTCCCTTGCAAGATATTCCATCTGCAACTCTTGATCTCCCTAGCCAGACTCTTCTTAGCTCGCCTAGGGCAAGATCATGCTAGCACTTCCTACAACAAAACAACTCCTAGATTCTAGCATATGTACAGGCATGTATTTAGGGCACATTTCCCAAAATGCCATACAATTTGTATGGTGGGAAGGTGCTCTAAGCCTCCATTTATTCAACACTGCTTGTTTCAGGCCAGTAAACACCAAGAAACCAAAATATTTACAGAACACAAGAAAACAATTGATTCAAGCTGCTAAATGCCACACACAAATTGATGTTAACCTAATCTACATCCTTCAATGTGAACAACAATAATATCAATTCATTTAAGCAATGTTTCCAAGCAAAAACCAGAAAAAAATATAGCAAAACGTTGTTTTTCTTCAACTTCCAGAAACACAGTCTGTACAATGAACTTCTAACCTTGCACAAAGGTTGAAGAAACCATTTAAATAGGCTTGTCAAAAAGTTAAGCTTCTTGGGTCAAGCCTTTATATGACCTAAAGAAGCAAAAATATAAAACCCCATGTGTTTTCAAACACTTTGACTAGATTGGTAAAGATGACAAGTTGGGGCTTCAAAACCCATTCATGATTGCCACCTCCCAATCCATTGATCATAGATAGACCAAGATTTATTAAAAACAACAAAAACCTAGCTAGATGGTCACAAAGGCCTCAAAAATAACACAAAAAAATTTTAAACTCCCTTCAAGACTCTAGGAAAACCCAAGTTTCCCAGGTGCTCTTGCACCATTCTCCCCCTCTCTGCCCAAACAACTAAGGAGAGGAAGGAGTGACCAATGATAGGTCAATACCAAAATTCTTGAATTGATCTTCTTGTATCCAAGTGGCTTCTGATTCTGGCTTGTTCTTCCACTTGATAAGGTGCTCCATGTACACCTTATGTTGTGTAGCTTTCTGCACTCTTGACTACAAGATCTTCTCTGCCCGAAGCTTGTATTGTTGAGGAAGGGTCACATTACTGATGTCCTTGAAGATTTCCTTGCTGTTCTGATCCTCATCATTGACTGATCCCTTGTACTTAATCAAATCAGAAACATTGAAAACTAGAGAGATGCCCAAGTCTGATGGTAATTCCACCTTATAGGAATTCTTGCCATATTTGGCCAATACCTTACATGGACCCACTCTTTTCATCTATAACTTGGTTTTCATTCCTTTGTGCAATCTAGATTTGTTGAGGTGGACCATAACATAGTCCCCAACTGCAAATTGTACATCCTTCCTTAACAAATCAACATTCTCCTTCAACCTTTGGGTTGTTGCTGTGACTATTTTCTTGACCTGCTCATGAATTTCCTTCATGGTTTGAGTGAAGTCTTCTGCATGTCCACTCCTGTTCTCCATAGATCCAAGGTCTCAGAGTTCACAAATACCTCTTATGTGCATCCCATACACAACCTCAAAAGGAATTTTCCCTGTAGTTCGGTTGACACTGTCATTATAAGCATATTCAGCTTGGGAGATAACCATATCCCATGTCTATCCATATTCCTTGGTTAGACACCTTAAAAGATTTCCAAGCACCCTGTTAACCACCTCTGTTTGAACATCAGTCTGAGGATGGTAAGCTGATCTAAATGACAGATTTGTTCCCAATATGCTCCATAGAGTCTTCCAAAAGTGACTCATGAACTTCACATCTCTATCAGAAACAATGCTTAGAGGCAAGCCATGGATCCTTACAACCTCCTTGAAGAAAAAATGAGCTATGTAGCTTGCATCATGAGTAGTTTTGTAGGGAATAAAGTGACTCATCTTACTAAATATATCTACCACAACATAAACACTGTCAAAACCAGTCTTGGTCTTAGGAAGACCTACCACAAAATCCATGCTCACACACTCCCATGGTTGGTTAGGAATGGGCAGGGGTTGATATAAACCATCATTGCTAGCTCCTCCCTTAGCTTTCATGCATATAACACATTGTTCCACATATTTTATGGCATATTTTGCTAACTTAGGCCAGTAATAAAACCTTTGGACTAGCTCTAAAGTCTTATTGATTCCAAAATGTCCACTAAGACTGCCATTATGCTTTTCTTGAATCAGATTTTCCCTCATTGATCCTCTTGGAACACATAACTGATTACCCTTGAATAACAGTCCATTTTGCAATGTATACTCAAAATATTGGCTATGAAAATGATTCTCAAAATTAGAGCATACCTTGTAAGCTTCTGAGAAGTCTTCATCTTCACCATAGAGGTCTTTGAAACTCTCTAATCCAATGCTCTTCAGCTGTATTTCTTGCACTGTCAGCAATCTCCTGCTTAATGCATCTGCCACCTTGTTCATTTGTCCTTTCTTGTGCTTGATAGTGAATGTGAAGGATTGGATGTATTCCATCCATTTCAAATGTCTATTACTCAGCTTCTCTTGGGTGTTGATGTAACTATGTGCCTAGTTATCAGTGAAGACCACAAACTCTTTGGGTAACAAATAATGCCTCCACTTCCTAAGGGACTGCACTAAAGCATATAATTCTAGGTCATAGGTAGAGTAATTTTGCTTGGCTTCATTGAGATTTTCTCTAAAGAAGGCCATAGGCCTACCTTCTTGAATAAGTACTCCTCCTACAACTACTCCACTTGCATCACACTCAACTGTGAACAACTTGTCAAAACTAGGCAATAACAGAATTGGTTGAGTTGCCACTTCTTGTTTCAATTTTTCAAACCCTTTATCAGCTTCTTGAGTCCACTTAAACTTTGTTTTCAGACCACCTTTGATAGTATCTAGGACTGGTGCACATATGCCACTAAAATTCCTTATGAAATTTCTATAGAATTGAGCCAAACCATGAAAACTCCTTACCTCTATTGCTGTGGTTGGTGTAGGCCAGTTTAGGATGGCTTCCACCTTGCTTGGATCCATCTTCAACGTTCCTTTGGATACTACAAAGCCTAGATACACAAGCTCTTATTTGAAAAACTCACACTTCTCAAGGTTGATTGCCAACTTCTCTTCTTGCAACCTTTTAAGAACCATCTCCACATGCTTGAGGTGTTCTTTTGTGGTCTTACTGAAAATCAGTATGTCATCAAGATAGAATACTACAAAGATCCCTGTGAAATCCTTAAGCACCTCATTCATTAGTCTCATGAACATGCTAGGGGAATTTGAGAGGCCAAATGGCATCACTTTCCACTCATATAACCCATCATTTGTCTTAAAAGCTATCTTCCACTCATCACCATCCTTAATCCTAATCTGATGGTAGCCACTCTTGAGATCCAACTTGGTGTAATACTGTGCTCCTCCAAGGCAATCCATTAAATCTTCAATTCTAAGAATTGGAAATATATACCTTATGGTGATCCTATTTATTGCTCTAGAATCAGTACAAAGTCTCCACTTACCTCCTTTCCTGGTTGCTAAGACCACCGGGACTGCACATGGGCTGATGCTCTTTTGAATCAGACCTTGATTCAACAATTCTTCCACTTGCCTAGCTACCTCTAGGTTATTCTCTGGTGTGAGTTTGTATGCTTCCTTGTTAGGCAATGAAGCCCCTGGTATAAAGTCAATTTGATGACTTATAGCTCTCTTTGGAGGTAGGGTTGCAGGTGTCCCATCACTGATGATGTCCTTGTACTTTTCTAGCAGCTTTTGGACTGATTCTGGTATGACTATCTTTTTAGTCACTTCTTCCTCTTTGGACTGCATTAAAACCACATATCCTTCACCTCCTTGATGTAGGTTGTTGATAAACTCTTTACCACTACTCAACATGATGCTAGGTACCTTTGACTGTCCTTCATCTTCCTTTGTCAAAGATTGCAGTTTGAAAGTTCTTTCATCCTTCTTAAATGAGATGGTGTTCTCCTTCCCATCATAAATAACACTCATGTCATACTGCCATGGTCTTCCCAGTAGTAGATGGCATGCATCCATGGGTAATACATCACAAACCAACTTATCTTTGTAACCTCCAATTGAAAATTCCACCGTTACTTGCTCATTCACCAAAACATTCTGCCCTTTATTTAGCCATGTGACCTTGTAAGGGTTATTGTGAGGCACCTTCACCAATTTTAGTTTAGTTACTACCTCCTCTAAGATTATATTATCTATTGAGCTTGAGTCTACTATGACTTTGCACACTTTCCCAAGTATCTTGCATCTTACTCTAAAAAGAGCTCTTCTTTGCTTAGGTTCCTCTTTGACTGGTTGTCTGATCAGCACCCTGTTAAACATTAGATTTTCTCCTACCTCAGACTCTATATGACTAATTTCAGATGCTTTAGGACTCATGGTGTCCTCTTGTGCATAGGACACTCTCTTTTCATTTCTTGATGACGATGCTTTCTCCGGGCACCTATAAGTAGGGTGACCTAGTTGACTACAATGATAACACTTCATGTTGGAAAAATAAGAATTGCTCCTGCCTACTCCTCTTCCTCTGTTTGAACCTCCTTGAGGTCCTCTTCCTCTCCTCTTGTGCATAGGCCACTCTCTTTTCATTTCTTTATGATGATGCTTTCTCCAGGCACCTATAAGCAGGGTGACCTAGTTGACTACAATGATAACACTTCATGTTGGAAAAATAAGAATTGCTCCTACCTACTCCTCTTCCTCTGTTTGAACCTCCTTGAGGTCCTCTTCCTCTATTAAATCCTCCCCTTGAAGATGTTTCACCTCCATGCTAAGTGAGTTTTGATTCTCCATGACTCCTTTGGTCATTTCCTCTACCTTGGTAACCACCACGCTGTCCTCTTTGATCTATTTGATCTCTGCCTTTGCCTCTGCCCTTAGAAGACTGATCTTGCTTCCTTTTGTTCCTTTCCTCAATCTTTATAGCCAACTGATAGCATTGGTGGACTATCTTGGGACTTAGAAGAGCCATCTCTTCTTGGATATTCTACTTCAAACCATTTTGGTACCGAGCCACCTTGAGACTCTCATCCTCTGTCACATTAGACCTCATACAAAGCTTTTGGAACTCTTCAATATAAGTGTTTACATCTTGGTTTTTCTGCCTTAGACTTTACATCTTCTTGTGCAACTAGATCTCATAGTCATCTAGCATATAGGCTTCCTTTACCTTAGCAACCATTCCTTTCCAAGTTGATATGGGTTGTTTGCCTTATTTTTCCCTCTCTGTCTGAATGAATTTCCACCATGTCAAGGCTGATCCTCTCAATCTTGACTTAGCAACCTTCACCTTCTGAGCTTCCGTGACTCCATCACACTCAAAATGATTCTCCATGCCTTCTATCCAATCCATAACTAGGTCTGGTTCCATCTTTCCACTAAAAAGTGGTATACCTTCAAGTGCTTTTCCACTCAAGGCTTTTAATGCCTTCAAGAAAGGCTCCTCCTTCAAAACAGGGTCAGGTTCAGGGGTCTTTTCCTCCTCTGCAACCTCTTATTCTTTTGGAATTCTTCCCTCAAATTGTGCACTCCTCATTGCTGCCTCAAGTTGGCCAATCCTTTCCCTCAATTGCCTATTATCTTCCTCCTGCTCTTCAACCATCTTGGCCAATTGTGCATTTGTCACCATGATGGTAGTATCACTTGACTCAACTTCTGACATATATTACTCTTTCCCAAATATTTTGCTCACTCTGATACCAATCTGATAGGGAGGTTGGAGGAATCTTCACTGGTTCCTACTATAGGCCTTGCTTGCAGGACCTCCTAGGTGCTTTTCTGCTCCACCTTTACCTTTAGGGACTTATTCTAGTCTCAGTTCCCCTGGTTCTACTAGCCAACCACCCTATCTTTTCAAGTTTGCAACTACCAAGCCAAATCTTGGTACTATGACTCCATTCTTCCTTAACCTTTAATGCATCCTAAAGACTAATCCTCCCTCAATACATAAATGGATCTTGCAGGGGTGAGGGAATGTTTTCCAAAGCTTCAAACCAATCTCCTAGGGTTCCTGAAACTTCACCTAGGCTCCATCTACCCATCGCTTGTATGTAATCTACTCCTAGGGTTTGGAAGACTAGTAGCCTAGATCCCCAATTAGGCCTCTTCCTCTGAGGAAATAGGTTGTTTCACAAAAAAATTCAAAAGACTTCCCAATCTTTCCTTTGGTTTCCTGACACCAAAGGCTAACTCTCAAACATTTTAGGGGTCTTGACCCATAACTGTCTGTACACCACCAGTTCCTAGAAATGAGGCTAAACCTAGGGTTTCAAGCAACTTCCTGGCTATCAAAAAATAGTCTGATCCTGTACCCCACAAAGGAAATGTTGGAGACTCCTCTTGTCTATCTGACCTTGGTAGGACCTTCCTCTATCACCTCCAAAAGGAACTTCATCATAACCTTGTTTCCCCTGCAAGATATTCCATCTACAACTCCTGATCTCCCTAGCTAGACTCTTCTTAGCTCGCCTAGGGCAAGATCATGCTAGCACTTTCTGCAACCAAATATCTCCTAGATTCTAACATATGTACAAGCATGGAGTTAGGGAAAATTTCCCAAAAGGCCGTACAATTTGTATGGTGGGAAGGTGCTCTAAGCCTCCATTTATTCAACACTGCCTGTTTCAGGCCAGTAAACACCAAGAAACCAAAATATTTACAGAACAAAAGAAAACAATTGATTCAAGCTACTAAATGCCACACAAAACTTGATGTTAACCTACTCTACATCCTTCAACATGAACAATAGCAATATCAATTCATTTAAGCACTATTTTTGAGCAAAAACCAGAAAAAAAGATAGCAAAACGCTATTTTTCTTCAACTTCTAGAAACAGTCCATACAATGAACTTGTAACCCTGCACAAAGGTCAAAGCAACCATTTAAATAGGCTTGTCAAATAGTTAAGCTTCTTGGGTTGAGCCTTTAGATGACCTAAAGAAGCAAAAATATAAAATCCCATGTGTTTTCAAACACTTTGACTAGATTGGTAAAGATGACAAGTTGGGGCTTCAAAACCCATTCATGATTGCCACCTCCCAATCCATTGATCATAGATAGATCAAGCTTTATTCAAAACAACAAAAAACTAGCTAGATGGTCACCAAGACCTCAAAAATAACACAACAAAATTTAAACTCCCTTCAAGACTCTAGGAAAACCCAAGTTTCCCAGGTGCTCCTGCACCATGGTGGAAGAAGAAGATACCGAAGAACTAGAAGATGATTTAGATGATGATCAGGATCAATAGTTAGTTGATGATGTCCCGAACAAAGATGTCGAAGAGGAGGAACTAGATCATGATGATGTAGGAGTTAATGTTCATGAAGATGATATCCGTGTGGATGATGACATTATCAAAACTGATATCGATGATGATGATGATATGACCAATCTTTACAATTTTGAATCTGGATCAGATGATATAGACAAAGAGTTGGATGAAGAAGAAGATCAATGACATTGAAATGTATGATTTATGCAATTATATTATCTATTTGATATTAATTTCTTGATAGAATTATATTTGACTTATGTGGTTACATAATTAATTCATGATGTTTTTAATTTTTATGCCATTACATAATTAATTGAATGATGTACTTTTTAATGTTTGAAAGGTCAAAAAATTAAAACATTTCAATAGTGATGTTAACAACCTTGAAATTAGTGTGTTTTATGTTTCATGTGATCATAAAAGATTAAAAAGTCAGTTGTAGAGGTGGTTGTTCGTGGTTGATGTGTAAAGGCATTTAAAAGGCATAAAGGGATCATTGTAATGGTTTTTGATGGTTGAGGATTTAAAATACAAGCTCTTGACATTCAAAAATCTGTGTTTTTCTTCAAAATTTTTGTATTTTTCCTATTATGTAGCACTGAATGGTCACATGTAGACATATTTTGATGTGAAATCAATTCCAGGTCATGAAGATATGTGTTAGCTTTGATTTGAATCTGAGGGCTTAAGGCATTGATTTGAGTTAGATAGCTTCATTTCTTTGCATAGAACCCGGTTACCCTATTTTTGAGGGTTTTGTAGTCCAAACATGATATAAAGGGGCTCTTACACTTTTTGTGATTACTTATAAACATGTGGAAATTTATGGATCGTATGTGGGATGCATGAATGAGGTAGGATGAAATAAAGAAGGTATGGCTCCTATCCTCAAGAGTTTTGTT